>CM038471.1:72036836-72487536 GCA_021464415.1 Lonicera japonica | reverse complement strand
TAATATAAACGAAGCATAGATGGAGAGATCTAAAAATACGTTACATGTTAAAATTTATATGAAAAATTAAATACATGTTTAATAAATAGTATATTAAGAGATAAATACATGTTTAATAAATACTTGTTTGTTTTTATCACCATTGAAATTAGTTAGGAGATAAATTAATTAAGAGATAAACATGAGCCACCGGATTAAAACATAAACGCTGAAATTAAATCTGAGCCACCAGTTGGAAAGATAAGTGAAGGTTATATAGGAGCCGTCAGATTAAAACATAAAGACTCAAATTAAATCTGAGCCACCAGTTGAGAACATAAACTTAAAGAGTCCTATCATTTTAGGACTGACCTGATTTATTAATAGATATTTTTAAAATTAATCTTTCTTATACTCTGCCCAAAATAGACAAATAAAACGTAAGTTACATAAATTGCGTGAATTTTGTAAATTCTTCTGAATTTAAACTTTTATATATGCGTGAATATTGGTTCAAGGTATAATTATAATAACTGTATCACAAAAGAGGTTAGGTTTATACAAATCAATATTTCATTTATAAAATTAGTGTAAAGTTGGACATATGCAATATTTGTTTTAGTAGAAGTGTGATAAAGAAGAGGAAATGAGTACAGATAAGAGAGAATCCGTGTTAACTCAATAATACAATACATTATCCACGTGTTTTCAATGAAATTAAGTATAAATACATATAAAAAAATTAATGAAAATATGTTAATTCTATTGCAAACAGGCCTAAGAAATGAGAGAAAAAAAAACCCAAACAAACACTAAAACATTGTAATATGCTAAAGAGCATAAACTGCAACTTTACGCTAAACAAGAAAAAATTATAATCCAAAAGATTTAGTGCAATTTTTTTTTTATCATGTGTATTTTCATAAATTTCTTTTACTATTAATTATATCAAAATTTATGTTTACAACATAATTATTTGCATCTACAATATCCTATATGTTGTGTTTGGCTTGTAATCTATGTTACAAAAATGGTGCAAGCTGGAATGCTGCAAAAGCGTTTTTGCAGCTGAGCCGGAAAATCGCAAAAGCACTTTTGCAGCTCGACAGAAGTGTTCTGGAAAGGTGCAAAACCACTTTTGCACCTTGGGCGAGAAACTGCAAAAGCCCTTTTGCAGTTCGGCGGGTAAAGCCTTTTAGGCTTATTTTCTCACTTAGTATAAATAGAGAGGTTTGTTTCTATTTATTGAAAGAGTGCATTTGCAAGAGTGAGAAGGAGAGACTTGTTCTTACAAGAGGGTATTTCTTATGAGAGGTTAGCTAGGGTTTAGCTAGGTTTTGAGAGGGTAATCTTTGGAGATTTGTTTCATTGATTTGAGTGATAAACATTGAGAGAGAGTTGGTGTAAATTCTTGGTTGATCAATAAAGTTGCTTCCCTTTCAAGTGGAAGACCCAAAGGGTTCCACATTATCTCCGGTGTGTTTTTCCTCTTTGCTTTGCACTTGATTCTTGTTGTTCTTTATCTTTTATCTATAGTTGCTTGTGATTGTATTGGTTATCTTGGTTTAAGCCAAAGATCCTATTACTTGTCGGTTTCCGCCCGCCAAGTGTTCGTAGAAATTCCCGAAAAGAATTTTTCGGGTTTATTGGTGGATTTGGGACTTGGTTATTGTTCCCACATTCACAACAATGGTATCAGAGGATTTGGTTGGTGCCTAGTGTTTGGTATCAAGGTTTGGCTATTGGGTGCAAGGTTTGTGCTCCAAGTGTTCGAATAAATGGCCGAAGGGACTCAAACCGGAGTTGTTGCAACACAAGCTAGTTCTTCTACCATTGTAGGTGTTGGGAGCACTATGGAGGTTAAGATAAAGCCTTATGACGAGGTTATCAATTTCGGTATTTGGCAAAGGCGGATGCGGGGGGTACTCGTCCAATCGAATTTGTAAGTTGCTTTGCTTGGACTTGAGAAAAAACCGCAAGATATGTTCGAAGACCAATCGAATGAGATTGATAAGAAAGCTATGTCCGCTATAGAGATGCATATAACCGACGAAGTGTTGAGAAACTTGATGTCGGAGAAGAATGCAAATGATATGTGGACTAGGATGGAGGAGTTGTACATAGGGAAGTCTATGTCCAATAAGTTGAACCTCAAGAAGCAACTTTTCAAGTTGGAAATGAAGGAGGGGAAGATTTGAACAAGCACATCAATGTCTTCAAGGCAATAGTGCATGACCTTGAGAGAATTGATGTTGTGTTTGATGAGGAGGACCGCGCCTTATTGTTGCTTGCTTCATTGCCAGACTCCTATGATCACTTCATTACTACGTTGATATTTGGCAAGACACGCTCAAGTTTAATGAGGTTGTCAAGGACCTCCAATCGCACGTGGCCATGAAAAAGGGAGGTAACGGGGCAAGCTCTTCGTCAAGTGAGGGCTTAGTTGCCAAGAGTAGTGGTGTAGTGAACGAAGTGGGCGGTCAAGGTCACGGGGTGCCAAGAATAAAGGAACGGGTCGGTCTCAATCACGAGATCGAAGTAATTGGGAGTGCTTTAAGTGTCACAAGGTAGGCCACATCAAGAAGAATTGCTCGGAGCTAAAAGGTAAGAGGGCGGACGCGCCAACGGAGGTTGCGGGAGTTGCGACCCAAGAGGTGAACCAAGAGGTTAACACCGACGTTCTTACTGTTTTTTAGCGGATCAAAGTAGTGGGTGGATTCTTGATTCCGGATGCTCCTATCACATGTGCCCGAATCGTAATTGGTTCGTTGACTACACGGAATGCAATGGAGGAGAAATCTTCATGGGCAACGATACTACATGCAAAGTTGTCGGTGTGGCACGGTGAAAATAAAGATGTGGGATGGCGTGACCCGCACGCTAAGTGATGTTAGACACGTACCAGCTCTCAAGAAGAATTTGATCTCCTTAGGCACGCTCGACTCAAAAGGGTGTGTGATTCAAGCCGAAGACGGGGCTATGAAGGTGAAGAAGGGATCAATGGTGATTTTGCGCGGCACAAAGTCACCGAACAACCTTTATAGGTTGAAAGAACCACGGTGGTTGGTGGAGCGGCGGTTTCCACAGAAGCAGAAAGGGATGAGCTTTTATTATGGCATATGAGGCTTGGCCACATGAGCCAACGGGGCATGGAAGAGCTTCATCGACGAAAATTATTGAAGGGGGTCCATGGGTGCAAGCTCGATTTCTGCAAAATATTGTGTGATGGGCAAGCAAACTAGAGTTCGATTTGATACCGCGGAACACAAAAGCCGAGGTATGCTTGATTATATTCACTCCGATGTGTGTGGCCCTTTAGAGGTAGTTTTTTTGGGCGGTTTTAAATACTTTATGACATTTGTTGATGATTATTCACATCGAGTCTAGGTCTACTACTTGAGGAAAAAATCCGAGGTTTTCGAAAAATGAAAGAATGGAATGCTATGGTGAAAAATCAAACGGGTCGAAAAGTAAAGTATTTAAGAAGTGACAACGTGGGGGAGTATAAGGATGGAGAATTCATGAAGTTTTGCAAGAATGCCGGCATCAAAAGGCACTTTACCGTGAAAAAAACTCCACAACAAAATAGAGTTGCGGAGAGAATGAACCGTACCATTATGGATAGAGTGGAGAAGTATGAGGATTCATGCGGGCTTGCCGAAAATATTTTGTGCGGCTTGTGTTGATCATGCCGTATACTTGGTCAATAGGTCACCGAATGTGAATCTTGGTTTGAAATGTCCGGAAGAAGTATGGTCGGGACGAAAAGTGGACTACTCTAAGTTAAGAGTGTTCGGGTGCCGGTATATGCTCATATTCCTAGCGATGAGAGATCAAAGAATGACCCGAAGACTCACCGATGTATCTTTCTCGGTTTTGGGGGAGAGGTGAAAGGGTTTAAGCTTTGGGATCGGGTAGCGAGAAAGCTTTTATTTAGCCGGAATGTGACATTTGATGAGGGGCCATGCTTAAGGAACGGGAATACCAAGAGATCAATGATAACGGTGGGTTTAATACGGTCAAGATTCCAATTCTAGTTCCAAGTCCGTCGGTTACCGGAAGTGGTGGAGCATCTTCAAGCGGTAGTAGAAATGATTCTTTTGAGATTCAACCGAATGACGACGCGGTTGAGGTGGAGCTAGACGAGGAGGAATTCGAGGAAAGACCAGGTGAGGTGGAGCCGGAACCATCGATAGCACGGGATAGACCACGACGGGCAATCAAACCACCCTCAAGGTTGGTTGGGAAGACGAGGTCAACTATGCCCTTATTACAAGTGAGGGTGATCTAACTAATTATAAAGAAGCCATTGGTGTCGAAGACAAGGATAGTTGGATGAGTGCTATGGTAGAGGAGATGGAGGCTTTACGAATAAAATTTCGTTTGGGATTTGGTTCCTAGGCCCAAGGACCGGAGTATTATCGGTTTCAAATGGGTATTTAGGAAGAAAGAAGCAATCAACAAAGATGAAGCACCGAAATTCAAGGCACGGTTAGTAGCAAAGGGGTTTTCTCAAAAGAAAGGGATTGATTATGATGAGATTTTTTCCTCGGTTGTGAGACACACTTCGATACGGGTTTTGCTTGCTATGGTAGCTCAATTTGATTTGGAGCTTGAGCAAATGGATGAAAAAAACGGCTTTTCTTCATGGTGATTTGAAGGAAACGATTTACATGGCGCAACCGAAAGAGTTCAAGGAAGTAGGTAAGAAAAAATTTGTTTGTCGGCTTAAGAAGTCCTTGTATGGACGAAAGCAGTCGCCAAGGCAATGGTACTTACGGTTTGACTCATTTATGTTGCGGATTGGTTATCGTCGGTGTAATAGTGATCATTGTGCCTATGTTCAGAACTTTGATGATGGCTTGTTTATCTTGTTGATGCTTTATGTGGATGATATGCTTATAGCGTGTCGAGATATGTCAAAGGTGAAGGAGCTCAAGGTACAATTGGGTCGAGAATTTGACATGAAGGATCTCGGGACTGCACAAAAGATCCTTGGTATGGAGATTCGGAGAGATAAAAAGGTTGGCAAGTTGTGGCTTTCGCAAAAGAAGTATATTTCTCATGTCATTGAGAAATTCAATATGTCAAGTGCGAAGCCAGTTTCTACTCCGTTAGCTCCTCATTTTGCTTTGTCCGCAAAGCAATGTCCTTTCTCTCTTGATGAGTGTGCCGAGATGTCAACAACACCGTATGCTTACGCGGTTGGTTGTCTTATGTATGCCATGGTGTGTACAAGGCCGGATCTAGCTCACGCGGTTGGAATGGTTAGTAGGTATATGTCGAATCCAGGTAAAGAGCATTGGAATGCGGTTAAATGGGTTCTTCGATATCTACAGGTACCAAGTCCTTGGGTATAGTGTTTGAGCGGAAAGATGGGGCTGATAGTGTTGCGGGATTTGTAGACTCCGATTATGCGAGGGACCTTGATAAAAGAAGGTCAACCACGGGTTTCGTGTTCACTTTGGCAAGTGGGCCGGTTTCATGGAGATCTATGCTACAAGCAACGAGTACTTTGTCTACGACAGAGGCAGAGTATATGGCACTCACGGAGGCGTCGAAGGAGGCGGTATGGTTGAAAGGTTTAGTGAGCGAGTTGTGCTTGAAGCATGAGAGTATTTTGCTACGGTGTGATAGTCAAAGTGCACTTTTCTTGGCTAAGAATCAAGTGTATCATGCTCGCACGAAGCACATTGATGTGCGGTATCACCGAGTTTGGGATTGGGTTAATTCCGGGAAAGTCGTCCTAGAAAAGGTGAATACGGATGAGAATGCGGTCGATATGCTCACAAAGCCGGTAATCTCGGAAAAGTTTAGGCATTACCTAAAGCTTCTTAATCTTACTTATGTTGAAGGAGGAGGGTGTGACCTTGGAGATGTCGGGATAATCTCTAAGGGGATGCACGGTTCTTATCCCGAGGTAAAGCAATCGAGATTGGCTTGAGATTATTCGCCAAGGTGGAGATTATTGTGTTTGGCTTGTAATCTATGTTACAAAATGGTGCAAGCTGGAATGCTGCAAAAGCGTTTTTGCAGCTGAGCCGAAAAATCGCAAAAGCACTTTTGCAGCTCGGCAGAAGTGTTCTGGAAATGTGCAAAAACACTTTTGCACCTTGGGCGAGAAACTGCAAAAAACCCTTTTGCAGTTCGGCGGGTAAAGCCTTTTAGGCTTATTTTCTCACTTAATATAAATAGAGAGGTTTGTTTCTATTTATTGAAATAGTGCATTTGCAAGAGTAAGAATGAGAGACTTGTTCTTACAAGAGGGTGTTTCTTGTGAGAGGTTAGCTAGGGTTTAGCTAGGTTTTGAGAGGGTAATCTTTGGAGGTTTGTTCCATTGATTTGAGTGATAAACATTGAGAGAGAGTTGGTGTAAATTCTTGGTTGATCAATAAAGTTGCTCCCCTTTCAAGTGGAAAACCCAAAGGGTTCCACATTATCTCCGGTGTGTTTTTTCTCTTTGCTTTGCACTTGATTCTTGTTGTTCTTTATCTTTTATCTATAGTTGCTTGTGATTGTGTTGGTTATCTTGGTTTGAGCCAAAGATCCTATTGCTTGTCGGTTTTCGCCCGCCAAATGTTCGTAGAAATTCCCAAAAAGAATTTCTCGGGTTTATTGGTGGATTTGGGACTTGGTTATTGTTCCCCCATTCACAACACTATCCATATTATAAATAACTCGTTTTCATGGTTCTTTCTATATTTACCTAGTAAAGCTCGTGTCTATTACATAATACAAATTACTTTTGAGTCCAGCACTATCTACAGCATCAAGGTATCTACGGTATTACCATGCTTATAAACAATTTTTGTACTTGTTTGCACGAGTAATTAATGTAACATAAAGTATATATATATATATTTAATAGCAAATGTTGTTGAAGCAGCCAAAATAATAAAGCAAAACTGAAATTAGTTGTATCAAGCTTAAATGGGGAGGTGTTTACTCGGAGCCTGAAGAGATGTTGAGTTTTCCTGGTTCGAGTCTCCCCTAAAGTGGGATTTTTTTTATTTGTAATTAAATAGAGAAATTTAGACCTTCATTAAAGAAAAGAAAAATGAAAAAAAAATTAACATGAGAGATCGAATAGCTGAGATCAATCTAAGCAATCACTTCAAAAGCGACACTGACTAGCGTCAAAATTAAAGAGTGTCTTCTCTCAATTAATTCTGGGCAAAGTTGCGATTCTTTATTTTTAAAACTGATTTTATTAATTAGGGCATGTTTTTTACGCCCAATTGTGTAGTCAAATATTAATTTTTAATAAAATAAATTTTACTCTAATCATTTGGTTTCTTTTTATTTATCTGTTTTCAACGCCCTCTCTTTTCGTTACTTGATTTATTTCCGGTACAATTTGTCCACTAAATTAATTGTTCATCAAAATCTAAAGGAACTCCAACTTTAACTATATGCCTTTTGTTTTGCCTAAAAAAGTATCTTCCTCTTTCTATTATTATTTTCCGATACATTCTCAGTAATATTAATTTTGTTTATTTTTAAGTTACTCTCCCCCATTTTTTTTAATTTGTTCTTATATAGTCATATGTAAGAATTTATCACTGTTCATCTTCTCTTCTACTATCTATATATTTAAAGTCTCCCTTATTTAGGGTTAATATAAATCTATTTGCTTTGGTTGTTTCTTTCTTTTGTTATGTGTAGGGCAATACATTAAAGTAAGGGCAAAAATTAAATTGTTTAAAACGTTTTTAACATCAACTTATTTTTATTTTACTATTTATTTATTAAAATTCCAATTGTGTTTATGTTAAACTAAAGAATTCTAAAAACATATATAGTTGACAATCTTTTCTTATTATATTATTTTTATTCTTACCTTCTTCACACTAAATATTTAACAATGTATGTTTATGTGTTAGTTTTATTAATCATGTTTTTATCATTTCAACTTTCCAATGTATCAATTAATTTATTTTTGTAGTAGCAAAATTACATGTTAATTAATTGGATGAAAAAACCAAATCATTAATAAGCAATTGAAAATATGTCACTTTCAAACTCAACAAAACCAAGTCTCCAGTAACTCGATGCCTTCAAAAACATCAAACACAAAGGACCCATAATAACATGCACTTATATCTTAAGATGAGCTCATTTTTATTAATTTTTTTCATTTAATTATTCTTAATTAATTTAGATTTCATTAAATGTAATATAAGATTATTTATGTGTGCTATATAATTTAAGAGTATATTACTCTAATGGGCCCTGAACTATTGATATTGTCTCACTTTAGCTCTTAAACAAAATTTTACCTAATTTAAATACTTAAACTATTGACCGAGTTCGAAATTGGTCCTTCTATCTAATTTGGATGTTAACTTTGACGGAATTACTTTTTTCTCCATATTTAGAAGGTCAAAATGGTCATATTACCCCTTCTCTCTGTACTTTCTTCCTCTTCCTCTCCACCTGTAATCCACCTTTTTCATTCCCATACCCATACCATCTCTTTCTTCTTCTCTAAACCCCCCACCCCACCTACCCTCCTTAACACAATGGACAACACAAAAGAAACCAACAAAACCCCCCACTCCCTTCAACCCCTTATCTTCCCCCACCTCCACCTAGACCACCACCACCTCCGACCTCCCCTTCTTCACCTATTCACATCCTTCAATCACCTCACAAGCATAAAACCATAACACAACCTCATAAGCCAAAATAAAAAAAAAAATCAAATTTCAACACAGATACATACATACATACATGCATGCATGCATACATACATATATATATATATACAAAACTAACTTAAAAATGAGCTCATGATTACTGGCACAGTCAACAATCAATGGAGGATGGTTACTAGAAAGGAGAAATTGAGTGTTTTCCTTTCGATTTTGAGTACCTATGAGACTCAATTACGATAATTCACTCGATTTTTTCACACTCTGTCTCCTGATAGTATTTTCTTTCATTTTTTAAGCAGGTGGGAGGTAGTGGTGGTGAAGGTGGGGAGGAGGTGCCAAGGTGAGTCTCTATCTCTCTCTCTTCGATCGTTTTCACTGTCCGCAACAATGGTAATGATTATCCTCTATCATTCTCTTCAATCATTTCTACTGGCCTAATCAATTAAATCCTCCCATTTCAACGGCTCCCACCTTTCCGGTCAAATTCCTGCAACAAATTCAATAAGTTGATTCAGATTTTGCTTTCCCTCTCTAGTTCACATTACAATTACTCTCAATTTTGAGTTGCTACGAGAGAAGGAGGTGTTGGAGGGAAGGCGGGGAGGAGGTGGAAGGGAGGCCGCGATGAGGTGGTGGTGAAGGTGATGGGTCTATCTCTTTTCCTTTTCTTTTTTTTTACTTTTTTCTTTATAATAATTTTTTAAATATAATTAAAATTATATATTTAATTAAAATGACAATTTTACCCTTGGTTCATTTTAAATTAACGTACAAATTAGACAGAAGGGTCAATTTGGAACTCGGTCAATAGTTTAAGTATTTAAATAAAGCAAAATTTTGTTTAAGGGGCAAAGTGGGACAATACCAATAGTTTAAGGGGTATTAAAGTAGTTTACTCTTAATTTAATTATGTCCTAATTACATTGAATTTGTATAATTAAAATGATGTTTGTAGTCGGGATTAAAATTAAATAGAATAAAGATAAATACTTGAAATATAAAATGATATAGAAAAATATAATATTTTTTAGCTGTTTATTGTCATTAAATTTTAAATAGCTTTATTTTTAATAATTATAGAATATAATAAATAATTATATTTAATTTATTTATTTATTTTTGTAATACAAAACATTTAACACAGCCTGTACAAATGCCGAGTTGATAGTGTAGGTCGAATTTCAACCCTAGAGGGGGGTGAATAGGGTTTATGAAACTTAATGCATAATTAAAGACTTTTCTAATTATGTTTAAGTAAAACAAATTTACTAAACCAATATATCAAAGAATGCAAGAAATAAACAATTAAGCACAAGAGCAAACAATTAAACAATCTCAAATCAAGCAATAATATAGCAAGTAGATAAAAAGATTGAACTAATTTGAAGTCCAAGACTTTTTGTCCTCACGGTTTTGGTTGACCAAACCATAATCTGCTCTCGGTTAGTTTTCCGAGAATTTTCACTAAAATCAATCTCCTTCCAGATGAAGATCAAACCTCTATAAGTGTTGTTGTCTCACACACTCTACAAGTATTGTTTTACTACAATACTTTCACAAGAATCTCTCTTGCTAACTTTGTGAGATTTACCTCTCACAAATACTAAACAAGAATTTACCTTCTTGTTATCCTATGAGATTTACCTCTCACAAATAAATATAAATTGTTTGGTGATTCACACCAATTAACAATAACTCTTAAGTGTTTAAAGAATACAATTGAAGCTCACACAAGAATTACTTGTTTGATCAAGATTTATAGCTCAATAAGAATGATTGATCAAAAATAATTTCTTGAATATTTTGATATTAAAGATAAATGAAGAATAGAGTATAAGAATGATTCAATGTTGTCAAAATGTATCTTGGATGATGTATATATAATCCCAAAAGTGATATAACCGTTTTTGAAGTTTGATAGAAGTTTGGTACTAAAAATGGTAAAAAATCATGAATACAACGGCTATAGCCGTTTTTGAGGTTTGATAAAAGTTTGGTATAAAAAATGGTAAAAAATAAAAAATTCAACGGCTATATTCTGATGCATCAGTCGACTAAGCACAATCCATCAGTCAACTAATAGGCCTTTAGTCGACTAATGGGCCTTTAGTCGACTGAGCACAATCCATCAGTCGACAGATGGACTCTGTCCATCAGGCCAAAATTTCAATTTTTGCATTTTTGCATATAAGCTCTAAAATCAATTTTAATGCTTTGGGGACTTTAAAAATAAGTTCTTAAGACACCTATTTTTGGAAAAACTCAAAATATGATCATTAAATTAATATGAATTTATTTCAAAACTGGTTTTTGCTAAAATGATGTTTTGAAAGAAATTTTGATTCAAACTTGATTTTGATCAATCTAAGAATGTTGTATCAATATCTATGAGCTATATAAATAATCAAATAAGAAACTTTACATAATACCTAAGTACTCACTCAATTATCGAATTAACGAGTCTTTGAATGCTTTGATTTGTTTCTTCAATTTGATCTTCACTTGTAATTTTTGTCTTGAAACTTTTGCATGTGATCATTGATCTTAGTGCTCCATGAATTTGCATTGTGATGAGATTGATCTTCTTTGACTTATCCAATACTATGTTGAGGAATGATCTCGGTTTGGTTTGATCGGTTTTGGTTCACGTATGATGATCATTGAAGTGTGGCTATAAAAACTTCAACACACATGTTAAATTACACATGATTAATTTATTATTATTATCAATAAAATTAAGACCTTCTAGGTCAACAGATAGCTAGTAGGAAGAAGAAAAAAAAAGGGCAAAGTCTAAGGGGGTGTTTGTTTTTGCCTTTGAATACTTAATGAAAAAGTTTGAAGCATTCAAAGGTGACATATGGTATTTGTTTTTTTAAATTATTAAATGTCAACGACTATTTTTTTTAATAATTAAATATTCATCATTAAGAGTTATTAGTCTTGCCGAATGTTTAATGCTTAATACTAAATCTAAATTATTATTTTATACAAAAACTTAAAATTTAAAACTTTATACAAAATAAAAAGCAATCAATATTTTCAAAGATCACAGGCATTCAACAATCAAAGGTTAAAAAAAACATACCCTAAAACGCCCACTAAGACCATCTCCACTGGAGAGGGTAAATAGCCAAATTTAGCTTTTTTATTGCCTTATTCGGTAAGGTAAATAGGTAAAAAAGTGGTTAAAAGTGTAAACCAAAGCCAAAGATAGCAGTCGACAAAATTTTAGCTCGCACGATCAATAAAGTGTCGTGGCAGAATTTTTCACTCTCACGACACATGATGTGTCGTGAGAAAATTTAAATGCCTTGGCCGATTAATCATGTGTCGTGCGACACATCAGAAAAGCCTTCGGAAATGGAATTTTCTATGTATATAAAATTAATAATGTAGATAATGCCTTAAAGCATTGGCTAATTAATACTGTAGATGATGTTGATGATGTGTCAGTGGTATGTTTTCAATGGAAGAAGAAAAAAAAAAAAAAAACACAAAATGCCTGCCACGACACATCATGTGTCGTGGGAGGGAAAAGCCTTGGACGATCAATCATGTCTCGTGGGAGAGAATAATATGCTCGCCCGACACTTTATAAATCGTGCGAGCTAAATTTAACTTTTTTACCGCTGCCTTTCTCGATTATTAAATAGTGTAAATATACATATTTAGCCTACCTTTATACCCTACCCACTAAAGATGGCCTAAAACAAGGTCAGAGGCCTAAAAGGGAAAAGAAAAAGGATAAAAAAAAAAAAAAAAACCTAAAATTTTGCAGTCTTCTATCTTCATCGAAACTCTCTTTGTCCCTAAACACGATTCGGAAGAAGAGAAAAAATTAGGTTTCCGAAATGGCAATGACAGGGCGTATCAGATCAACCCTCCCTTTCCTCACCAAGGTTCTCAAGTCCGATTCTCCCTCATCAAATGTTCAACGAACTCTAATCTGCCCTAGTTTCAACAAACCCGAGGTAAAATCCATGAATTGAAACTCCTTAGCATAGAAAATGAATTCGATTACAGAGTCAGTTGTGTTTTGATTGTTTCCTTTGACTTTGACTTTGATTTGTGCAAGATCGGTGTTTTGATTCACCTCTTGAAATGTGTTGTTTGTTGTTAATTTTTATTGAGCTGAATGTATTGATTTTACTTGGAATTTACTATTCAACGAACTCTACTGTGCCGCAGTTTTAACAAACCCGAGTTAAAATCCATTAATTGATACTCCTCAAAATAGAAATGATTGCAAACTTTTGGGCGTTCTTTCTTGGATATATTTTACCCGTGTTAGAAATATTGCCCCTATATTTTCACATTCATTTTTTTAGTTGATGAAAATTGGGTATTCTTTTGGTGGCTTTACTTAAATAAAAGGCCTATTATTTATTATTTAAGAATTTTAGTTTGTCCCTATGTATTATATCAATGGCAGCATGATGTCCTTTGATAATTGCTTTTTTATGATCTATACAATAAGGGGCAATGCTTTTTGAATGTTAAAAATGTATAAGGGAGAAAAATTTTATGGCTGAGATTTAAGATGCATTCTGAATGGTTAGAGTGCTTTTGGCACGGGTTACGTCGACCCAGTTTGTTTATATGGATAAAGAATAAACTCTTCTTTTAGTTTTGGTTAATCAGTTCTCGTTATATGCTACAGGTTGTTTATTGAACTTGTTATTGGGATTCTTTCTTGTAAATTCTGATTGCCTTTCTTTTGGTGACCATTATCGTGCAGTTCTCGAGGAATTATGCCACTGCCTCTCCGCCAAAGGAACAGAAAGTTAAGGTAACTAAGTATGCAAAACAGAACTATGATCTTTTAATTGATCCTATACTTGGTTTTTTATCTACGCCTCGATGTAACATTTAGTATCTTCTTGGACAGAATTTAGTTCCTAAGCAGTGATGCCTTATTCCTTTATATGACCTTTGTTGTCCATTATCTTGATATTTATGCACTATGTCTTTCACTTCCTCTACCTCTGTCCATGCTTCCTGTCATTTTTGAAAAATGAAACGATAAGACTTGTGCTTATGTTGTCACTTAGAAAATGGATACACTGTGTTTTCTAACATACATGATATACCTATCTAAGAGGAAGGGAGGGTTTGAAATGGGTAATTTAATAAAAAGGAATGTATCTCTATTGTGTAAGTATCTATGGAAGTTCCCAGTTGAACATGTTAAGCTTTAGCATTTGATCATGACGAGCAAGCATGGTATTCAAATGAACGGAATTGGATACAATTTGTACAAGTCTCTTTTAGAAGCCTTTAGAAATTTATTTCTTAAGGGTTGAGTTACTTTTCATATTATACTCGGTTTGTTCATTCGTTTATTGGGATTGTGGGGATGGAGGGGATTGGGATACCTCTTTAGAAGATCATTGAGGTGGGGTCACTTGAATTTTTTTTCCATTAGATTGACCTGATTTCCTTGGTTGCCTATCAAACATGACATAACATGGAAAGCTGTCCTTTTTCACCCCTAGAATTAAAAATGTTTCCTATCAAATGTAATCGTTCTTATGTTTTCTTGGAAGTCAAACGAGTGTTCATGGATCTTGTCCTTTAGAACGGATCTGAAGGATAGGGAATTTTGTCAGTTCATGTCACAATATGGCTTGAGTTGGGGATTTGCAGATAGAATGGCTTTGATAAAAAAAATCAATAGCTCATATTTCTACCTTTTGGTGGATTCTCCTAGATTTTCCATGAAACTTATAAGTTGATTGAGAAGCTATGATGCACGGACACTCTCTCGGAGGTCGCGTATCCTGCCCGACACGTGTCCGACACGGGGACACGCTGGGACACGCTAGGACACGCTCAGGACACGGGTGTCGGAGAGTGTCCATTTCTTTATTATTATTTTTTTTACGGACACGTTCAGGACCGTTTGGGACACGTTTTGGACACGTAAATGGGGTCAAAGTCTAAAATGCATAAAAATATGGGTGAAAATAATAAAAGTAAAATTAAAAATAAAACAACTAATTTCCCTCTTTTAAGTCTTTACCCGTAAGCCCATTCCCAGCCACCATCGAAACGAACCCTAGCCCCGTCGAACGGATCTCCTTTCCCGTCTCAGCCATCGACGACAGCTTGGTGATAAACAGGTACTCTCTCACTCTCTCTCTCTCTGTCCGTGTCTCTATCTCCATCTCCGTCTCTCTCTCACTGCTCACTCCATCTCCGTCTCTCTCTCACTGCTATGTCTACTGTGTTGCAATGTCCTCTGTTTTGCTATTTCAACTTGCTCTTACCTCTTCTAGTTTGATTCAACACTTGATTTCGAAAATTACGGCAACTCGAAAATTTTCCAGAAGTGTTTTACTGTGAGAAATTAGATATGTGAATTATGTCTATGGATATGTGATAAATAAATAAATAATTGATAAAGCTGGTTTCATTAAATCAATTTCGAAACTAAATTGAAAAACTAGTGGCCTCCACTGTAAGTCTGTGAATCTGTGATAGACTGATAGTGTGACAGTGTATCAACTGAGTAAACTGAGTAAGATGTTGGAGAACTTCAAATGGCATCTCTCTCTCTTGATGAGCCGGAGTTGGAGTCGGTGGTATTGGGATGAAGCTCAAGATGTGGAGGCGGTTAATGTTGATTGAATGAGTGATTGTTATTTTTATATTATCCTTTTGGTTTTTGTTATTCTATGGGGATGAGAACTTCTATAGTTTATGTTCTTTTATGTTTTAATTATGGAACTCTTTGTGATGCTTTAATTATGGAACAACGTATTGCTCTTTTGAATATTGCTATTTGGGGCAATATATTTTCATTTTATTGCATTCTTAAGTATTTATAATGTTTATTGCATATATATATATAATTAATTAATTAATTAAGATTGTCCTACATTTTGAAAAAATTGCGTGTCACGTGTCGCGTGTCGTGTCGAAACAATCCCGTGTCGCGTCCGTGCTTCATAGTTGAGAAGAAGACCTGTCTTCAATGGTCAAGTCTTTGTATGGTTGCCGCTATTGGAAAATTTAATGTAAATGCTATCCAACATAAGCAATGAGTGTTAATCATCTCCTTTGCCGTAGATCCTTCGCAAAAATAGGGTGAAAAACATCAATTAAATCTTACTTCATTGTAATTATGCTAGATTTTTATGGTACAAGGTGCTTGAGGAGGTGGAGGTGGCAGGTGGGTATAATGGGAATTTGGAGAAGTGATCCAATTTCCATTCAACCATTTAGATTTGTTATAGGAATGCAAAGAAAGTGGGGTACTTATGGAGATGCATTATTCTTGATATGGGCTTGCAGCTTGCTTAATGTGGAAACAAAGAGATGTGATAGGAAGTAAGGGATTGAACAAGGTGGAAATTTGGAAAGTCTTTCTTGGTATTCTTATGAAACTTCAAATGTTGTAGGGGGACATTACATCTCCTTCTTCAACGGTCTTAACCAATAACTGCATTTTCTTTTTCTTGTTTTCCAGTGGTATGCCATATGGAACCAAGATTGTACTGAATATTTGCATCTCATAATGATTACATCACAGAAGGGCAAAATTGTCATTTCTGCTTAATTGACCTAGGAACCCACAAAAAAATTCAATATAGAGTGCGGAAATGAGTAATTTACTTCACCCCATTAAAAATGCAATGTTATTTCAGAAACCAGCAATTGTCCTAACGTCCGGGCTACTTGGGTGTAATTATTCCAAATATTTCAAGATGATGAAACTGAAACGCTGAAACTTTCTTGTTGTGCAACGTGTGTTCTGATAATTTAAACTACAATATTCTTGGGGTAAACTGGCAAAGGGATGAAATTCTCTCTCTCTCTCTCTCTCTCTCTCTCTCTCTCTCTCTCTCTCTTCTGTGGTTGCTGCTAGTAGTTTATTTTGTAGATAATTCCAAAACCCCTGTTTTTCAAAGGCAATGACCTTATCTTCTACGTCCAAACTCTATCGGTTTCTGTGTCTGATATTTCCACTATGTCAGGTGCCATTGGCATTGTATGGAGTATCTGGGAACTATGCCTCTGCTTTATACATCGCAGCAACAAAAGTGAATGCATTGGACAAGGTTGAGTCCGAGCTCCTTGACCTTGTTGAGGCTTCGAAGAGAACTGCTACATTTTCTCTGTTCATGAAGGATTTGTCAGTACCTAAGGATACCAGAGTGAAGGCTATAAATGAGATCTGCGCTCATGCTAAATTTGCGGAAATCACAAAGAATTTCTTGGGTACGGGAAGTTCTTATAGTTATGGAATTGTTATTGTATAGCATAGAGAAGGCAACATGCATTTATGTCTTCACACCTATTTATATTAGTATTTCCTACATAAATTTGCGTAGCGGCGTAGTATCTTGCTCTTTGGAACTGCGTGCATTATTGGACAGTTATCCTTATGCTGCTCATTTACATTATGAACTTTAAGGGGAATAAATACATGTAATTTGGCTTGCCTGCAGTGTTAGAAATGAGGCCTTGTTTCCACTCCGGTGAGTCTGTTTTGCCATTAGTCAGTTGTGTTGAATACGTGTTCACATTGGACATATGGACATGTTTTAGGAACCCTTATGAAAGCATGAGAACTAGTATGCACCTTTTGACTTCACCCTTTTATCTTAGACTTGATTTTTCTAATTTACGACTTTATCCACTCCGCGAGGTGGCTCTGGAAGAATTACATAAAATATAGAGCAGTGTCTACTTAGTTTTGTGCATCCATGCATACCCTCTATATTTTTTATGTAATATTCAGACACCCCCATATGCTTCATGGGCAAAGTCTAAGATAATTATTAATCCTGGGCTGGTTATGTGTAATTTCATCACTGAAATGTGGCAAAATAAGAAACGTCTGTATTAATGTAACCATCATGCATTGCAACCACCACGCTTATGTATTAGAAACCATCGCACAAATCCTTGCTCTAAGCCAATTATCACAAATCTTTGGCACTTAATTAACTTGAAGTGAAAATATCTTTCTGAAATTTTATTATAATTTCCTTCATGTTCTTATCCTAGTTGTTTTGGCTGAGAATGGGAGGCTAAGACACATAGAAAGTATAGCGAAGAGATTTACGGAGTTGACCATGGCGCATAGGGGAGAAATCAAAGCCATTGTGACGACTGTCATTGTAAGTTGTCCTATAATTTATTGAATGTGTGACATTCCTCTCTCTCTCTATATATATATTATGTTTATATATTTATGCCTGCATTAAAGTTGTTATCAGGACTATTTGGTGTCCTTTCTTGTTTTTAGAATTGTTAGCTTAAAGCTTTCTTGCCAGTGCTAGTTAGCTTTTTGTAGGGAAGCAATCCTTTTGAGTTTCCATAGCTTCAACAAACTGTTGAGAGAAGATAAACCTACATAACACTTTTGTATGGAAGTAGTCCACTGCTTTTAGTTTCCCTATGTTTTGCCCTTATTGCCTTTTTGAGTTTTGATACTTCTAGTTGAGTTCTGAATTCCAATACATTCTGTTGTGGGAAAAAGAAGGGAAGGTAAAGGATTAAAACGGAAAGTGCACTCTTATAACTTTAATAATAAAATACTTAATATTTTGGTAGATTCACCTCCTGTTGATTATTCTTATAAAATACTTAATTGCTAATGTACCTTTTGTTTTTAATAAAACTTTTGAGGGTCTTTTGTTACCGGAGAAATTTCATTTTCCTCCAAGTCTAGAACATCCAGTTTATTCAGCTCTGATACCAATGAAATCCAGTATATTAAGCTTCTTTGCGGCTTACCGAAATTTCATTACTTCTGACTTTTCCGCATTGGAAATTTTTGATTGTAATATTTTGCTAGTTGATAATAGCTGAAACAATTTGACCTTCTTTCTGTCTGTTGTATGTTTTTACTGCTTTTTTCTCTAGCCCCTTCCTGCAGAGGAGGAGAAAGAACTGAAAGAAACATTACAGGAAATACTTGGACAGGGGAAGAAGGTTAAGCTTGAACAGAAGGTACTTTCACTCATATCATTAAGTATTATTTTTGTCGGAGGATCATAGGAGTGGCAAATTTTGAAACGACACGATGCTAAACCAAATTAGTCCGAACTTGACAATGAGATGTTGCATCCATGTCAAAATTCTAACACAAAAATCTGTTACCCAAGCTATATTTGTTGTATGCAAAAAATTATTAATTGCGAAGTAAGATGACTTGGGTGCAGATTGGAGAAAATATATAATGGGAAACGACTTTTCTTTGCCCAATGATATTAGGGCAAAATTAGGATTGGCCCCTGTTTTGGTAATCTTTTGACTCTGGCCCTGGCATGAGGTGGTATTTTAAAAAACACAGGGGAGCCAGTATTTGATATAAAGGTGGGCTATAATTTTAACGCATAATTAATACATTTTCCTTTGATAGTCTAGTTCACAAATTGTGTAAAAAGTATTCTTATAAAGTATCGTTATATATAATTTTGAAGTGCAAATGTTCCTAAATAAAATGCAATTAGCTTTGTCTTTCACTATAAATTCATGATAACATAAAATAAGGTGGGCTAAGTGTACTTTTTCTCCTAAATTAAGGTGCGCAATGTCTAAATCATTACAACTAAATTTATTTGTGCAAGGAAAGAGTTAAAAATAAACCCATGTCAAAAATTAAAGTGGCCCACCTTCACCACCACTGCTGAAAGATTACACGAATACATGCCAAGTAAAAAGGATTTTGTATGTAATAATTAGTCACTGTCCCCTACTTGGACGCAAGTTTTTGAGATACCTTACGTGGACGTATGTGTGCTAATGAGCCGAGCCAAACTGAGCTTTCAATGTTCAAGCTCGAGCCTAACATAGCCGCGCTCAAATATCTTGTGTTCGAGCTCGGCTCGAGAGAATTTTACTTTACTCAAGCTTGACTTGACTCAGATTGAGTTTAGGAATGAGCCAAACGATCTTGCAGTCATGCTCATAAACTAGCTTTTAGAAGCTAGCATGGGCCTTATCGGGTTCGACTCAAAGTGTACAATCAAGCTAACCTCATAAAGTCGAGCTTATTTGCAAACTCACTTGAGCTATGTTCACGAGCATATTGAAGTCTTGGTTTTGTTTGATCTCAGCACGTTTGACAAACAAGCCTTCACACGTAGCTTGAGCCCGGTTTGTTAAATGAGCTCGAACTGAGCTGTAAGTGATGAAGGGGGTAATGCTTTTAATTGTGTAGTCATACCCGATCTTTTTTTGTGTTAGATGCCCACATTCTCCGCTTGTTTTACATCGGAATTGTATTTAATATTGCTGTATAAATATATGTACACACACCAGATTGATGCGAGTATTCTTGGCGGGATTGTGGTGGAATTCGGACAAAAGGTGTTTGACATGTCCATAAAGACTAGGGCACGACAAATGGAGCGATTCTTGCGGGATCCAGTCAATTTAGGCAGCCTCTAAAATGGCAACACATTCGCGGCGAATCCCTTGAACACCCCCCCCCCCCTCTCTCTCTCCTTTTTGCCGCCTCTTTTTTTTTTCTTTTTTTCCTTAAAGCCCCAACAAGAAGGAATTGGAATTGGAATTGGAATTGGAATTGGAAATGGAAATTTACTTTTGGTTTCCTTGGAGTTTTTGGGGATGGTTGTGCCCCATCTTTCTGATTGCAAAATAAAAGGCTCTGATGTTAATTGATCGTATTTCCTCACGACAGAGATAAACCTAATTTTTATTTTTTATTTGTGCTCTTGCAATTATAAAGTGCTAGGGCAATTCCTATCTTGTTTTCAGTAATTTTTTGTTTGTATTGTTTCTCAACTAGAAGGATCAATGATGTATGGCACAAGATTTCGGGGTATTGTGGAAAATAATTATTGGAGATTACTAGGCTGTTTTATTTTTCGGTTTTTAAATTTGAAATATTCTCTCTCAAAAGAACTTATCATTATTTATTAAGAGATTTATGCCAAGATTTTGTCTATTGATTATGTTCAAAAAGAAAATTGAACCTTTCATTTGAGACAGAAATAATTTTTGTCTGTTGCATAAATTTAAATACTCCTTCAGTCTTAAATTTATTCTCATTTTGGCTTAGGTATTTTGTTAATTTCAACTCAATCCTTAGTTACATTAGGGGGATCGTTCAATTTACGCATAATGTAGAACAAAAAGGTTTTAAGCCTGTTAGTTTTTTTTCTTATTTTCGTCATTGATCAGTGTAACTGCCATATTTGATAATTATTAAATATGCATGTAAAATTAAATTAATCAGAGTTGCAAAAGTTACGCATCATAATCTTGTTTTATATTAAATTATAAGTTTTATAAAATTAAAATAAAACAGTGCGAACAGATTAGTTTAAAGGTGTTTAAAGGTGTGTTTGTTGCATGAGATTAAATGTAGAATTAGATTAATTAAGGGTGCTAGTATCGGCACCCTGAAATTCTAACTTAAGCACCCTTTTTAAAAGAAAAAAAATATTGTTATTAAATTATCTTTTCCACTTTTAAGGCACCTTTATTTCAACCACTTACAAAGACAAAAGTACCATTCACCATTTTTTTACTAATTTGTGGTTTATATTTATGTTTTCTTTCTCCTCTGTTTTTATCTGCTCCAATTTTTAACTTGCAATCCTTCCATTTTCTATATGCAAACCTCCGGTTCCCAATATAACCACCTTGGCACCATCCACCAAAGTTGATGCATGTTCTCCCAATAATGTAAAAATATTGTTTGGTGTTCAAATTTAATTAACAAATCAAAAACAAAAAATTGAAATCAAAATCAAAGTTGCAAACAAACTCTTCATGTTAAAGCATATTTTTTTTATTATTAATTTGTTTCTTCGATTTTCTCTCTCTAAATTTTCTTTTCTCTTGTTATCATTTCAAGCCATCAATTTACAATTTCAACAAAATCAATGGTGTCAAGATGCAATTTTTTTAAAGTATATCAAGTCTTAAAGGCATAATTTAAAGCAATCAATACGGTTTATTTGTAAAACCCTTATGTCGCTTTATGTTGATATGAACTTGAAATTTAAGAGATTAAAAAAAATGACTATGGTCATATCCTTGCGGAAATTGCACCTTTATACTTAGCGAGACCTAGCACTAGATGCAAGTATCTTGTACCCGTCGTCAAATCTCGTCCCCCTTGAACTTTGATGATGCCATTGGTGTTCTGGCAACGTTAATTGCAATTAACGATTTCGATTATATTAATTTAACTGTAGTCTTCAACACTTGATGTTTACAGTACCAATAGATGTAAAGGTTTTGTTGTGAGAATAGGAGTTGTAAAGAGAAAATGGTAATTGAAAAAGGGTGGCAAATTAAAGGAGGAGTTTAGGAAGACAGTGAACAGAAGATGAACAAAAAGGGGCAGTGCTGTCATTTAACAATAAATTTGTGTGCGAGAAGATTGTAAAGGAGCATAAAAGGAGATAGGATAAACATAAAGGGCTAGTGGCCAGTGTTGTCATTTAACAATAAATTAGTGTGTTGGAAGATCGTAAGGGAGCACAAATGATGCAACCGTAATGAGTGCTCTTATTATTTTATGGTGCTTTTGCTAAATTAAAAATTAAGATTGGGTGCCTAAAAATGGGTGCTAACAATGCAAATTACGGGTGCTTTTACCAGCACCCATTAATTAATCATGTGTAGTGTTTATTGTCATAAAAGATAGATAAACAAATCATATCATGTGTTTGGTTGGTGTAAGGGTGGATTTGATAGTTTTATCCTATCTTGCGTTGGTGCAATGGTGGATAGGATATCTTTATCCTATTTCACGTTTACTGCAACATGGGATATGATTGCACTTAGAAATAATTATCCTTTTATCACATTAAAACCGACTAAAACTATACCACCCTTATAGGTGATATTATTTTATCTCATAGTTGCCGAATAACGAAACGAATATAAATAAATTTTTAATTAATTTATTTTTATTTCGATCTTTTTCTTTACGCCCTTTAGATAATCAGATTGATTATGAAAATTTTCGATCACCCAAAATCACAGTAACTCAACTAATAAAATTCATTTTTCGTATAATATGGTATTCTTATTTTTCTTTTATTAAATGAAGGTATTTATAAGGAACTTTAATTTTATAAAAAAGTAAAATTTGCATTAGAATTTGAAACTATACTTAATACCTAGTACGTAAATATTGTATGTAATATAGAACTTTACTCCCAAAAGAGTTTTTACGAAGCTTTTTTATCAAAAAAAAATTATTTTTGTAGACAATAATAATTAAAATTGAATGTATTTTTAAAATAAAAGCGAGTTGCGTTATGTAATATCTGGACTTGTAATCCGGGATTCCATCAAATACAAAGTTTATCAAATTTTTATCCGACTAGTCCTTATCTTATCCGATCCCGCTTTTTCCTTATCCGACTGATTCGTTTCGTATCATATCTCACATAATTCCTATCTAATTAATGTCGACTCTTATCCTATCCGGCATTTATCTTATCATATCATACCTCTTTATCCAGCTCACTAAACACACCATAATAGTAAAAGAGCCCAACTGATCTAGAAGATTCCTGTATTGGTTACAAATACCTAATTGGTTTGAAACTTTGTGCTTGATTGGATAAAACAAAAAAAGATACTTATCTAACAGTAGAATTAATGAATTATGAATTTGAGAAAAAATTATGAATGAGTGTAAAACTATTAATTGGTTATATTCCTAAAAGAAACTAAGACAATCAATTTGACAGGAAAGTTAGGTTAAGAAAAGCATTAATTTGAGTATGTTTGAAGAATCACCAAAAGCATTCGCAGGTGTAAAATGTTTTACATTACAAAAGGAAATTCCCTATTTTCAAACTAAATTGGATTCGATTATGTTTAGAGAATTAACAAAAGTATTTGCAGGTGTAAAATGTTTTACATGCATTACAAAAGGAAATTCCATATTTTCAAACTAAAAAGAAAGTTGGATTTGGGTATGTTCAAAGAATTAACAAAAGCATGCATTTGCAGCTATAAAATGTTTTACATTACAAAAGGAATTAAATTCCATTGGGGAAATTGTCGAGGACTGTATTTATTGGATTTATATTAAAATTGCTTAAAGGTTTTATCACATAAATATTAAGATTGGTAAAGCGACACAAAATTGCACCCTGCAATAGAAGGACTAGGCAATCACAAAAACGTCCTCGAACTTGAAGTAGACCCTTAAATGTTTTATCTGCTGCACACTCAAGATTATATATATATATATATGTGTGTGTGTGTGTGAGAGATTATGCGCAAAAGATTTTTTTAACTCGATCTTTAACCGTATGTCTCTTATTTGTAGTACGTTTCTATTTATTTATTCTGGTGCAACAAAAACCAAACCTAAATTTTTTACAAAGTCTCTTTACGCGCGAGTGTTGTTAATTTTCTTGCCCTATCGATTGAACAACTATGTACATCATTTTTTCAGTCATGAACCTTGACTGAAGTTTTTGTTTTCTACTCAAAAATAATTTCAATCCAAAATAATTTTTTGGATTTTTTTCTTTTCATTTGGATTTATTCAAGTGCAATTATGAATATTCAGTGACTTTTCCTTTCCGTCCATACCCCTCCTTTTTGCATATATATTCATACACCACTTGCTACTATTCAAGGAAGCCGAAAAAGGTTTCAGCCTTTAGTTAAGAACATATTTGGAACATGCCTTGTGGAGCCCTATTCCTTTTCTTGTATTCAGTGATATAGACTTTGATTGAATCCTTTGTAAGTTCAAAAGATGAAAAAATATATACCCTTATCTCTCGAATTAATTAATAATCTTATTTTTTGCTGAGACGTCTAGAATTAAGTTGATTAAATATATTGTAAATAAGTTTTATTTTCAATGTTAATTAAGTTGAACTTAATTACTAATTTTTTAAGTTTATAAACCACAATTTTATTTTATTTTATGTTATTATACTTATGAATGTTTCATACATTTTAGTGGACTATTATCAAAGCATATATGACTATACATTTTATTTTGTTATAATTTTTTTTATGGTAGTACCATACTCGATCTACTATATAAAGCATTATTATTTTACCAATTAGTGTACTATAAGTTTAACATGCAATATATAAATGGGAAATTTCAAATTTTAAAATAACACAATTTTACTCTTTTACTTTGATGCTCTTAAACTTTTTATTAAAATTAGTTAGTTAACTCTTTGCTTTAATTTCATATATACTAATTTAGATATTATTTCTGATTTTATCATAAGAGCACATTTCTTGTAATATTGTATTGTATTTTTAACTCAATCCATTATTCCATCACTTTGGTAAAATCCTTAATTAATGACTCTAGCTCTAGAGCTAACCACTCAAAATAAGGAAGTTAAATATACAATTAAAATGACATGCAATAGTTGCTTATTGAAAAGAGTAATTTTGTCTATTCAAGCAACAAATTGTTCTAGAAGTTAAAATCAAGAAGTGCACTTAGTTAATGTATTTAAATTCAAGAATAGTTTTTCAGTTAAAAAATATCAGTGGAACATTGATCTTTAACTACTCAAATTTCTAAATGTTTTGTATAATAGTTATTCAAGCATACATACTTTCTCTTATTTGCATTTCATACTATTATCAAATACAATTTTAATATTTATTCAAGCATGCATACATACTATTATCAAATACATACTTTCTCTTGTTTTGTATTTTGCAGTTTTATATTTAGTATTCAAAGCATACAACGAATTTTTTTTATTTTTTATTTTTTAAATTCATATCAAGGATTAGATT
Organism: Lonicera japonica; assembly: GCA_021464415.1. Taxonomy (NCBI): domain Eukaryota; kingdom Viridiplantae; phylum Streptophyta; class Magnoliopsida; order Dipsacales; family Caprifoliaceae; genus Lonicera; species Lonicera japonica. The sequence goes on along the minus strand of CM038471.1, from coordinate 72,462,157 downwards.
GAAATTTATTCTCTTATCAAGGAAATTATTTCTGGTGAAATTTAAATTCTGCTCTCTCTTCTGAAAGGTATAGATCGACAATATTACATATGCTTCATCTCATATATATATATTAATTGGTAGATCACATGTTTTATTAAATCTTACAAATTCAATACTCACTCTCAAATTTATGATCTCACTTTTATTTTGGGATATTTCAAATAGATAGTCCTGTTTTTCTTTCCGGACATACATAGTAACTAATAGTTGTGTTCTTGACCAACAATCGAATTGAAGTTAGAATTTTCATAAAAATGTCATAATAAAAGTAAAACTATCAATCAAAGATGGGAGAGCAGTATCAATATTTGCCCTATATATCTTATATATATATATATGTATAATACATATACATATATTTGTGTGTGTGTGTGTGTGTGTGTGAGAGAGAGAGAGAGAGAGAGAGAGAGAGAGAGAGAGAGAGAGAGAGAGAGAGAGAGAGAGAGATGTTGGCACATGGACATATGTTTCGTGTCTTTATAACCAAGTACCCATGTTGCTTGACATGGCCTCATAAGCATCATAGATAGGTATATATATATATATTTATGTTCATCCCCATCCCCATATATGTTTTTCAATCCAGCTATTTTTTTATGCTTTTGAATCACTTGAGTAACTTGACAGTTTTCTTATATGCTACCCCCCTTTTTCTAATTTATTATTATTTTCAATTTATGTATAAAATTTGGCAAGTCTTAATCAACATGCAATATCGATCAAAGATCTTAGTAACTAGATCACCCTTTCAAATTTTCATGAATTGACACTCCTCTCCTATACATATATAGTAATATAGATATTGAAAATGTTGAATTTTATTTTGGATTTGCATGATGAAAGGGAACTAATTGATGATGTGTTATGGGTACGATCTCATAGCACTTCTTTACGTTTTGGGGTTAGGATTAGGTAAAAGAAAGGGAAATCATAATAAATTTAGATAAAGGATTATAAAAATAAGAGGCTTTTTGTCTAAACTCTTTTATTACAAAAATTTAAAGGACGCAGTTCATAGATAAAGTATGTATCAGAGTATCTAAGTTTGTTTAGAAAAACAAAATAAATCTAGCTAGGTTTGTTTCTATTCAACCTTGTTAAGAATCATCTCTCCCAAAAGGTTAAGCTATTAGGAAAAAGAACTGCAATGAATATCATGCTTAACAAACCTGAGTATCTTTGAAAGCATTTGTAGGTTTCATTGAAGGTATATACGTGTAGGGTTTAATTAAGTGAAACTTTATCCATTTCTTCAAAAATCTTTTTTTAATCCAAATTAACTATGTATATATTTAACTTCTTTTGCATTAGTAACTATGTTTTAATTAACACCTTTTGCAATATTTCTAATGGAACATACAATTCTGTAATCTCATAACCTACCCCAGTATAGCAATCCTCTTCATCTTTTCCCCTTTCCAAATTACTCCAAACTACCAAAGTTTAACCCCTGTAAATCATGTAACAAGATTGAACCCAAAAATGTTTAAAACTAGCAAAAATGGAATTAAACTAGGCTATCATTTTAATGAAGAATAATTTATACTCACTGAAAAATTTAGGCAAACTCAAGACGCAAATCTATGCTCTCCTCCATTGTCACAGGATCGACTTACTCAAAGGATAGCGTCTTTGAAGCAAAGTTTCATACTCTACAAATATACGAGATATATAGGCGTTTACAAGAGTTAAGTGAAGTAAAACAAAATCATATTACATATAGAGGAAAGAAAAAATACGAAAAAAAATTAAGATGCTAAAGAAGAACATAATTATATTCCTATTATCTATCATAACTGCAGTAACAATATCTATGAATTATACTGAATTATATTATACTACTTCACTCTCAGATTTTTCTCGTATGAGGTTTTTTTTTATTTATGAATATAATAATATTTGAATCTAGTGATAGATTTATCTGCATGTGAACTCATACAATAGGCATGAAGAACATAATTGATTGGGTAGAGTTAGTTCCATTTGTGTGTTGATAACTCGCTACCATTCTTAATAAAATTCCTACTCTACTCCTTGTTGAGTTTCCTTTGAAAACTGTTTTTGTCTATTTTGTAGATTTTTTGTTTGTACAGACAGAATCACAAGGAAATGCGCGTACTGTCCATAATGCAATTTTAGACAAAAGTAGCGAACAAAATTCAACCTTGGTTTTCCTTTTTCCTTAAAGCACAATCTATAGTGCCAAAACTTAATTTTCCTCATCCCTTAAAACTTGGTGCCATATTTTGTCCATAGTCCTTTTGTGCATGAACATATTTATCTGACATAATTAATTAAATTAGGGAAATATCAATTTTGTGATTACTCATCAGTGAAAACAAATTTTGATAAAGACGAATTTAATACGGATGTACACTCTTAACCAATACATATTAACCATGCAATTTATATTTTTAACTCATATATATATATATATGTACGGTGCACCTCTATGATATTTTATTGATTTCTACTATATAGAGTGACATGCTCATACTGAGATGCTCTGAATCCTGATTGAATATTTGGACCTTAAAACATTTTCGACATTGCAGTTGACACGGTTGTTCTCTTGCCTCCACACCCCTTAGATGAACTAGTCAAATAATCCCCACATATTTTAATTTTTTATGTTAAGTTCTTTGTTTATTATACAATATATATATATATTTCCTTCCGACATTAATATTCGCTGGCCTGGATAGAGGGAGAGTCAAAAAGGTGTGTAATCTCTTCAATGCAAAGCCATAATAAAAACTACATTGAAAGTCAATTCATAATGTCTTCTTGAACAAGGTTTCAAAGTGTTTGATGAATTTAAGAAAATTCTTGTTATCTGTCGGCAGGTATTTTGCTTGATTAACAAGTGTGTTATATCAAATTAAATTCAAAAATATATATATAAAACCAGGATCAAGTACAAATCGTTTTGTATATCGATCAAATTTTAATGATAAATTTTTGTCGTTGAAAACATTAATCTTTCATGTTTTAGTTATGAAAGTTTGTCGTTAAGGCCCGATTTATATACAAATTGGTGCCTACCAAATTCCCATATATCTATATAAATGTTTTTTTATTTTTTTTATTTTTCATATAACAATTAAGGCTCCGTTTGATAAGAACATGGGAAAAAAATAAAAATACTTTATTTGAGTAAGAAGATGGAAAATAAGTTGAGGCATGTGATGAAATGCCCTCCATTTTATGCTCATTTTTATGAGTAGATGTTCTTCATTTTTCATTATTTTTTGTGAAAAAAATTTCTTCCTAAATTACCAAAGAAAATTTCTTTATGAAAAAAGTCATAAAGTAAGAAAATATCTTACAACATACCTTAAATTATTTTTTAACTTTTTACAAAAATTAATTATTTTTTTTATATTGTTATCAAACGAATCCTAATTAAATAATCAACTAACTAGTGCATGTAAAACAAAATAATTACTAATATGATATACAGGGAAGTGTACAAAATAATTACTAATATATATATATCCTTCTACGTTTATCATTGCTTGTAAGACCATCACTCTACGCGGATGCTATTAATTCGTTAGGAATAATTTCTCCAACAAGAGGGACCCACATGTACACTGTAATTTATTTATTTATTTATCATCCTTAAATAAACTAGGAATTATTATGAAACATAGTAAAGTATTGAATATCGTGTGACCTGCTCCAATTATACTATTTCCAGTGAAAAGTTAACACGTGGATGCATAGCTGTTTGATATGGCCACATATGTTTCATGCCCAAAAGAAGAGTTTTTGGTTAAAATAGGATACTTTTAAAACTTATTTTGTAAAATAAAGTATTTTTGAACTTATTTAAGAAAATGAGGTTGACATAAAAATGTGAGACCTTTTCACGTTTTTAATTATAAAAACGTGATACCAAATGCCTATTTTACAAAAAAAAAAAATCAATTCGTAAAAGTGCAGTGTGAGATGGTCTCACGTTTTTACCTATAAAAACGTGATTTGTTCTCACGTTTTTATGGGTAAAAACGTGAGAGCTTCTCACACTTTTATGCTAAGTAAATTTTTTCTCTAATTCCCCCCCCCCCTCTCCATATATGCTCTTATATTTTTTTTCTTATATCATTTAATGTCTTCTTTATTTCAAATAATTTTTTTTTAATTCATTCTCACATTTTTTTCCTTTTTTTTAATCACATGAGATTTATGAAGTCACGTTTTTATGCTCTTATTTTTTTTCTATATCATTTGTATTTTTCTTTATTTAATGAATAAATTATTTTTGATTCACTCTCACATTTTTTTTCTTTTTTAATCACATGAGATTGATGGAGCCATGTTTTTATGATTTTTTTTCTACATCATTTGTTTTCATCTTTTATGAAGTCATGTTTTTCTTTATTTTTTTTCTTATATGCTCTTATGTTTTTATGATTATGAAAACAAATGATATAGAAAAAAAAATCATAAAAACATGGCTTCATCAATCTCATGTGATTAAAAAAGAAAAAAAAAATGTGAGAGTGAATCAAAAATAATTTATTCATTAAATAAAGACAAAAACAAATAATATAGAAAAAAAATAATAGCATAAAAACGTGACTTCATAAATCTCATGTGATTAAAAAAAAGGGAAAATGTGAGAATGAATTAAAAAAAAATTATTTGAAATAAAGAAAACATTAAATGATATAAGAAAAAAATATAAGAGCATATATGGAGGGAGGGGGGGAAATTAGCAAAAAAATTTACTTAGTATAAAAGTGTGAGAAGCTCTCACGTTTTTACCCATAAAAACGTGAGAACAAATCACGTTTTTATAGGTAAAAACGTGAGATCATCTCACACTTTTACGAATTGAATTTATTTATTTTTTTAAAATAGGCATTTGGTATCACGTTTTTATGGTTAAAAACGTGAGAAGGTCTCACGTTTTTATGACAACCCCATTTTTCCAAATAAGCTCAAAAGTATCCTATTTTACGAAATAAGTTTTAAAAATACCCTATTTTAACCAAAAACTCCCAAAAGAATGTTTTCATTTTTTTAAAATTTAAAACAAGATGATATATCATTTGCGGTTAATAAAATTAATTATTTTAAGAACAAAAAAATTTAGACCTTTTAATTCATTATAAAAAGATCGTACTCAGCTATCTCACGAGTTATAATATTTCAAGATCGAGAATAAAAAATAAACACAAAATTCTTTCTTACTTTCATAATGAATAGATAAATTCTAATTAGAACTCAATTCATTTAACACTGACTCTTCCGAATTAATTAAATTTATCACCATATATCTAAACATCACTTTCAAACTCCATCAAATACAAACTGCAAGATGACGCTTCCCTAACAGCATATACAATTGTTAAAGCCTTTACAACCTTAACGGATCAAAAGAAGCCATCAAATCTTCTAGCCATAGCTAAAGAAATCAGTGCCCTCAGCTCGTTGACCCAATCAACAATTATTCCAATATCTTGCTTGGACTGCAACATCACTTGGTGCAGCAGCGTCCATATTGATACAACACCACGATTGTCTTGAATTGCAGCACCTAACAGTTTGTTATAATTTGTCCAAAATTTTAAAAAATAATTAGAGGTCATCTTGTAACAATTGAAATACATTAGTGTAGCATAATACTAATTATTGTAACAGAGATAGCATAAACATAACACGATGATTATAAGATATAAAATAGATCGATATTGTTGTAGTGTTAATTATTGTGAATTATTTGAAAAAAAATGTCTATTTAATTGTACTTTTTCGCGATTCATCTATTGATTGACATTTGAAGTGTTTGATCGCATATGAATATTGGACTGTAATTTTGTGATGAAGTGATTATAATTGTGCGATGAACTAAATATAACAGTGTGACGAACAAATATATTGTAGCAATGTACTACTGAGATGATTAGTAAATTGAATGACTTGTAATTAATTATTTGTTATAAAGGGTGTCTAATTTGAATTGTGCATTTGTAACAGTTAAGTAATATATTACAAATTAAATTGGACCTCGTTATAAAATATACCCTTGACTTCAAAAAAAATTCTCAGGGTTTAGCTTACACTTGTTGCCACGTGTGAGTCGGCACATTAGAATGTTGGGGAGAGGGAGGGAGCTAGGGGGAGAGAGAGAGAGAGAATGTGAAGGCTTCATGGAGTGGTAATGGTGATGATGAAAGTGATGGTTGTGGGGTTTTGCTTAAAATCAAGAGAGAGAAAGATATATATGTAGAGAGAGAGAGAGTATATGAAGGAAAAAATCGTGTAGTTAATTATAGGTAGAGTAGAGAACGGATTGGAGGGGGACCTCCTTCATGAATATGAAAGAGAGAGTGACGGTTGGTCTTCTTGTCTTTGACTCTATCTTTGTCTTTTTCCCCTCCCTTCACTCACAAGGTAATCATCATTTCTGTATGAGAATCCCTTCCCCTCTCCATTTTTTGCTTCCACTTCACATAATATCTCTCTCTCTCTCTCTCTCTCTCTCCACATTCCCATATATATCCTTTACTCATCTCATCAACCAAAACTACCTATTCCGCGTCTCAACCATTAATTTTCTGTTTATATATATATATATATATTCGACGATCATGAGAAAGCCCGCGGATCCACTGGCAATGGTGAAAGATCAAAAAGTGAATATGAACAATACTAGTATCAATAAGGTGAGGAAGGGGCTGTGGTCGCCAGAGGAAGATGAGAAGCTGATGAGTTACATGTTGAGGAACGGGCACGGTTGTTGGACGGATATTGCTAGGAATGCTGGCCTACAGAGGTGTGGAAAGAGTTGCAGACTCCGTTGGATTAATTACTTGAGGCCTGATCTCAAAAGGGGCGCGTTTTCACCCCATGAGGAGCAACTCATTGTTCATTTGCATTCCATCCTTGGCAACAGGTCACTTATCTCTCCTTCTCCATTCTCCATTCTCCATTCTCTCTCTCTCTCTCTCTCTATATATATATATATTAATATATTCTTGTGCAACTTCTAGTGATGATTTTTTGTTACTAAATAAATCTCCAAATGTATTGACGATGGAAAAATAATAGCTAAAAGCACGATCCGTACTAAAACAGACCATATTATGTATATGTGTATGTCTATGTACATTGTACATGTATGTGAAAGATGGTCTGGAATTGAGCAATGTAGATAAAATAAAACAAAATTTCTTTAAGTATGCATATGCACCTATAGATAATTAAACTTTTTTTAAATAGATCAATATAGATAATTAAAATAGATGTTTCAAGTTTAATAGATAACTAAACTTAAACATTCTCATATGGAGAGACGGAATCATAATTTTTTTTACGGAAGCAGACAAATTTAGCAGTCATCTTGTTTAAATATTTACATAGTAATCTTAGTACAAATCTTATTTTTGTAAGGTTAGAGGGGAAATTTTGATTAATATTTACGTACTTTTTATTTTTTAATACTAAAATTACCATTGCTTAAAATTAAAGAGGGACAATTGTGTCCCTTCATTATTGTGTATTAGCATTCGGTCATACACGCACTCACACACATATATTTGTCTATATATATATTGTTTAAATATTGTGTAACTTCCCCCATATTTTAAATTCTTAATTAAAAATGATAATCAAATTTGTTGTGGTTGACTTATTGTCTTTTTTAAGTGTGCCATCCTCAATCCAATTAAAATATTATGAACTTTTGAAATGTTAAAATTAATAAACTAAGAACAATAGCTAGTCAGGCATTGCTTTTGACAATCTTTATCTCTAACTACTTACGAAACATTATGAACCTTTTGAAAAAAGAAAATGGATTGTATAATGTCTAGTAGGAGAAAATAAGTGGGTTAGTTTAGACTTTCTATCCATATATCCAACCCCATGCAAATTTTTTTTATTTCTTAAATTTCCCTTAAAGTTGGGAAGTGGAAAAATACAAAAACAATTCACATATACATTTCTCTCCTTTTGGTGTCAACATTCAATTACATAAATTTCTGAGAATTATTTTGTAAACTGTTAGTTGTTTTATTGTTAATGCTAGGATTTAAATCCTCATCTCAAGTATGAAAAGATTTGCTATCACCACAAGAACAAATGAAATAACATGCTTGTTCAAGAAAATACTATGTATAATATTATACACGTTACGCGTGCCACAAGCTCTTTTAAACATAAACGAGTATTACCCCTTGTATAAAAACAGAAAAAGGGAAAAATTACGTAAGTTTACTCCAGTACTGTCATCACAATTAAAGCACATCACTCGTTAAATTGGTCAAATACATTAGGTAAAATATCAATCATATAAGATGACGTGGATCACACGTAAACTAAAATGTCACAAATATATTTTAGACCCATCATGTAATTAAATTAATAGACATATAACGTAGAATAATCCTAAATTTATTGGGGGCAGAGATGATAAGATAGAATTTTTGTGTGTGATTCTCGTACAATATAATTAAATTAATTAATGCATGCTTATTACGTACATAATTTATACTATAGTATTTGATCAAATAAATTGCACGTAACATTATTATTGCATTATTTATATATGTATCTTACATAGAATAACAAACAGGTTGATCGAACATTCATCGATCTTCTACAGTTGATCTTACGCCAATTACTGTTCTATAATTCTATTTTTATGCAACTCAGGTGGTCCCAAATTGCAGCGCGTCTTCCCGGAAGGACAGACAATGAAATAAAAAACTTCTGGAACTCCACGATAAAGAAAAGACTGAAGAACAATAACAACACCTCTACTTCCACAACCTCACCAAACACAAGTGACACATCAAACCCTAGAGACATTGTGGGAGATCTCATGTCCATGAATGACCATGACATCATGGCCATGTGCATGGACTCGTCTTCTTCATCCTCGTCATCCATCCAACCTAGGATTTCGTGCAACAGGTTCGACCCTTTCCCTCCCCTAGACAACAGCTATGGCCTCCTAAACAGTGGAGCTGGTTTTTTCGATGCGTCAACGTGTTTAGATCAGATTGGTGGAGTAGGAGATGGGGTTTTTGGGGATTATGGTATGGTGGAACCATATATGATGGGTTTGGAGAGTGAGGTTTCTGTTGGTGAAATGGGGAGTAGGGTCATCGAAGGGAATAATAATAATGTTAACATTAGTGGTAGTGATTATATGTTTGATAAGAAAACTTATAACAACCACTTCAATAATAATAATAGTGATCAGGCGATGAAAGTTGAGGATGTGGTTGGGTTTGGAAATGATCATTGGCAAGGAGAAAGCTTTAGGATGGGAGAGTTGGATTGGGAGGGTTTGTTGGCTAATGTCTCCTCCTTACCTTACCTTGATTTCCATGTTGAATAACTCTCTCTCTCTCTCTTTCTCAATTTGAATGATCAAATAAGTACATTAAATGACGTGTCAATAGATGCATTAGTCAAAATGTGCACACTTCACTTAAAACACATTCCAAAAGCATTTTTTGACACATTGTTTCATTTACTAATTTTGTCGTTTAAGTTGTCGATCACTATATCAGTACTCGATCTACTCATATTTTTCAATATAAGGGTTGTCTCTACATCACACTCAAATCTGTCTCGTTATGTGACAATTTTTCTCTCATTACGTGTTAAGAGAAATATAAAGAGAGTGTGTAGATACAATGACTGTATTGAATATTTTTCCCACCGGATTTCTAGGATCATTTTTTGAGAAAATATTTTAAATTTTTTTACCAAATTACCCTTGAAGGTTTTGGCTCTATAAAATTTCTTCTTGCTGCCCCAGAAACTGTCTCTTCAGCCATGAAACCAAATCTGTCAACAATCAATAAATACTTAAAAAATGTTCAACTTTTTCTTAAATGTATAAGAAGTTTTCTAGTCAGAGAATGTATATCAATCATTTTGGGAAGAAGAGTTGGTGAATGATGGGGCAATTTATAGTTGAGTAAGAAAAAGAATGTGAATAGTGAATTATAAGGAGGAGGTCCATCTAAAATAAAGAGTATATGCATAAGTTGGTGAATTGTAGTTTTTATGTACAACTGGAATAATGTAATGGTGGAAGTTGTTATTAGTGGAAGATTGTTTAGCAATTAGCTAGATTATGATTTTATTTTATTTTTTTTGTACAAAAAGGAATAATCATCAATGGAAATATATTAAGTTGTTATTAGTGCGAGTTTATTTCGTTTTCAATTAGTTTTCTTAAATTTTCAGTAACCTCAACAAAAAAAAAATATTGAATTATTTTATATACGATTGAGAATATTAAAAAGAAAGGATTATGATAATTACGTACGTGTGAATCTGACAGTGTTCGATCTACATCACATTTATAGAAAAGAAAAAAAAAGAGTATGTTCTAATAAGATTTAATCAAAAAAATAAAATTCTGAAAGCCAGAAAGATTTAATCAATTAGTTATGTTATTATTATTATTTTTTAATTACAACGAATCAAATGCTTAACTCTTTCTTTTTTTCAATTTCTGACGTAAGCTAGTACTTCCATCTTGTTATAAAATTATTGACGTTTATTTTATTTATTCAATTAAAACTATTACGTTACAAAATTTCGAATATTTATATAACTATGTAGTAGCTTCATTATTTAGTAGTTTTGATTACAGTTAAAAGTAAAGTATAAACAAAATATAATATGACATTTTGAAGTGAAATTTAATTTTGAACAGTTTCTTGGATTACTCAAGGGTGATTATATATTATTGAAGGCAACTAATTTCTTATTTTTTAAGAAAAATAAAATTTTTGAGTTACATTGGTGAATTTCACTACTTAAAATTTTTATGCTATTCAGTACTACTACTATGCTAAAAATTAAAGTTCGTTAATTTGTATAAACTGAACTATATATATTATTTTCAGCTTAGGTTTATTTTTTTCCAAAAAAAAAAAGTTAAGTAAAAATAATATTAATAAATCTTTTAAGTTACGGTGGGGCCCTCGTTTAGAAAATTGCGGACTAACTAATAAAGTCCTAGAGCCATAAGTAGTTTTGGAAACCAATTCTTTACCCGAAAAAAAATATCTCAATTTGTATCTCTTGGAAGAAGAAAAGATGAATTTTCATTGTGATTTTACTTAAATATAACATGAGCATTTTGGTGACTACTGACCATAGTTATACATACTCATTTTGATAGAATATTGTATCATTTATGCCGTACCACACCTAATCATTACTAATTTAAACCAAATTTCGATAATGGCAACGTATTGATAATTGTACTGTACTTATGGCATATGTTATAATACGGGTAATAATTTTCATTATATTTTGTATATTGTACTATACCAAAATGTGCTAACACGTTCATCTGACACAGTCCTAAGTTGTGCCCAATACAACTACACTTTGTCATTTTTAGCACTTTATATATAGCTCAGCTTTCCTTTTTTGTTACGATAAATACATATTATGAATATTTGGGAGCCTACTCGCCACATTTATACATACTCATTTTGGTATAATATTGTTCCATTTATGCCATACCACACCTTACCATTACCAATTTATACCAAATTTCGATAATGGTAACATATAGGTAATTGTTCCATAATGATGGATGTTGTAATACCAATAATGATTTTCATTACATGTGGTATGTCGTACCGTATCAAAAATGTGCTAACTAGCACGATCCTAAGTTGTGCCAGATATAACTACACTTTATCATTTTTAGCACTTTATATATAGCTCTACCAGATTGGTGCAAATTCCAACCTTTTTAATTTTATTGAACCAATTCTCTATTTTTTTCATACTTTGATCGAAATTTAAGTAAACCAAAAGTAATTGGATCTCTATTTTTATTCCACGGTCTCACCTTTACCAAATTTTATTTTAACCTCTAACAAAAAGAACGCTAACCTTCATACTTACACACGTTCCCAACACCAACCCTTTTCGTTGGCCCTTCTTCTCTATCAGATGTGTCACTATGTTTCAATGTTCCCCTTTTTTTTTTCTCGTCTTTTCCCTTATGGTTCTAATAGTCTTATATTTTTATAATGTATCATTACCATATTGTACCAAACTAATTTTACGGTATACTAAAATTTTGGTATAGTAATAATAATAAATTTTGACGTACCGAAGTTTTAATATGATACATAGTATACATATATAAGTATAATAACCGTACTGAATCCATCTCCGCTCATTTAGACTCGGTCCAAATTTAGACATCGTCAGCAGCCAACTAAACCACGCATAATTCCATAAATGTAGGAGAAAGTGAGCCGTACTCTTCAGTGCCTAGCTAGGACTTAATATGACAAGTATCAATGACCATTGTCCTCAATACTAATTTGCATTCTAACGTGGATTCTAAACTAAAATTGTTACAAAGGAGGGACTGTATTCTAGTTTTCATGAACCTTAATAAGTCCGCACAACGAGGTTTTAAGTTTCATCAGTTAAAAAATAAATTTATCTTTAAAAAGAAAAAGAGAAAGTTGAAAACAAAAAAAATAAAAAAAATTGCGCTTTCATTAGTAGTCAAAATCAATTGGGGTACTTAATAATCTCTTAATACATTTTTTCTTAAAAACGGACACTTACATTAATTTGATTCTAAATAAAGAACATTAAAAATAAACCGAGGGGAAATATCAACGCACTCCTCACGACCAGACATAGAAAAAGCCACCCTAGCAAGACTATGTGCTACTACATTCGCTAATCTTCGGACGAACACCACCTGACAACTATCAATGTCCTTTACTATGGACTTACAATCATTCACGACTAGACCGAACCTAGAAAAATTCAAACCTTGCTATGAAAAGCTTGAACAAATATCTGTGAATCTATTTCTAGAATAACATTATTTGCGTGGCGATGCTTTAGCCAACTAAAAGCTTCACGTATCCCGAGGGCTTCGGCTAACTAGGGAGAAATAGCACTGTTTTATTACCACACAAATTTACCACTTGAATCCCGTAGGACACAGCCATACCCACACTTCAAATAAACTGAATCAACATTTGCATCTACATTACACTTAAGCTAGCCACTGGGAGGTTTTATCCATTTCGCAGGCACCGAAACATTAGTTAGAATATACGGAGCATCTTTAACATTGGCAGCCTACCATTGGTTCAGTTTATTCACAGCCAAAGTCTCGACTCGAATAGGAACTTGAAATTTACCTGTCCATACCTGGGAATTATGATTGCGCCAGATTCCCCACAGCAACACTGCAATGCCCTCGACTTCAGCTTTCATTGCGTACGATAAATATGCATGTTCAACTAATCGACTATATTATTATTACCTGCCCCTCCCCTTGATCACCAAAAGGAGAGTTTATCCAGATCCGACGAGAAAAAGCACATGAAATAAGTGAATGGGAGTCATCATCTTCCACATTTTGGCACATAGGACAAATCAAATCAACATCCTTGTTTTTTTGAGCAAAAGTCATTTTCGTCGAAAGGCACTTAGACAAAGTTTACCATAGAAAATTACGGATCTTTTGAGAAGTATGTAATGACAACACACACTTCCGGTTTATAATAGCTGGGGCCATAAGAGGTTGGATCAAAGACAATAAAACACGATACCCTCTTTCTACCTTGTAAGTTCCTTTTTCACTCCACTTCCACATCCACACATCATCAGCCTGATTGGTAGACAAAGGGAGGGATAGGATTCTCACTTGATCCTGACTCGAGAATAAATCTGCAATTAAATCACAATCCCATTCATTTGTGTCTGGCCGCTTAAGAGAGGCCATTGTTGCCATTTCTAAACCTTTTGCCATAGTAGTTTCAATATAAGGGTTCATATCATCTTCTAGCCACAAGTCACGCCACACATTAGTTTGCAAACCCGACCAATTCGAATTCAGCTTCTATCTTTTAAAAGCTGCTGAGTAGAATAAATGCTACACCGTACAAAACTTGGATTATTACCGATACTTGCATCAAAGAAAGACCCATTGGCGTAATATCGAGCTGTGAATACTTTAAACGGTTCTTATTTGGCTAACTAATCGCCATCCTTGTTTGGCTAACAACGATATATTAAAACAATTCAACTTTCGAAAACTCATTCCTCCATCTTCTTTCTTTAAACATAAAAGGTCCCAGCTTTGCCATCGAATTCCTTTTACTTCTTTTTGCCCAGTGCCCCCACTAAAAGCTATTCATCATGCATTATATCTCTTCACATAAAGAAACTGGTAGAAGGAACGTGCTCATTACATAACTCGGCACTGCATGAACAATTGATTTGAGTAGGATTTCCTTGCACGCCCAAGATAGCAATTTATGACGCCAACCATGAAGTCTCTTCAACACCTTTTCTTTTATATAAGTGAATACTTCAGATTTATTCCTCCCAATTAATAAGTGAGGGAGCCCCCCAAATATGTTCCATGATTCATCCAACTAGGAACTTGAAGCAAATCAGAAACATCCATACGTACTTTATCATTAACATTAGGGCTAAAAAAGGTTGACGATTTGGTAAAATTCACCATTTGACCCGAAACTTGTTCGTAAAAATGCAAATAGTATTTAATCACCGCGCTTTCACCCACCGTTGACTTGAAGAATAAAAAAGTGTCATCTGCAAAAAACAAATGGTATATACTAGGGCATTACGAGTAACTTGACATCCATGGAGGAGGCTTTGTCGGACTTTGACTCTTAATACATATTTAAAATAACAGGAAACTACTTAAATATTAAAAAAAAAAGTCCAAATGGGGCTTAAACAATAAAAATATACCATTTATCCATCTTTCTATATAGACTTGAACTCAAGGAGTAAATCCTAGTTTTCTTAAATAGGGGTAGGGTGTCTTTATATAATAGAAATAAAAAAAAGTTCAAGCCATCGGAGTTATTAGGGATGTTCACGGACCGTTGACCATATTTTTGGACCTGACCAATCACTTCGGTCTTAGAATTTTCTAAACCGGATTAAATCGAAGTACCATCTAAAACCGGACCAATATGAACTGTCAGATTTTGGTCTATCAATCCAATTAATTTGGGCTAACTGTGTGTTTTCTGACTTCTCTTTAGTATTGGCAAAGCAAGCAAAGCTATATTGCTCGCCCAAGGGGAAAAAATGCAACTCTAATCCATATGTAGATTAACACAATACAAAACCTTCAAAACTAATCCAAAATCCAAAATTAAGCCCAAATTTATAGAAATGATCACGCATTAATTAGCCAAAACAGAAAAATTGAGAAAAGCGGGAGAGAAAAACAAGTGAAAGAGAAGGTACCAGTGATGTTGACGGGGTATGGTGTAGAAGAACTCATTGACACGAAGGTGAGGTGTGGAGTAAGTGGATAGTGATGGACTATCGTGACTAAGGTTTCAACTTCAAAGTATGAACAATGCATGAGAGAGAGGCGAAGGTTTTTGTTTTGGTGAATAATTTTTTTTTTCATTTTTAATCAACAAAAATCATTATCCTAGTATAAATGTCACATAAGAGGATCCACCATTTATTGCATATGTCGTTTATCAAAAAGCGGTCTTTTACTTTACTAGAAACATATATAGATTTAAATATCTAAACATTCGGTTTGGTTTTATATGATTTTTTATTCGTAAGATACTGAAGATTGGACGACAAAACTATTTTAGTCCACTAAAAGTTAATTAGATACCAGATTGTTATACATATAAATTTTGAAAAAAAAAAAACTCTTATTTTTCAATCCAGCCAATCCATTCATTCCAGTCCGATTTTTATACACCAGTAAGAGTGTCATATTCCAATTTTGAGGTAGAATAATGTTTCATATTTTACTATAGTAATTCTTTTTATAATTAATTATATCATTTTTTCAAAGCACGTAAGAGAATTTAAAATAGTAATCTTAATTTTGAGACATAAATTAGTATTTAGTTATTGTTTGCTTAGTCTTTAAATGGCTAACTTATTAAATGTCACAATTTAAGGTAGCCGCTATTTATATTTCACAAAACATTTTGTAACACTTTATTTTTTATTTGTTTGATGATGGATGGTAAATTTATATTATTCAACCGATAACAAGCTAATATATATCTACATACTCCCTCAATAACAAGTGAGTAATGTATTTTCAAATTTTTACTTATTTATTATCGAGTTAATGACATATATTTACTCGCTTATAATCAAATGAAAAAATAAGTTAAGTTTTTAAAATGTTTTATAATGTACATATAACAGCCAACTAATTTAATAAATGTAACACATGTCAATAGATCATACTTCAATTATTAGTAGGTGCAGCCCCATAATCCCGTATTAAAAAAGGTGAGGTACGACGTGACAATTGACATACACTTTAGTAACAGAAGTTCCTGGAAAGTCCACTATCCAAATGCTTTGAAATTATTTAAAAAGCCTTTTGTATATATATAATTTGATAAAGAGTATTTATATTGTCTGGGGCTGGAAAAATAGAATCGAAAATCGGAGAATCGGTCCAGACCGAATAGATAAAAATTGGTTCTTCAAAATTTGCTATTTTTTTTAAACGATTCGATTCTTGTCATTTGTTAACATTTCAGTTAACGATTCTTAATATAATTTTTTTTCAATAACCGTTAAGGAACCGTTATTGAACTTTTTCTTCTAAGCTTTATTCCAATGCTTAAGAACGAACCGTTAGAACCGTTATTTCTTTACAATAACCGTAATTTCTTTCCAATAATCACTAATATTTTGGTTTTTCTCTTGTTAACGATTAACCAATAAACCAAAAGAACCGAATAACCGTTAATATTTTGATTTTTCTTTTGTTAACGGTTAACCGATAAACCGAAAGAACCGAACCGTTAGAACCAGTTCGGTTCTTAAACGATTCTTCAATTTTTTATACTTAGAACCGAACCGTTATAATTTTATGGTTCGGTTAACGGTTCTTCGAAAATTGGCTAGGATCCAAACCAGTCCCAGCCCAAATATTGTCAGAAGTAATTTTGATCATATTTTAATTTTAGTAAAATATTTTTTTAATAAATTAAATTTAATATTAGATGTAAAAATAATTCAATTATTTTTTTAGTATGATTTAATAATAATTCAAAAATTAAACCAAAATACCATGAACACTTCTAAAAACGACAAATAGAGATAACCAAAAATATACGAACGCATAAAGTATGTCCTTGAATGTTACTCGATAATTTTTTTTTGATTTTTTTAACATAATTCTATAGTAATGACGGATCTTATTTAATTGATCTTGATTAGTAATTTTAAATATTAAATTTTGAATTTTTTATTTTAAGTTGTGGCATTTTTAATAGAGACAAAATTATTAACATTTGAGAGTTTATTATGTGTATATTACTGATATGAGTGTTTTAATTTTGATGTGATATATTGATATGTGTGTAAAACTCTTCCAATAGTGTCCGGAGGGTTTGAATCCCTCCTTGCCCACACCAGGCCTCATAATATGTGTATTTTAATTATTAAATTTTTATACTTTTAAAAAAAAATCAAATATGCTATTTTATAATGTAGATTTTAATAATAATATGACTTCTTAAGTCGAACAAAACTTGGAGGTTGGGACGATTATGGCAACTAGAAAATCGGGTAATTCTATGGCTGAATTAAAAACTATGGGCACCAGAAAAGTAATTCGAGATACCACACAATAGCAACTTTCTCATGTTTTGAAATAAGTCCAATTTATAAAAGAGAGGTCTCTGATTCAATTTTCTCCAATCACACGCTCTCTTTATTGAACCCGGTATTAAAAGTAAACATCCCAAACATATTGTCCGTTCTTTATTAAGATATTGTTTTCTATATTTATATTTATAGGTAGGCAGAGCAAGCATTTCCGAAAATGCAATGATAAATCAGCTATATACGGCAGATTTATTTATGTATTTATTTTAAATTACACTTAAAAGATTCTGTTCGATAATAAATTGAAAATGATAGTAAAAAATAATTAAATAATTAATTGTGTGAGAAATTAAAAAAATATTTCAATTATTTAATGAGGTGTACTTTTACTTTGTCACTTTTTTCATGGAATAAAATTATTTGAGTGACAATAAAGAAAAAAAATCCATTAAAAATATGGAAAGGTGAAATACATGTACTTAGAGAATTGAGTATGAGATATAAAATAGCTCATTACATTACTCGTCTCATTTTCTAACTTCCTATAAAAATAATTATATTTTTAATTTCGTTATTAAATAGAGTCTGAGGGTTGTTTGGTTGGGTTGTTAAAAGAATATTTTGGGTGTTTTTTTAAAAAAAAAATAAATAAATTGTGTTTAGTTCATCCATTTTAAAATTTTCATTCAAGTAAAAAGAATCCTTTTTATTTATTTTTTGTTTTGTACTTTAGAAAAACTTTAAAAAATGAATAAAAAAATTACATTTTTTGTACCACATACAAATTGAATTGAGAAATAATTTTAAAAAATTATACTAAAAAGTAAATATTAAATTAAATATTTAAAAACTCTAACCAAGCAATACTTAAGTAATACAATTTTCAGGGTTAAAAAAAAGTAACACATTTTTAAATAACAATTTCGATCAAGCCTTTTAAAACACAAATTAAAAATCTTTATTTTATACATTATGAGTATTTGCATAATCTGAATCTTCTTCAAAATGCTAAACAACAACACATGGGGAGTGGTGAGTTTTGTAGAGGAGTTGATAGGTAAAAATTCACACGCAAAAATATATGTTCTTATCTGAAATTAATTAAAAATAATAATAATAAATTAAAATATCTCAAATTAATGTTTTTAATTATCTTTTAAGATTTAACAATAAATTTTCATTTCAGAATTCAGATTATGAACTGACGATAGTTCCTAAAAAAAATATTAGGTACAAAATTTGGGAACTACCTAATTTTTAATATTTAAGACTACGAACGGATTTGAGGTATTAAATTAAATACAACGACGGATGCACAATCAGTGGACGCAGGTATGTTTATACAATGTAAACACTATATATATCCATTACCTTTCCTGCCCCTTGTCCTTATCCGGAACGTTGTAGAACAAGAAGGAACAAGTGTCTTCTTCTCCTTGCTCAATTCAAAGCTACACACCTACCCCCACCAAATGTTAATTTTTCTTTTTTTTATTAAAATTTATCATTATTATGTATTAAAAATACATTAATTTAATATTTTACGTTTCTGATAAATATAATAAAATAATTGTATAATTGATAAATAATGATAAAAAGTTATAATAAATAGTGTGAAAATATATAATCTTATATTTGAGTAAATTGAAGTGTACCCTAATTATATTATTGATTGAAGATTTGTAAAATATTAAATCCGTTTGATAAAAATAAAAATAATTAATTTTTTATAAGAAGTTCAGAAGAATAAGATATATTATTATATATCCCCACGTACTTAGCTTTCTTCCGACGCGCGCCATTCATTCTCACAACTCTCCAGACACCTCCTCCTCCTCCAATAAATAAATAAATATATATATATATATATAAAATTTATATATATATATATATATATCTAGATATCATCATCATCATCATCATGTTGCACTTGTTCTTTGCGGTGGCCTTCTCGGCGGTGCCTTTAACGCTCTACGTTCCTCCTCTTCGAAGCTTGAATCTATTTGTAGAGACCATGGAAGATCTATTGAGGGAATCGAGCGTCCACACCACTCGCCTCTACCCTCGCCTACGCTACGCCTGTTCTCGGATCCTTAACTGTATGCTCTGCAACACCACAAGGTAGATGATGCAAATTCATTTACATCTGATTTTCTTTTCTCATCCAATCTCACTTTTACGCCTTTGATCCGCTTACTTTTCTTTTCTTTTTTCTTTTTCAGATTTGTAAATATGTTTTAGGTTTAATTTTGTGTTGTTAGGATTGTGATTGTTCTAAGGCTTTTTGGATGTAAATGAAGAGTAGTATTTGTATTCTCAAAGTAAATATACATATATATATATATGTTTGCGCTGTTTTCCCCATCTCTATGATGTTTGATTGATTGACGTTCTAGCAAAATCTGCCTCTAGATATAGAAGATGCAGTCTAAAATGGAATTATTAATTAATAATATTCAACTAGTTCAGTGGAATAAAAAATGAGTAACAGTCTAATAATGTTCAAATATTCTTCTTCTTGTTGTTTGGATTGGATAGTTGAATATAGAAAATTATTCCTTCTTTACATTTCCAATTTGTCTCTTACGGTCGTCTATAATCACATTCTTGTTATTTATACTCAATTCCTTTCAATCCAATCCAATCCAATCCAATCCAATCCAAGCAAGTATACTCTGAAATTCAGCTTGATGCTCATAGAATTTTAATTTCTTACCCCATTTGTTATATTTTGGGGTTGGTTATTTCTTTTTAATTAGACGATAACTGAGATGAAAAAATGGTACGAGCTTCACGCCCAGTATTGGTACCTCAAATCACCCTTCAGTTCCTCATTTACACCACCGTCAGTCAGTCATTGTATTCAACCGCACATTACATTAGCTTAGCATGATGTCTGCTTTGATATCAAATATCATTTGTTCATTTGAAAATCTTCGGACTTCGAAGTTCATGACAAATCTCTAAGGGAGTTCACCAAAGTTGTTGCTTTGATATCATCAATATCAATTATTATGCCATTCTAAAAACCCAATTCGTAAGAAACATGGAGAAAACACTTAAAAAGGAGTTTCCTAAAATTAATTTGTTACCACAAAAAAATTTAATTTGTTTCCTAAAATAGAAAAAGGGCAAGTAGTTGTCGGTCATTTGGCAAATAAAATTAAACAGCTAAAGGGGCTGCTAGTATGTTCCGGATCAAACTTTTCTTTTGACTTGTTTGTTTAGGGAAATTTTTTTTAACAAACCTTTTCCTATTCACCTTTCTCCGAAGGCACGTTCATTGACGAGGATAATGTATTCCTATAGATTTTGAAATTCTATTTCGTCTTTTCTTATTCACGCAAATACATTTCTTTAGTGCTTTTGTCCCTCTTTTCTAGTATAAGGGTTTTTTTTAACAAGTTTTCTACCTGTTACACAAAATATGCATGCGCAAACACTACAACCCAATTGCCAATGATGCCATCATCCGAGACGATATATGACCGTGAATATAATTAATAGTGCGTCGTATTGTTTCACTCAAATGGACCTATAACGCTCGAAAATCCATTACAAATGTATACAAAATGTTCCAAAGGATAAAACGACGTTTACATCAACTTGGATGCATTTCAGTCGTACTCTATTCATAAATAGCTCAAAGAAAAGGCAATATTTTGACGAACGCCAAGCTAGTGGGTGTATACGATTGAGTCTCCCCATCCCCTCTTGATCTTGAATTGCAGATCTACCCAACGATATATATATATATATATATATATTGTTTGTTTGTATCAAATACGCCGATGCATGATAGAATAGCTTAAAACTTAAATGTAAGAGTGATATTTAAGAATGATTACAACACATAGAATGGAGTTAAAAGAGTACAATTTATTCATTGAGATATAAATTAATGCTTTTGGTTACATTTTATTGCCCTCAGAATACTAATGAATCAGGACTCTCTACAAAACAATGGCTCTGGAAGACTTGTGTGAAGAATGAATGGCAAAATACAACAAAATGATGAGGAAAAAAAACTTTATGTTATAGGATAAATAAAAGAATTAAATAACTCCTTCGAATTACTACTTTTATGTAACCAATTTTTATGTTTTTAGCTAGAGAGAGTGCAAGGCTTCAAGAACCAGAAAACATCCAATGTTTTTGCTTCTTTTTCTGCAGCAGCAGAAGAAACTGCTTGTTCTTGATTCCCTTTCTTCTCCTCTTTCCTCACCTCCTTGTTGCTCTCTTCCACTTCTTGGAGTATTCCCCTCCCCTGCATTATCATATAAAAACAATCCAAAAACATTATACAACAAAGGAAAAAATGTCTATTACGAAATATCTTGGTGTGGGTCCAAGTAAAAGTTTCTAAACAATAAATCTTGATGTGTTTAAGATTGCAGTGATAAGAGCTTATAAAGTGATTAAAGTGAATGAAAGCGTACACATTGATAACACAATTTGTTTAAGATTCAACGCCTGTCGTGTCTGTGGTGTAAAAGGCTCGAGTATCCTTCGTGTTCAGTAGTGTAGGCCGAGTTAAAGTCTATAACAATCTAATTTAGGGATTAGTCTTCATATAGATTGTATTGACAATACTTCAATTAAGATCTTATAGAGAGTAACAGGGTACTGCATTGATAAAACATTTCCATGATTAAAATTCAAGTACGCACTCTATCTATAACCTATGCCTGTTATTTTTCGACATATTTGAAGTGGACTAGGCACAGCCGCGCAGTTATGGTATCATTAGTATTTGAAATGGACGATTATCACAATGTATACCAATCTATCTCATCATGTTCTATCATACTTTGAACTTTTGTATTGAAAAAGTGAAAAACATTGAGCAAGTACCTGAGGTCTGGACCGAAAAGCCTTGGGTGCGGCTTTGGCCGGGGGGTTGGCAGAAAAACATTGAGGAGAAGGAGGATTGGTACGGATTTGCAACAAGCTCTCTTGTTCTTTACGCCTTATTTTCTTCAAATCCATAGAGATTGGGATGTTCTCTGCATCATCAGTTCTTCTGCATACCAGAATATACATTAGCCATTGAATATAGAGCAAATTCTTGCTGGCCTGCTGAATGTATTGGCTGTTTTGCAGAAACTGGGGTTCCGTGGGATAAGCAAGATAACAAAAGTTAAAATTGTTGAGTGATTCCTAGACACGCTTCCAAATAAGAGAGTGATTTCATGTCAGAACAAGAAAAAAATTGTTGATCAACCATTTGTAAGCTAAAGAACCTGTGAAAATCAATGTTTAGTAAAAACGGTATTTACCACATTAATGCAACTTTTTTAAAGCTAAATACACATGTTTTAGTCACTTAATCTCAGTTGCTCGCAAACTAGTTACTTGCAAGCGTGAAGAGAATATTGAGTGTTTTCACAAACCAATAAAAAACTAATAATCAATGATCCAGACAAAAACCAATAAAGCTTGATCGAAAGATAAAAAACACTATCAGCAATGAGAATTCACAGAATATTACCATATAAACAAAGTTCTAGCAAAATCTCAAAACATGCTTATTTTTATTTGTTCAAGTGTCACACTTTCCAGCAAACAATGTGGCTAACAGTGAGTTTAATGAAGACTCCAAGTATAGATAGATGCTTTCCAAAAGCTTGATCACACCTCATGAATTAAGCTGGCAGACAAATTTTAATGGTCTACATCTATTTGAACAATCTATTAAAAGTTAAGATGTATATGTGTTTCTGTGTATGCACATACATGCAGTTGTTTTTGCATTATGTTAACATGTGGCACACGTTAACAACCCATTTATAGAAAGAAAAATACATTAAATACGCATTAAACATGGCACCGATTCTTACACGGTGAATAGTATATTTAACATGCTTAGGGCACAAATTGACATTTTTCATTATTTTTTGAGGTATAAACATATATATATATAGAGAGAGAGAGAGAGTGGGGGGGATAGCGACTTACTTTTTCCTCCTCAGCTTCTCCTTTTCAATGCTCTTCTCCACTGCATCACATTTCTCTGTACTTACCTCTAATAATGGTTTCCTCTCTTTCTCTCTCTCATCCAATCCCCTTAAATCACACCCAGAAAATTCCTCCACCTCCTCTTTATTCACACCCACAGGATTCTTCTTGGCACCCTCTCTCTCCCCATTTTCTCTCTCCTTCGTCCTCATAGCCAGTCTCTTCAATTCATTGCAAAAATCGGTTATCTGATTCAGTATATCCCTTCCTGCAAACAGATTCCTCGCCGATAATGTACTTTTCAGCATCGGAGTTGTCTCTTCCTTTTGTGACGAATTATCGTTATGCTTCTTCTCTGTGCTTGATTTGATTGTTTCTTTCATGAATCTGCTGGCCTTATGATTTGGTGGTGTTGATAAGTTCGGGTTCTGATTCTCGGTGTCTTCGATGAATTTGTTGCATTTTGAGTCTTTGTTCAAAGGGAGGCCTCTTTTCTTCAATGTTGCATCCCTGAATTCAAAATTTTGGGGGTGAAGATCAAATATGTGTGAAATTAAAGCAAATTTATTGTTAAAGGTGCGGTTTTTGTTCGAAAAATTGGAAGTGAAAGATCAAAAAAAGTGTGAAATCAGAGTGCATTTAGTGTTACATCTTGGGTTTTATGTTTGAACAATTGGGGGTGAAAGATTAAATATGTGAAATCAAAGTCCATTTGGTGCTACATCTAGGGTTTTATGTTTGAACAATTGGGTGTGAAAGATCATATCAGTGTGAAACCAAAGTGCATTTAGTGTTACTGCTTGGGTTTTATGTTTAAAAGATTCGGGGTGAAAGATCAAACAAGTGCAAATCCGGAAGTGCATTTAGCGTAAGAGGTAGGGTTTGTGCTTGAACAATTGGTGGTGAAAGATGAATTATGTGTGAAATTGAAATGCATTTAGTGTTACAGCTAGGGTTTTATGTTTGAACAATTGGTTGTGAAAGATCAAACAAGTGAGCAATTGAAGTACATTTACTGTTAGAGCTAGGGTTTGTTATATAGTACCTTCGGTTTCGATCACCAAATGGAAGGATATCTGAAATAGTAGCTGCTCTCAGAAGCTACACAAAGCAAAAGGAAGAATGATCAGAAAAAAAGAAGAGAAACTGAATCTTGACTCCTACGTTCAATTACGCATTCTTTCTCCCATTCAACGCATCAAAAAAAATCTTAAAATAATCTTCTTTTTCCACATTTGCTAGGAAAACAAACAGTACGGAATTAACAGAGTTGAGAAAGGAACCTTTGAAGTGGGGGATTTTTTCATGAAATCTTCAACCGTCTTGGGATGATTGCAATCTGAAACAAGAAAAATAATTCACATTAAAAACAATTATCAACTAAAACCTCAGATTGTATTATTAGATAGATAGAAATTAGTTCCAGTCTAAATAGAATAGAAATAGAAAGACCCTATATTTAAGAAAAATGACAAATAACAAGAGTCAATTTCGAGGGATCATCAAGAGACGAATTATTTCATGAAATTTGGTGAGCAAATTTCACAAAAAAGACTCGTGTATTTATCTCTTGAAAATGATTGTCCTTTTAAAGAAATGATACATACATACATACATATATAAATGAGTGTGAAATTATTACCAGGTCGGCAGAACCAAGCTTCGTCATCTACTAAAGAGTGATGATCGGGAGAAGAGAAATCGATCCATTGAGGAGCGTTTATGTGTTCGTACACATCGTCTCTCACGAACTTTGAGTCTATCGATTTCCAATCGATTATCGCTACCTCCATCTCAGCAAGAGAGAGAGAGAGAGAGAATCAAAGAAATCCAAAATTTACAGAGCTGATGATTCTTTTGAAATCGAGTAAGAATGAATAGAGCTGATTATTCAATTTCTTTTAACGCACTGATCAAATTGTAGAGAGAGAAAGAAAGAAAGAAAGAAAGGTTAGAGAGAGAGAGAGATGGGGAAGAAGGTGAGACAGTGAACCGTTAGACAGAGAGAGTACTTCACCTGAATATTTTTCGACCGTTGGGGGAGATTACTATCTCATTTATTATTTTATTTTATTTTATTTAATAGGGGTCCGTGGACCTGGGCTTGTGGTCTTTTTTTTTTTTTTTAGCGAGATGGCAAGGATTCTCTGCGGCGGGGGGAGCCCCTCCATTAGGAAATGGAAATAGAAATCTACGTAGTCCAACCTTTTTTAAGGTCCTTTTAGTGGAGATGAATACTTAATGATTTTATTGTACCAAACATATTAATAATGTATTGGATATGACGATGATTATTCGGTAACTGATTATCATTTTTTGTTCTCGTTAACTAGTTCTTGTTGCTGCAATAGTTATACCGGGACACTGAATTAGGATTCAAAAAAATGAATCGTAGTACTAATGTTTGTGGTGAATGAAATAATAAAATTATGGACCCAACTTACCAATTAATACAATAATAATTCTTGAACTAATTCTTTAATGGATGATTTTATTTTTATACACAATATCTTATAGTTAATCCGCGTTACTTACTAAATTAATCCACGAATGTTGATATTGATTTAATTTTATAAATATTATTTTATTAATAATTTAATATTAAAAAATCTACCAGATTAATAAGTACATCTACTTTAATTAAAATAAAAATAGGGACAATTAATTTTAAGGACGAATATTCCTTTCTCTATCTATTTAAGGACAAAACTTTTATAACAATAATTTAAAGTCCAAAGTTTTGTTTAAAGTATAAACTTTTACGAATAAATAATTAAAATTAAATTAATATAACAACAAAACTAATTTATATTATTATTATTCCTATAATGTCACTATCATCTAATTGATTATTAAACTAATCTAAACTTCTAAAATCTTGCTAGAAACTAATATCTATAAAATCAAATTCAAAATTTAAATTTAAACAATCAAATAACTTCTAGCAAC
The DNA here is from genome assembly GCA_021464415.1 of Lonicera japonica. Classification (NCBI taxonomy): domain Eukaryota; kingdom Viridiplantae; phylum Streptophyta; class Magnoliopsida; order Dipsacales; family Caprifoliaceae; genus Lonicera; species Lonicera japonica. Next base: position 72,435,580 of record CM038471.1, on the reverse strand, counting down.
TTAATCAATTACTAAAATATAGAAAATCAAATAATTCAAAATTTAAATTTCAATAATCAAAAACAAATAAACAACCTAATCAATTTGATTAATAATTAACAAGGGTGATTTTATTTTTATCCGCAAAATTTGTCAGTTTATCCCTCTTTTTAGGTTTTACTAAGATAATCTCTATTGTCCACTAAGTTTAACCACATTATTGGATAAACTTACAAAAATTAATATTGGCATATTTTTTATAAAATAATGATTCTTTTTAATTCAATTGTAAATTATCCACCAAATTTTTTCTTATATCTACCGTCATATGATATATCAAAAAATAAACATAAATTGTATAATAAAATGATATTTCTAATATATATAATTTATTGTCAACTATATCCACTTTCCGGACTAGAGATTAGACTATAGTTTATAATTCACATTTGTTTTCACAATTGAGATTATACAATAATTCACATTAATCTTGGAATAGTAATTAAATAGTAAATATAGTTTAAAACATTTGTAATACGTTTACAAAATTTAGTTCCTACCTAGAAGAAAATTAGAATTATAACTTTAATTACATATTCATGATGGCAAACAAAAAAACAAACATATACTATAATTGAATATTCTTCCTTTGACTTTAAAGGATTGAGATTGAAGGTGTTTGTTGCCTCCACTAATTCTTAATTAGTTTCTTAAGTTCCAATACTGCTTTATTTTTATTTTTTTAAAAAAATTATTCGTCAGTGTTATGATATAATAATATAAATTAATTCCGCCAAATTTTGTAGTATTGCATATTTTTGATGAATAATGAATATATAGTACTTGTATCAATATACCTTTTAACAAATTAAGAAAATATATTTTAATTAGGAAACTAATTTTAAAAGTAAATATATTTAAAGAATTATTAATTGGTGGATATAGTTCTCAATTTTTATAAAAAAGTTTTAGGGTGGATAAATTGTAAAAACCTATGGATCGAAATAAAATTGCCCTTTTTCAATATTGAATTAATGTCTGATTATTATTGTAATGATACTTTACCGGACATAAATATTTTTTTAAAAAAAAAAGTTCAGGTACTCCCCATTTCTCAATATGCTTCCTTTTCCCGCATTATAAGGATTGCTAAGCCTTTTAAAAGAAAAGTATAATAATTAATGGTCAATAAAAATCGTTTATTATTGTGAAATTTAACAGCCGAATATGTTTCAGAAGACAAACACGACTTTTATCCAGTATTAATAATACGCTTATTAACAATAAGCAACAAGTTTTTGGAATGAAAAATGATAATACTCTTTCAAGATATTTAAAAGTACAATGCATCTGACAACAAAAAAATGCGATAGGAAGTATTATATTATAGCTGCTAGTCCTTCATATCCAAAGACTGGATTTCCTTCATAAACAATACTTGTGAACTATATATATTATTATTCATCACAGATTGCATTTCCTCCATACTTAAAACATTACCAAATAAAAAAACTTACAAAAAGAAGAAAAACCAAAAATCAGGGCATCATGCATAATTAAATGCCTCAAGTATCTTAAAACTGGACTCGCGATTTCCCTAGCAAACCACTCCGGATGTATAGCGTCCAAATATTCAAAATATCCATATCCAATGGACATAGATGTTCAGATTTACTTCCCATTTAAACCTGAATTATTCAAAAAAAAAAAAAAACTGTTTTTTTCAATCAATATCAAAAAAAATTTAAGCACCACCAGATCCGTACTTCTTTCCGAACACAATCATTTGGAGCTTATCATAACCGGCGAGAACACCAGCACCGGCAACGGCACGGAGGATGTTGGCACCGGCACCCTTGAAGAGGGACTTGGCTCCCTCGTTCTTAAGGATGACGCTAAATGCCTCCATTGAGCTCTTGTACTTCACAGCTTCACCCGAGGTCATCATCATTCTTCTGCGGACCGTGTCAATTGGGTACGATGCAAGCCCGGCCCCGTTGGTGATTACCCAACCGAGAGCGAAGCTAGCAAAGAAACTATCCTGAAATAATTTGAGGCAAAAAAAAGTGTGATGAATGTCACTAAATTATTCATTTCATATACACAAATAGCAAATATTCCCTCCATCTCAAATTAATGGGTTCACCTTATTTTTCTCAATAAACTCAAATTAAGACTTAAGAGCCGTGCTTCCATTTTAAGATATTGAGTAATATGCAAAGAGGCGTGGGACTCTTAATTTCATATATTGGAGGTTTATCCAACAAACAAAGTTATTTCTTGAACCTGGTCAAATTTAACACAACTGTATATAGTGTGCAATTACTTGGGATTTCCATTCCAAAACCATAAATCCACAACCTAAAGAGCAAATAGATAGGTAGACTACAGATGTGGATCAGAAAAAATATTCTGAAGGGAGGCAATTCTAATGCTAGAGTATTTTCTTTTCAAATCTGGACGTATTTGAACTCTAGTGCAATACTGCATCAATCCAACTTTTGGAAATCAATTTTAGTACTTAACACAATTTTTTCCCCCAAAACTAAAGGGAGCAATTGCAGTAATGCACCCTTTATCCACAGCTCTGCCCCCTGCTCATCGACCATTTCGTCGACAGTTCATTTTTTTGAACTTTTCTGATCTTTTAAATGATGACATATCTTGTACTTTCAAGGGATGAGTCTTTTGATGGCCATTTTAGATTGTTTTTTTGCAATAATTTTAGAGGGGCATGTGCATCTAACATAAAAAAAGACCGATATATTTAATATGACCGTCATATATTAGTTAGAATGTGGAGTCCATATGAGACTAAAATGTCACTGTTTTATACCAGATAAATATGTCTAATTAGAAATACTCAATATCTTGATAACCTATTATCATACAACAAACAATTGAAACATTTACCTGCAGCTTTCCGGTAAGGATTACCGGCTTCAAGGAATCGTACATTCCAAAGTAGAGACCGCGATAGACAATGATCCCAACACAAGAAATGTTGAATCCACGGTAAAGCCCGGCAATGCCATCGGTTGCCATTGTTTTCTTATAGACATCAATCAAGCCATTAAATTGCCTCTCTCCCCCCTTCTTTGCAGCCTTTGCATCATTAGCCAAACGGGTTCTAGCATAGTCGAGGGAATAGACGAAAAGAAGGGAAGAAGCACCGGCCATACCACCGGAAGCCAGGTTCCCAGCGAACCATTTCCAGTAACCATCTTTGTCTTTCTTGAAGTTGAAAAGCCTCTTGAAGTAATCCTTGAACGCAAAGTTCAAAGCCTGGTGCGAATTTCAAAAAAGAAAATAAAAATCTCAAATACGAAAAAATTGTTGTATTTTGTCTGAATGAAACCTCGCCTATAATTGGTTAATATTTGGATTCGGCTGGAAATTAGCCTCGTAAACATTCAAAAGCAAAATAGTTGTTGAGCTCTTAGTTTCGGTTTGGTAGCAAGAAAAGGAAAATAAGATAAAATTAACTTCCTATCCACAAGAGAAAGAACAAGCCTTCTTTCTTGCATGTTTGGTAAGAGGGATGGAAAGTAAGAGAGATACAGAATCTAGTGTTTGCTATGCAAGGGGGAAAGACAAAATAATTAAGGTAAAAATATTAAGTGGCGTTTGATAAAACAACTTAAAATTGAACTAAACAAACTGTTTATTTACTTCTAAAAATTGTGTCCAAAAAATGTTGTTTGTTTGAATATAACACATCTAAAAACTGAGTTTTTTTTTAATATGACAATTTTTCTCTTATTAGTTTATTTAGATCACATGTAAAATGAGAAACAATAGGGTAAAATAAGTATTTTACAATAGAGTGTTTTAAGTTTTCAAATTTAATTGGCAAATTTGCTACTTAAAATTTTTGCTCTAAGTGGCAACCCACTTAATTTTTTTAGCAAACAAACAACTTTGAAATCATTTAAATCTAAAAAAATTTAAAATTTTCAGATTTAAGTAGGCAAAACAAATAACCCCTTGGTGTGTTTTATGAATTATAACCTTGTGACAAATCATTTGATGTGTTACCAATTCAACAAAAAAGGGGCAAATGAGTCAGTAAACCGTATCATACCCCGTATGTTACTCTCTCAATATCCTTCGGGAAAGACCTCTACTCTTTAGTTAACGAGCTCAATTCCCCTTTTAAGGGGGTAAATAGTTGAATTTTTTAATGAAATTTGGTTGATGAGATATCCATTACAAGTAGATCATGTGCACCATATTTCATCAAAAAAATTAACCAAGACATAGGTGATGACCATCTGAAATTTCAATTGCTAGAAATGCACATATTATTAATTTTTTAGCCACCCACTTCCAAGTTGAATTTTTTAATAAAATTTGGCCAGGTCTCCACTAAATTTCATCAAAAATTTCAAACCTTAACCCCCTTAAAAGGGATTCTGCTTATTTCTGCTTTCCAGAGGCTTGTACGTACATGCATACATATACATATATCTAAATGTTGAACAGGTTAAGATTCCAATTTCGTAGGCAAAAAGAAAAAAAAGGACGCCACCTAAGAGGGGAACAAAAGGGAAAAGGAAAAATAACTAGCCTGAGTTGGGAAGTAACGGATAACATTAGCAGTGTTTCCTCTCCATAAAGAACCGAAGCCTTCATCCTTAATCGTTCGGCTGAAACAATCACCAATCCCCTTGTATGGTTCAGATAGCCTACCAGCCTTGATCATCTCGTCCTGGTTCTGAATCAGAAGCTTCACCCTTTCAATGGGAGCTGCGGCCGTTTTGGATACGGCTGCAGAAACTCCCCCCATAAGAAAATCAATGGCAAACCCCGCAATGCCCTTCTCAGCTGGTGCTTGGACAAAAACAGGCGATGATGATAAATTTGATTGAACAAATGAAAGATCATTTTTGGCTCGACAAGAGTGCAAAATGGTGGGATACTGAAATGCTGCACTTGAGTAGTTCCTGTATTTGATTTGCCTTTGGAAGCCATTATCATAAGAACGCGTATCTTCTGTCGGGCAAGATTTTAGGAGGAGGTTGCTGCCTACCTTCTGAGCTACGGTGGGGTGTTGTGTTTGATCAATCATCATTTTTTTTCCTGCAAGAATATGAATTTGACTTTTAAAAGTAAGTAAATCGATCAATGAATATAAATTCACAGAATGCAACGAGGTAAGCAGATCGAATTAATGATAGGAAACTACATATGGATTGCATCTTAATCAGATATATATAACGAACATGCTGACCAATTTAACTGGTTCAACAGCGAGACTGGGTCATGAATAATTTATTCAATCCCCAACAAACAAGAAAGCCGTTATGTTTAAAGTTACTTTATTTTCAACTGTCTGAGTGATGCATGGTACTTATAAAGTTAAGAAAAATTCCACATGTAACCAAATGTGTAAAACTCATTGTAAATTTGGATAGATTCATTGCGAGCAATTTTTAGGGCAAACATTGATCGATCTAATAAGATTCCAACCAAAAATTGGGACAGTAGGTTGAAAGCTCAATGATAGAAGACAGGTATCAAAAGGAATATGAATGGATAAAAGAACAAGAAGGTAACACCAAGCGTGAAATCTCAGCAAAATTATAGGCATCAAATCTTAAGCAATCATAGAAGGACAAAACGAATCAGATCATTTATTTATAAATTCTTTTAGGTAATCTACCTTTATAAATTTACATACACATACACAAGTATGATGGCTCAGAATATATATGACATGAGATCACACTAAATCTGGACCATTTAAAAAATAGCTTTTGACGAGTAATTAGCGTAAACTATCCGGCAAAATCTATATCTATATATACATATATTTAAACTAGCGTATGTACATACATTGAGATACTACTGATCACACGTATGTACGATGGCGGAGCCAGGAATAATTTTTAGGGGGGGGGGGCAAAAAAATTTAAGCCAAATCAAATTCAATAATTATGTTTACAGACCAATTTTTTACTAAAATACTTCTTCATTCTATTTCAATATTTCTGAAAAGTTAAAAATGATATACTAAAATTAATTATATATTTTGAAATATCTTTTGACATATAATCTAAAAAAAAAATAAACGATAGTGAAGAACGGCTGCCTGAAGGAGAAAAAGAAGAAAGTGAAAACTTAGTATATATTATGAACTTACACCTTCAACTTATATACGCTAATTGCACAAAGCCCCCTGCGCGCAGGCCTCACCAAACACTGATTGGTTGACTTATATTACAGCCCGTCCCTAAACTTATAAGCTAATTACAAAATGGCCCCTAAACTTTCCTTTCCCACACATAGACCCTTATACTCTCTGAAAATTTTCAAAAAATCCAAGTGGGGCAATGCGTGACTCCGCCCCTGCGTATGTACGTACATACGTACGTACATAGATATTTATATATGCATGTGACAGATGAATTTATAAACGATTGATTGTTTTACCTTAGATCAATGAATGAATATGAGAGAGGATACCACTGCGAGAAATAATAATTTTTAATTTTTTTTTTATGAATATATATATACAGTTAATATTACCTTTTTTGAAATGATGGAGTTTGAGAGAGATGGTGTTTTTAAGGGGAGAATTGTGTTTCCGCCTTTTGCTATGGGGCCAGAGAAAGGGCCAAGGGTAGAGAGAGAAACTAGCCAAAATATGGGGGTTTTAATGGCTGACTATTACTCTATAGGGTATATATATGTATATATACATAGATTGTGGAGCGGAGATGTGGTAGTGTTTCACACTATTACGCTAATTCAAACCCTTTTTCTAGAGTTTAAATATTCTTATAGCATATTTTTACATTTTTTTTTTTTAATATGCAAACTGTATTTTCGATGTATATAGTCTGCAAATGCGCATATACTTTGTAATTTGTATTATCGTTAATTTAGGTAATTGTATCTTAAGAAATCATAAAATAATTTTAATTTAGCAGTTGCATATTTACGTAGCATATCTTTTTAAGTTTAATTAAAATTATAATAAAGAATTAAAGGACAAATATTAAAAGAAGAGAGAGTTTTGAAAAAATAGAAAGAGATATGCTTGTGGTTGACTATTACGTCTGAGAAATTGTATTTCTATATTTTTAATGACAATTGTAAAATAATTATTAATCTTATTATTAAACAATAGTTATATATCTATATTATTAATAAAGTGTGAGGAGGGTTTTTGGTGTCAACAAATTTGTCATAAAAGTGTTATTTTTTCTTTAAATCCCACAGCGAAATTTTATTTATTTTCTTATCATAGAGGGGTATTTACAAAATACTATTTCAGGATAAATAAACATGTATTTACAAAATTATATTAATGAACATTTAAACCAGTTTTATAGTCAGGCTTTGCTTTTTTATAATCTGTAATGTACAAATTATTTATCAAATAGGATATTTACATAAATATATTTATTTATTACGGAGTTGGTTTTTCATATAATAAAGATTCGATTATTTGTCCCTCAAAAAATGAATTAGACAATTTACAATTTTTATATCGATTTGTGCTTGGTTTTTGGAAAATTTAATAATTATAAATATGAAAATTCATCATGAAATCTAAAATTGAGTCATTTGAAGTAAGACTTAAAATTGCTTAATTTTTGATCTTAAGAATTTAATCAAACTCTATATTTTAAAGAAATATAGTACATATATTTGATGTTGATAACTCTATACAAAATTTTAAAAAACATAGAGGATTTTAAAGGGTGTTCTTAAATAAAATCATGAAAACAGTCTTTTCACCCGACCAATAACTTTCAACTCACCATGTTTTATGTTCAACTTTTAAACAAGGTATTACCAACACAATTTGGACCGTTACTTTTGTCAAACCACGTCCTCTTTTAATTACTGTGATTAGTGTTAAATTTGTTTGACACTACAACCAATTTATGTTATGGTGAATTTTTTTATCATATTTCCTCAACACTCAATAAATTCTCTCTCCAAATTATACTACCAGATTTTTCTCTGTCTTCAATAGTCAAGTTTCAAAGAAAAATTGATTGTAATTATAAGGTTCTTACTAACCCTATTAATAATCCCAAGGAAGAGTGATTGAAGATTACAAATGAAATATACACCGTCAACTAAGCAGTAAGGAATACATCTTCTACATTGTTTCTTTTTTGTTTTTTTATAATGCTTTAAGATTATTATAAACAAAAAGATCTTAAGAAATAATTCAATTCGAAAACCCTAAACAAATAACTCCTTTGAACAGATAAAGTTGCCAATGCTAGCGAAGAGGGGCAACGTTCACTAGCTGTCTGATGAATTTATGTACACAATCGAGTCATAAGAAGTCAAAATTGATTATATATGCGATGTAACCTTCACAACTAATACGCGCACAACCGCGACTTAAAATGGATCACTAGTGTGAAAGATTTTTGTGTGGCATTAAAGAATAAGATGGTTGTTTTTTCTTTTTCTTTTGTAAATAAAAAATAAGGGATTATTTAGTTCCGAACTTATCAAAACTAGAAAAAATAAACAGGGTAAAAAAAAACTTTGCGGATATATATATATATAAGAACACCCATTTCAAAATATGTTCTTATAACATTTTCAATTCCTCCAAACACTCCATCAAATAAAATTAAATCGTTTTAGATGCAAAAAGTTTTTAATTGACTAATCGCAAGTGAACTAATTTCGTAATTAAAAAATTTCGTAAAGAGGCCACAATTGATTATGTACTTATGATACAAAAATATTATTTTGCATACAATTTAATTTATTCCATCCACTGCACACACGTAGAGTGTGCTCCATAGGCTAGTATTATAGGATGTATGTACTCAAACTAAAAATGAAATGTTAACATTGTTTAACAAAATCCGATACACAATATTATTAATTGTTTAGAACTAAAACTTAATAATAACTAAAAATTGCAATCAACATACACCTTAAAAACATGTAATGAAAGTTTTAGATATTTATAGACGTGTGATAAAAAATATATATTATATATATATTTGTAAAAGGGCCATCTTAAAGATAAAACCCATACAAATTTTATTTGCATTTCAATTAGTTTGGACAAATAACTAAAAGTTAATAAAAATTAAAAATTGTAATCAAAACCTAAAAAAACATGAAATGAAAGTTTTACATATTTATAGACGTGCGACAAAAAAATATATATTACATATATTTGTAAAAGTGCCATTTTAGCATAAAAACTATACAATTTCTATTAGCAACGTACTCTAAAAATATACAAAATAAGCATAAAAGAATAATAAGACTACATGAATTTGAATGATACATTTAAGAAAGACACTTGACATATTATGGTGAAAGGATAAAGTTTTACTATATATGATGATTGCCTAGTACCACTACTCTCTTTAAATTACTAACCTCACTTTACTTTTAAAATATCTCAAATTAAGGATATAATTTTATTTTATTTTAATAAAAAAACAAGTTCAAATGTTGAATAAAAAACAACAAAACAAAAGGTCCAAGGCAAAACAAACAATAAGACTCTCGTTAAATTAAGGATATCATAACTAACACGTTTCTTTGTAATAGGAAACTTTATTTACATTTGTTATAGAATTAGAAGGTTAGAAGACTCAATTAAAGTGTTAGTAGTTTAAGTTGACAATTTCATACCGCAAACCGAAAATCAACCATCAATTAACTGAACCAACCATTTTTGATCGATAATCGAATCGATGATTCTTTGGTTGGTAACCAACCGCTCGGTTACTGTTTAATTTATGCCTATGTTCGGTTATAACCGACCAACCGACTATTCCAAAAAAATAAAAAAATAAATTACAAGTTTATTTACTTAAGTTTACTAATTTACCCAAAAAATAATGAGATGCTTCATTTGCTCATTAGCCTGTGTTCACTAATTTATGCCTATGTTTCTCACTCTCTCTGATCTCCATCATAAAACACTTCTTCCTTCGTCTACTCCTTTCACTCTCTGTTTCCGTCCCTCCTCCTCTCGTCCCTCCATTTGAAGCTCATCTCACTAAAGAAAAGAAAGTAAGAGAGAGACGAGACTTGTCTTCTACACAGGTTTGAATTTGTCTTCATCCACTTTTTGATTTTTCTATATTTGTTAACCTAAATTCACATAACTTCTTTGGGTATTGGTTTGTTTTGATTGATATATATATCTTTATTTTCCTTTTCAATTGTTAATTTATGGTTAGTATTATTTGATTCCATAAATTAAAATCAATGGCTACTCTTGTTGAATATCATTTTGGTTTTGTATTATTTGATCTCGATTCAGTATAAACCCCAATTTTTCTCTTATTCTTATTTTGCATTCGGTTTTTCGGTATAATCAACCGAATCGATCGAAAAGTTCAATTAATCGACCTTGTCGGTGCGGTTTACAATTTCAAATATATGATTATCAACCAAGTTGGTTCGGTTATCGAACCGTGGTGTCACGGGGCGTCCTTTGAAGACCCAAAAGAGGCCGCGTGATCGACGGGGCTAACCGATAGCCCAGTTGTAATCGCTAAAACGTATTTGTATTCAACAACAAACATGCAACACTAGTAATTTTAAAGAGAGCTTGACCATAAATTGAAATTACTTCATTGCAAGAAACATAATTACATGGAAAGCTATTATAATTTGAAAAAAAAAGTAAGAGCTTGAAAACAAAGTGCTAAACAACGTGCACTGGTAGGCAACTCGGATGTGAGGCAGATAATCTTATCCCCACATATAACCACTTAATGAAAATATCAAAGTTGTAGCAGTGCACGTTGGGTCTTACAAGTTACAAGAAAACTTTTACAAAGAAAATGCAATACAACTACAAAGAAAATTCCTAGATCTAATTACATGGAAACAATATTTACATATGAGAAACCTAAGCACAATAATGAAACTAAATGATGATTGATGACTTGACGGTGCTAGATCGCCTGTTGGGCCGTGCTGCACTCGGGCGCGTGCACGGTGTTAATGAAGTGTAATCGGTCACAAGTGCTATTGGGAGGCACCCCGTGACATCCTCCCCCACCAGAGCTATTGACGCCCTCGTCAACTAGTTGAAGTATACTGTGATCTGGTCCTGGAAGGCCGATAAGTCTAATACTCTTTTCCAAGTGTTCTCTTCGGGGTCTCTTCCTGCCCATTTGACGAGAAACTCTTGATGTTATTTGCGAGAAGTTGTCACAACTCGATCGGCCAGAATGGCTTCCACTGACTTCTTCCCTTCTGCTCTCTGCTTTAGCCCTGAACGACTAGACTCTCCCCGGGATGGATCGATAGTATCGACAAAGTACGGTTTCAGCATGCTGACATGAAATACTGGGTGAACCTTCAGCCAACTAGGGGGTTCAATCTGATAAGCCACTTTCCTAATTTTCTTCACAATCCTAAGCGGCCCCTCATATTTTTGCAGAAGGCGTGGGTCTCGACCCCTTAAGAACTTCATATCTTGTGGAAGGAGCTTCACCATTACGAGATCTCCTACTTGGAACTCTAATAGTTGCTTTTTCTGATATGCATGCTTCTTCATTCGATGGGTGGCCTTCTCTAGGTGCGAACGAGCCAACTCAATATTCTGCTTCCACTCTTCTGAGAAATTACGAGCTCTAGGAGATTTTGAAACTGGCATCGAGTTGGCGGTGTGAGGAATGATGGGTTGTTGTCCTGTAACGATTTCAAAGGCACTCTTGCCCGTCCCGGAGTTTTTCTGGGTGTTAAAGCGCAGTTGAGCCACGTTCAATAACTTGACTCAATTTCGTTGTGTTGCACTAGCGAAGTGGTGCAGATATTCCTCAAGCATCGCGTTGTATCTTTTAGTCTGTTCGTCGGACTGAGGGTGATAACTGGAGCTCATACACAACTTGGAGCCGAGAACCTTGAAGAGTTCCTTCCAAAAAAATTTCGTGAATCGTGAATCCCTATCGCTAACAATGTGCCGAGGAATCCCCCAATACTTAACCACATACTTGAAGAATAGTTGTGCAGTCTCCTCCCCCCATGTGTTATTTGGAACCGTAATAAAAGTGGCATACTTCAAAAAACGATCAACGACAACAAGGATAGTTGTTAAGTCCCCCACTTTAGGCAGACCTGATATAAAATTAAGCGAAATGCTCTCCTAAGGTCGTTCCGGGATGAGTAGAGGTTCCAGTAACCCTGCAGGCTGTCTCCGCTCAATTTTATCTTGTTGGCAAATCAGGCAAGTTCTAACATAGCTCTTCACATCATCTTTCATTTGGGGCCAGTAGTACCCTTACTTGAGGAAGGACAACGTCCTTTCTTGACCAGAGTGTCCCGCCCATAATGTATCATGACATTCTCGAATCAGGGTACACCTCAACTCCCTTACTCGAGGAACAAAAACTCGATTTCCCTTTGTCGAAATGAATCCGTTGTCTAACCAAAACTGATGCGTCTTCCCTTTCTCGATCATCTTCAATAGTTGAGCAAAAACAGGATTTTACGGTAGTGCATTCTTGATTTTGCTTCAGATTTTGGTAAACACTTGACTGTCGATTCGAAGAATGGCATTGAGGAACGCGTTAGCCTATTGATTGAAATCAACCCTGCGGCTCAAAGCATCCGCTACTTTATTGGTCAAACCCGCTTTATACTCCATCAAAAAGTTGAATTTAGCCAATAACTCCTGCCACTTTGCTTGTTTATAACTCAATTTTGGTTAACTAAGAAAGTGGTTAACCGCAGTATTATCCGTCTCCACGAGAAATCGAGAACCGAGAAGGTAGTGCCGCCATAACCTCAAACAATGGACAACTGCGAGTAATTTATTCTCGTGAGTAGAGTACCCTATCTCGGTGTCATTGAGCTTACGACTCTCATATGATACCGGGTGGCTCTCCTGTATTAAGACTCCTCCTAGGACTACATCCGATGCATCAGTGTGCACTTCGAACGGCTTGATCACATTCGATAGAGCAAGAACCGGGTCTTCAGATATAACCTTCTTCAAAGCATCGAAGGCAGCTTGACAACCTGTCGACCAGTTCCAAACTTTCTCCTTCTTTAAGAGTTCCGTTAGGGGCATTGCAATACCAGAGTAGTCTTTCACAAACTTCCTGTAGTAATTGGCCAGTCCCAGAAAAGAATGGAGTTCTGACACATTAGTGGGTGCCTGCCACTCTTGGATGACCTTGACCTTAACCGGATCCATCTGTACTCTTCCTTGTTTAATGATGTGGCCCAAAAACTTGATACGTTTCTGTGCAAAGGAGCATTTCGATAACTTGAAATACAACTCATACTTTCGAAGTCTTTCAAATACCCTCCTTAGGTGCTCTTCCTGATCCTCCATGCTTTCGCTGTAAACCACAATATCATTGAGATAAATTATGACAAAATCATCTAAGTAGTCCATAAGAACCTAATTCATCAAAATGCTGAAAGTTGCTGGAGCATTAGTGAGTCCAAACAGCATAACAAGGAATTCATAAGCTTCATATCTTGTGACGCACGTGATTTTTTTCTCATCGCCTGCTGCGATGCAAACTTACCAATATCCGGATCTAAGATCGAGCTTTATGAATACTTTTGCTCGGCTGAGTTGATCGAAGCAATCTGCCACAAGAGGGATGGGATAGTTATTTCTTATGGTTACCTTGTTGAGAAATCGATAATCGACACACATCCTTAAAGAACCATCTTGTTTCTTCTGAAAGAGGACGGGGATACCATATGGCGATTTGGCCGGTTGCATTAAACCTGCATCTAATAGTTTCCTTAGCTGTTTTCGAAGTTCGGCTAGTTCAGGCTGAGACATTCGATAGGCTATACAAACTGGACGCTTGGTACCCGATACAAGTTTAATTTGATGATCTATTTCTCTACATGGAGGTAACTTCTTTGAAAAGTTATCGGGCCTCATATCCTCGAACTCAGTTAACACCCGTCGAATGGATTTCAGTAGGACTCCTGATGTCTCCTGAATTTCATCCCATTTCAGTGCAACCACAAAAGTGGGATTGTCGTGCTTCAGTCCCTTCTTCAGTTGAATTGCCGATAGAAATTTTTCACTATTTGATGGGATCATTACCGGGATGATGCATGGGTTCTTGCCAAGCATCATGAGGCTATTTGTGCTGGGCATAACGCTAGCCTTAGTTTCTCTTAAGAACTCCAACTCCAGGATAACCTTGAAGTCGTCCATCATCACAACTGATAAGTTGGTTCTCCCTTCATAAGGACCCACCTTCACTAACACAGATTTCGCCATTCTAGCGACAGGTTGAAAGGCCGAGTTAATGGCCTTCACACGGCCTACTCATTTCTCTAAGATAAGGCCTAACCGTTCGACTTCGGTACTCGCCAGATAGTTGTGTGTTGCGCCCGTGTCCACCATGGCCTGAATCGGCTTCCTGTTGATTTTGATATCAACATACATTAAGACGTTTCCTTGAAGACTCTTCCCAACACCTGCTCTCCCATTTGGGGTTGGTTTTACCTTCCCTTTCTGTCGATGATCTTTTTCTAATGTTACCGCGTTGCAAGAATGCATAAACTGCCCCTGATAAGCACCAAGTGAAGCTCCTTCACACTCTTCGATTTCTTCCTCAGACTCTGCATGGTCATTTTGCTGGATACGAAAGTGTTGTCCAGAGGCAGATGGTACTTTGGGAAGCATGCCGCCACCTCTGGCAACAAGAGCACTTAGAAGTTGCTTGTCAGAGCAGTTGGCCATGAAATGAGAACCATGACACAAATGACAAGGTCTAGGAGTGAAGGGCTTCTTCCCACTACCGCCAGCTTGGGAGTTCCTGGTGAACTTGTTCTTATTTTTGAAATTATTTTGCTGATTAAACCACCTGGTGGGTGCGTTGCCTCCCCCATCTGGTTTGGCTTGATAATTCTGCTTTTTTTCCCCCGTATTCTTCGCTTGTCCGTTTCTTGTGGCATTAGTTTTATGAGCCACAGTATAATCTTGCAAGCATTCCGCAATTGATATGACTTGAGGTAACGTCTTAACTTGCCTTCGATTCAATTCATTCTTGGCCTAAGGTTGCAACCCAATCATGAAAAAGAATAATCTATCAGCATCATTCATATTGTGAATATCTAACACGATGGTGGTGAATGCGTTGACATACTCCTTGATGCTTCCTGAGTGTTTGGTTTGAAAGAGTTCTTGTCGCGCATTATGGGAGGTATTTTCGGGAAGGAATCGCGCATGCAATTCTCTTTTCAGGTTTTCTCAGGTGCTGATCTCGCACTCGCCAGCTTGAATGTCATTATACTTGTTCCGCCACCATAACTTGGAGTCCCCGGACAAGTACAGAGATGCAGTGGATAACTTGACTTTCTCTGCGTCAACCTTTGTGGCACGAAAATATTGTTCCATGTCAAACACAAAGTTCTCTAATTCCCTAGCATCACAAACACCAGTGAATGCTTTGGGTTCATGCACTTTATTTTAGTGCGCTCCACACCCCCAACTGGTGAGTTTGCGAACGCCATTGACACAATAGTCAATTTATGATTGAGCTGATTGATTTCGTTTCTCATCTCCTCAATCATGTCCCTAAAGTTTCCTCCCGTTGGGATTCCCTAAAGGTTTTGGAAGCCTTCCTCCAAATCTTGTATACGGTTAACGAGCGTGGACGAGCTACTCGATGCACCCTCGGGTGGGACAGTTTGGGTAAGTGTCTCTAAACTTTGCACACGATCGACAAGAGAGGGTGTTCCACCCATCTTTTTCATCAGTATGCCAACATTCCTTTCGAGGGCCTCGATTCGCTGGCTATTAGTTCCCATCGTAATGTCACAAGATAAACAGACTAAGCTTCACAAGGCAGCAATTGAAAATAATCCCTCTGATACCGATTGTCACGGGGTGTCCTTTGAAAACCCAAAGGAGGCCGCGTGATTGACGAGGCTAACCAATAGCCCAGTCGTAATCACTAAAACTTATTTGTATTCAACAACAAACATGCAACAACATTAATTTTAAAGAGAGCTTGAGCATAAATTGAAATTATTTCATTGCAAGAAACATGATTACATGGAAAGTTATTACAATTTGAAAGAAAGTAAGAGCTTGAAAACAAAGTGCTAAACAACGTGCATTGGTAGGCAACTCGGATGTGAGGCAGATAGTCTTATCCCCACATATAACCACTTAATGAAAATATCAAAGTTTTAACAGTGCACGTTGGGTCTTACAAGTTACAAGAAAATTTTTACAAAGGAAATGCAATACAACTATAAAGGAAATTCCTAAATCTAATTACATGAAAATAATATTTACATATGAGAAACCTAAACACAATAATAAAACTAGATGATGCTTAATGACTTGACGGTACTGGATCGCCTGTTGGGCTGTGCTGCTCTCGAGCGCATGCACAGTGTTAATAAAGTGTAGTCGATCACGAGTACTATTGGGAGTCACCCTGTGACACGTGGCCACGCCTATAGTAATCATACCAAAATTAACAAGAAAAAGACTATTTTCACTCCAAAAAGGTCATCTACCACTTTCTTTCATTCTTTTTATAACAGCCAGTTTAATTTTTAAATACCATAACATGGATAATCTTAAAACCATGAAAAATCTACATATGTTAAAAACTAAAAAAAAAATTTACACGATATATACAATATCGTCTCAGAGTGTGACGTCCCAATAATTATTTAAAAAAAAATGAGGCCAGATGATATTGACTAAAATCGTTCGGCCGCCATGGCAAAGTTTGTTGAAAATATTTTAAACATTTTTTGTTGGTTGATTCTCAAATGATGTTTTGATTTATCGCCCAACAAACTCTAATTTTCAACAAGTTTTTGTTGTCGTTCCAAATATTTTTATGAGTAAATATCTTCATCTCATAGAAAATGATAAGAACAATATTTAATTTGTGTGAGAAATTAAAAATAAGTTGAAGTTGGAAAAAAGTAAAAAATAAATTAGATATTTCACCACATGCCTTAATTTATTTTTTAATTTATCACAAAAATCAACTTATTTTGTTATTATTTTTCATATTATTATCATACATACCCAAATATTACAGAATTGTGTTAAAAAGTAATTTTTTTTTTTTAAATATTTAAAATGCAAGGTATATTAAAATAGATACTTTAAAACAAATCCCGTATACTGTGAATCTGTGAATCTGTGATGATATTGTACGTACTGTTGTATATACCGAGAAACTTGCAATGCAAAGGGAAAAATACATGAAATTCCTTTGAACTATCATGGTCGCGCACTTGGGCCCCCTCATTTATAAAAGTCAACTAGTAAAACCCATATACTATTATAAAATAGGGGGCAAAATGCCAAACTGCTATAATTTAGGGGACTTTACTACATTTTATCCTATTATAATTGTGTGATAAATGTGCAAAATACTTTTTCAAACGACATCAATTTATATTTTTATTATTATTTTTTTCAAACGACATCAATTTAAATTTAATACTTGATTCATTCCCTTTTGTTTCTTGTACTAGCTAATATAATAAATGTGCTATTAGACTATTAACAAAAGGTGTAAATTAAACTTTGAGACGATTTGAGGATAACATCTTATAATTTTTATACAACTTTTTTTAACTTTTACATGTTTGAACCATTAATTCTAGCGAGGCACCTAGACAAAAAACTACTTACACTATTATATAAAGGTCGTATTAATTTTGTAAAGTTATGTCAAATTTTAAATTATTTATTTTACTTTCGCAATCTTCATCTTTAATAAACTTTTTATGATTAAGTTAAAGCTTATTTTCTTAATTAAAATAAAATATGTCTAAGGGGTTGTTTGTTTTACCCAAACTCTGAAAATTTAAAGTTTTTAAATTTAAGTGGTTTTAAAGTTGTTTGTTTACCAAAAAAATTAAGTGGTTTGCCGCTTATAACTGAAAATTTACATCAAAAAATTTAAGTGGCAAATTAGCTACTTAAATTTGAAAACTTAAAACACCATATTATAAAATACCAGTTTTACCATCTTCAAAACTTAAAACACTCTATTTAAAATACTTAATAAGGGCAAAATTATTATATTAAAAAAAAAAAACAGTTTTCAAATGTGTTATATTCAAACAAACAATATTTTTTTAGATATAATTTTTAAAACTAAACAAATAAATTTTTTAATTTTTATTTTCAGTTTTTAATCTTTAATCTTTAATTTTCAGTTTCAATTTTCAATTAATTTTATCATACGCCATCTAAGTTACACACAGTCTGTCTGTGCAAGTTTAGGCTTGATACTGAAATAAAAGCGAAGCCCATCATCCATCCTCTCTCTGGGGGGGACTCAACCAGTCCAACATCCCAATGGCCATGGCTTACATTATTACTCCCCGAAATCTTCTCTCCAACCCTAAAATAAAGTTAACCTCAACAAACAACATCACCAAAAGAAACCGACAAAGATTACAAATCTTCAATTCAGAGAAGAAGAAATGTTTAAGATGCAACACTCTTTATCACAACACAGATAATTCCCCAACTGCTTGCTCTTTCCATGGCCACACCACTGGTATGTAAATATCTCTACCAATTAAATAACTTTTTCATTGCTTAGTTGATTTTTTTTTTCCATTTCTGTTATTTTTTCTTTTCAATTTTCTTGGAAATAATTGATTACCTTTGTGAATTGTTGCTTTGCCCTTGAAAATTCCTCTTTAATTCCAATTTTTGATCAGTAATTTGATTTTGGACTTTTGGAGACTGATTTTAACCCAACAGCCCTGCAAGGGTAATTCCTCCTGTAGCTAGGTTTTTTGAGTGATTGCATCCGGAGGGATAGGATCTCCACAGGGACCTGGTGGACTACTAGGCCAACTATGGATCTCTAGTAGGTAGTTATTTATTGGATTTTCTTGTTTTGAAGCCCTTCCAGTGTATCTGTTTGACAAAATGTCTCGATGACAATCTTGAGATAAATTATGTATAGGCAAATACTATGGTTTGCAGCTCTATCTTGTAACACCACCCATGACCCATTGAAGAAATTTATGCAATTTGAGCTCAATCTGTAACTTGTGAGTGGATTGATGCTATTAAAATAAAATAAAAACTACTAATCAAACAAGCATTCATTGCATCTTTAAATTTTGTTTGAAACTTATTTCCTCTGAAAATGAAAATGAAGAAATTTGCGACCAATGCTTTAATAATCTAAATCAAACAAGAAACCTTTATTGATGTTGTTAGAGAGGGTGATGGGCACCTCTACGATGGTGACTTTAGAGAGACCATGGTCTTGGGTTCGAATCTTTCCGCTTGCATTTGTTCCCCTTGTGTTTGTGCAGCATGCACTTGTTGTAATTGTGCGCTAAGTGCACCTTGGTCTGTCTCTTCCCATGCAAGTGGGGGTCGCATGTGACGGGAGTGTTGGAAAGCATGCATTGTTGGTCCATTACCTAATAGTTCAAAATTTTGGAGAGATGGTTTCTAACAGATGCATGTCCGGTCTCAAGGGTATGTCGGATGGGCAATTGTACGAGACCCTGGTTATATAATAAAAGTTTTTATAATTTATGCAAGGAGTCCTATATTTTATACAATACATTAGCGCAAGAATCCAAGGAGTGTTTTGTATATGGTAAAAGGACTCCCGATTTCTATTTTCGTATCGGTCTTAGATATTTGGGATTGCACTGTGTAGATGCTTAGGTGGAACTTTAGTGATGATTCGAAGATCTCAAGAGACCTAATCAGAACTTGAATTTAGCTTCTATATCCTTTCTTAGTGTACAAATCCCAAAGCATAGTGGAGAATAGAGCTCAACAAACTGCCATTTCATTGTTCTCATGCTCCAAAAAATGGCAGAATCTCTTTGGTTAATGGTGCTACTCTATACTTAATTGGAGGGATTTTTTTAACCTTGCCTCTTTTAGGAATGCAATATTAGATTGACCCACTATTTTCATGATCATTTTATACTTTTCCCTTGCTTGCTGGTTTTCTGAATACTCAAGGCTTACAAAAAAACATGGGGGCAACGGCTACTTATAGTTCCGTAAGCCTTTGTGGGTTAGCCCTTAGAATTAGACAGAGGGGTGAGCTGAAGTGGGTTTGGATACGTCAAAAATTTTCTTTAAATGCATAACTAACATAGTACTTTTCTATTGTTGGAATGGACCGTAAGCCTCCTCTGATAGGGCCAAGTCCCCCCCCTGGTGCACCACTTCTCTTGATCACTCGAGCTACCCTTGGGTCTTATAATTTAAGACTTGGAATTATATTATTTTTCAGTATTTTTTCGTAGTTTTACATAAGCAGAAAAGTGAGAAAGAAACGGAGGCAGAAAAAATGAAGGATTTTTTATGCAATTAAATAGGACCTATACTTTTTTAACTATTTTCTTTTGTTTGGCAGGTGAGAAGGGATTGTATGCACTAGCTCCGCCTCACCAAGGCATCGACGGAGAATGGACCGACCGGTCTGGAGTGATAGTGTACAAATGGAACGACAAGGAAAATCGGCCAAACACAGGGAGAGCCAATTGGAAAAGGAGATGGAGCTGTTGTGGTGAGTATGATGAAAATGCACCACCTTGTAGACACGGATTTCATGTTTCATATGATGATGGCTTCACCTTATACTGATCTTTTTTTCATTAAGCAGCAGTATAAGGAATAGTTCTACCGTAAAAAGTTGTACCACATACTTTCACAGCTGTACATTTGTATATTTGCTGTGACAATAGAGTTGTTCTATGAAATATAACTAGAACATGATGAACCGCTGAAACCTAGTGGTCAGAGCTCAATTCTTTCTTATTTTACTAGCGTAATTCTTGTTCGTTCCCCATCCCTAGATATCTATATATGAAGCCACGAGGCATTTTAATTGCCAATAAAGCTTTGTCCTATTTGAATTGCCCATTTTACTGCTGCAATAATTTTTTTCAGAAGAAAAAAATTATGCTCAAGATAGGTTTAAGGTACACTTAATCACTAAACTACTTATCATTTTTATTAACCTTTTCCATTAGATTAGATACATTCAAGCAACACGCATCATGTATGCAATTTAAACTAGTGTTACTTGAAACGGGGATTATATCGGTACAAGGAATGTCAATGATGTTTGTGGTTTTCATCATGGTTCTATTTTCTTTTTTAAGCTGTTTCAAATTTAAAGTTTTGTTCTAAAATTGTACTGCAAGTTAATGAGACATACAGAAATTAACCATTTTCGTCAATGGCAATTGTCAAACACTATATATTTATTAATAAATTTAACCTTAAACAGGGACTTTTAATTTAACACGGAAATAATTGTACGTTGAAACTATAAGAACATAATCACCAGCAAAACTCCTCGCGTCCTCTAAACTTGTCTCGAGCAACATCATTTTGCATCATCCCAGAGCAAAATGTTAATTAACATTTTCGGAGAACCTCTTAACAAAATTACGGTTGTTGAATCCTTTATTTCCATACAAAAAATCCTAACAGGGCCAAAGGGAGCGAGAACAAAATTATAGTTGTTGGTACATCTTAAATTGAAAGTCCTATTTGTTTTTGGAATATAGTCAATGCCTCAAATCTCACAAGTCATATTCTTGCAAATATAATTGTAGGAGACTGTAGATAAAAATGGCTAAATAGGTAGCAGCAAACAATTCAACTGGGAAAAAAGGGCAACACCAAATTAGTTTTCTATTACAACAGCTTTAGTGAATTATATTATTATTATTATTATATTTAAGTATATATCAAATCCCTAAACATATGATTGCAAAAGTACCACAATACATCGAATACCATTCCATTAAGAAGAAACAATTTAAGATAAACCCTAAAAGTTAAAAAAGGCATTTTGCCTTCCAAACGAAATTCATTCATAAATCACTCTCCACAAGAAAGAAACAACTCGGCGTACTTCATCAGCTCATGCCTGTAAAACACGCAAACATTATATACAGAAAAAGTGAACAAAATTAAAGCCAAGGACAAGGAATGTTATTTTTGTTGAAATGTGTCTGGTTTTGATCAACACCAACAAACCATCCAATTCTCCTTCCATTTCCTTTTCAAATACTTAAAATACCCTTCGGTCTCGTTATTTTTTTCTGAAAAAAATACATTTGGCAACCACCGGCCAACACTCAACCTTGGTTGTGGCAGCCTGTGGTTGACGAGGCCTAACAACCACAACAAGTTAGAAACAGAAAAAGAATGTGTGACTTCTCATGAGCCAAGTCCAGACCCCGGTATTCATGTCCACCGTTTTTTTAAAAAAAAGGCATAATTGTCAACACACAAAATACTAACATTGAGTCTTAATCTTACTCAACTACCCATTCTAAACAAAATTGTCAAGTAGGGACCCTACCTAGCCAGCAGTAAAAAATATTTTTACAAAAATATTATCTGTCTTATTTTTTCTCAAAAACTATTATTTAAGCAGGGGGTATGGCAAATCCCAGTAAAATTAATTCATGGGGGGAAGTATCATCATTGTGTTGAGAGAGAGAGAGGGGTTCTATCAAAAAGGAATTCATTTACTAGCCTTGTTAGCAATGTTGTTGGAGAGCCAATCCAAGCCCTCGTAAAGACCCTCCCCAGAGGTTGCACAGGTGCTTTGAATGTACCTGTAAGGAAAGAGCAAGAACAAGAGTTCAATGTTAAAACATTAACATTAATTAATTAACAGAGATTGATTGTCGGTGGAGGGGTAACAAGAGTTTCCGAATAATATCAAGAATGAATGATTACCAGTGACGCTGCCTGAGGGAGTGGAGGCCAAGTTTATCGGTAATTTCAGCAGCATTCATTGCATTTGGAAGATCTTGTTTGTTGGCAAATACCAGTAACACTGCATCTCTAAGCTCATCCTGTGATCATCTCAAATTAGTCATCTTTAAGTTCCGTTTAGCTGCCTAACTGGTATATGAACTACACTACTGACTGAGTGTTATGGTCTGGTTCAGTTATAACGGGTCAGCTGAGTCTTATGTTAATTTTTTTAGGGTCTTTTTGAGAAAACCACCAATTGTTTATACGCTAATTGAGAAAACCCTCCGATATAATTTTAATTGGAGTTCACCACCTATTTTTGGATGGCGTCAACTTTCTTTTACAAAAATATTTCATGAGACAAAATTACCCCTATCCCTTTCACACTCTGGAAAAAAAAAAGCCCTAATTTCATGTATGCAATCTCTCTCTCTCTAGAAATCAAAATCCAACTCATTATAAATCAATACAAAAATCTAAACAAAAATAGAATCAGAACCTCAAAACCACAAAATTTATATAAAATCCTTGTTAACGCCCAACGGTGAGAAAGCCCCGCAGCCTTACTTTGTCATATAATCCTTAGTGGAGCTTTATCTCTCTACATGCGTTCTTGAAATTATCTATCAAAAGTCATCTATATCTTTTCTTGTATGGATCATTAATTTAACTTTATTATTACAATCGAAGCACTTGGATTAAGATTACAATATCTAGGACAAAATGGGTTGAACTAAAAGCTGAACTTAGATCATGACGGAGAAAACACGTTTACAAAAAACACCTTTACAGCATCCATATACACATATCTAGACTTTGCGACACATACTAGGCCAAGGCTTTTTTGAAGTAAAGTTGTACAAATATGCTCCTTGGAAAATATATAAACATACTAGAGAATTTAAAACATAGCAAGTTACCTCATTCAACATTCTATGCAGTTCATCCCTTGCCTCAACAACTCGGTCTCTGTCGTTGCTATCGACCACAAATATAAGACCTTGTGTGTTTTGGAAGTAATGCCTCCACAATGGACGAATCTGCATATAAAAAATGCTGCAATGTTTAGGCATTACATGGATAAAGTCAAAAAACTTCATTAATGGCACACGATATCAGACTAACATGTTTATATTAGGATACGGATACATAATTGATAGCTACAAATTACATATCAAAGGAAAATGTTGCTAAACATAAACTGGACAAAACACAAAATTCATACTTTGTCCTGGCCTCCAACATCCCAAACAGTGAAGCTAATGTTCTTGTATTCAACAGTCTCAACGTTAAACCCTGCAAAATAATCAACAACAGATATTAACAGCAACCCATAATTGGACCTAATGCAGGACAACAACCAGTGGCGGAGCCAGAACTTAATGGTAAGGGGGGCAAAAATTAACTATGATGCATGCAACTTTTCCACTATAGTATTTCAAGAAAATGACACTAAATCGTCAAAAGTACAAAAAAATATCACAAGTCATTTTGAAGTTTGAATGTATTACCCATAGCCATAAAGTCTATAATAATCTACAATGAGGGGGCAAAGACGCAAAGTATAATTTTTTGTAAAATTAAGGTGGGCAAAAGAATATTTTACTATCTACTAAACCTAATTTCTTTTTAAAATACTAGTAAACGTAAACACATTTTCAGAAAATTAAGGCAGGTGTTTATCTTCCATTTGGCTCCCCCCTCGACAACATCATGGTTTCATCAACAAGAATGCATACGAAATTGAGGCGTTTTGGAACACACTTCCACACATCTATTTAACATAACAAGAATGCCTTCGAATCTCCCAGGGAAACTTTAGCTGTCTGGGACAAAAGTCACATAAAAATGGGAAACACGCTCAACGCACTCTTAGATACTTTCTCTTTGTTCACAATCCTTTTCTTTTAATCTCTTTTTGAGAAAGTCTCAATCAGCACATATTCCAAAGTAACTAAACAATCCTTTGTCCATGTATATAATTATCCGTTTGCGCATTATAAAAATTGAGACCAGGCTGTATTCCCAGCAAAGCTGGCTTCAAGTACACAAACACAGATCTATAATATACTTGAAAGGCTCCGCTTCAAACCCAGGCAAGTGTAAATTGCCAAGAGCTTAAGCACCAATGCAAGTACAAGGAGTAGCCATACAGCTGCAAGCCTGTGAGCCCATCCTTCTGGCAGGATCCTGCTTCTTCAACATATTTCACTAAAGCACGAATTTCTAGGGAAGTTAAGAATGATAGAAAATGATCCATATGTATTAACATATAATTTTAATGGTAGAAAATGATCCATATGTATTAGCATTTTATTACACCTACTTCCGGGTTGAATTTCTTGATGAAATTTTGTGGAGATGATCTACTCATTACAGAGATCATCTCCACCAAGTTTCGTGAAAAAATTCATCCACTTAGGTCTTGAACTAAACTCCATTAGACAAAATTGGATGGAAGGGGTAATAGAAGAAAGCCAAGTCCAAAAGTTTTGTTCTAAAGTAAAAACCTGTTAATTTTTTTATCCGAATGTTCATTCCCATTGGATATTCAGTCCAACTTTCGAGCATCTCCACTGATCCTCGTTCACAAAGGGTCGCAATCATTAGCTACTTAAGATTTTGCACATACCAAAACTCGAACTGGAGAGTTCCTAGTCCAGCCAGATATTTTGAACAGCTGTAACTGTGCACTGACCCACTCTTGGTGATTAAAAAATGTTTAATCGAAAAATATGTTTAATCAAACACATTGGGTATCTTTTCGCCTTAAGTCCATTAATTCCACGTTTGCTATCAAATAGGGGGTGAACCTTATGTGTTTTGCGGGGGAAGGAGGTGGTGGTGGTAGCAGGCACACATACCATTGAGATTTTGCATACCTTATATATATAAAGACAATTCTTATGTGTCTAAAACGTATTTAATCTAACTTGAATATATTTAATCCGATACATATTTCACACGCAACTTTTGTTCATTACCAATAATAACAACAATGTTGTAGTAACTGCAAAGTTCTCCAGGCAGACTGTCGCATATGCTAAATCAAGATTTTTTGCAGAAGGCTAATCCTGTCTGTCCACATATTCATACATATGCTTCTAACAGTAACCGTTCACCTCAATTAAACTGTACCCAATATCCCTTTGCATATTCCTTGCCACTGCAACCTCCCTAATTTGCATTGAGGTTTCAAAATCCCCAATGTCAGAATAAAAATTAGAAGCTTGCAACCAAGCAGCAGGATCCTCCGGCTCAAGGTCCATCAGAATCTTTGCAACTCTCCTTCCTGCTGCTTCATTCTGGTGGACCCTACAGCTTCGCAAAAGTGAACTCCACATTACAGAATTGTCCTTCTCTCGTGCGTGTTTCAACAACTCTTCTGCTTCGTCCAGTAAACCAGCCCGCCCGAGAAGATCAACAATACACAAATAATGTTGCCTGTCTGGATATATTCCATGAAGATTTTTCATTGAACTAAATACTTTTCTTCCTTCTTCCACCAGCCCTGAATGGTTGCATCCGGCTAAAACACACAAGAACGTCACCCTGTCGGGCTCTAGACCATTTTGGATCATTGTTTCAAGCATTTTGAGGCCTTCTTTTCCCATTCCATTCCGGGCATATGCATTGAGGATTGATGTGAAACATATGACATTTGGAGAGGGTAGTTTTTCGAAAACCTGTAGAGAAAGTTTGACCTGACCGGATCTTGAATATGCATCAATGAGAGAACATGAAACTACTGTATCAGACTCAAAACCTGATTTTATTGCGGAACAATGCAATAATGTGCAGCTAGACAAGCAGGCTGATGCCGACACCGATAATGCTTTCAGAGTTGTGGAGAGACTAACTTCGTCAAATCCAATGCCTTCATCAACCATCAATCCAAACAACTCGACCACGTCCTGAATAATGCCACAGTGCAGCAAAGACGTCATTAGTGAGTTGCAAGTCTCCAGAGTTCTATTAGGGACACCTTCATAGATGGACACTGAATCTTCGATTTCACCACATTTCCCATACATGTCTATCAGAGCAGATTGAAAATGTACACTTCCATAATCAAATCCCATTTTCAAGGCACGAGAATGAATTTGCTTCCCTAGTAGAAGATTTTGATTCCCACTAGATAAATTCAACAACCCCACAAAAGAACGAACCGAGGGCTTCTTCCCCCATAATTGCATCCTAGTAAAGATTTCAAGAGCATCAAGTTGAAAACCGTTAAGGGCATAGACAGAAACTAACGAATTCCAAGAAATTACATCCTCAGGTGGAATAACTTCAAAGGATTTCCTAGCATCAACTACACTCCCACAAGCAGAGTAAAAGTCCACCAAAGCGTTATCAACAAATAAATTTGATTTAGACCATCCCATCTTAATCGCGTAACAGTGAAGCACCTTTCCTTCATCTAAGAACTTCTCATTACCAAATCCTCGAATTAAATAACAAAAAGTAATAGGGTTAGGCAAAACAGCCTGCAGTTTCATCTTATAGTACAATCCTAACAACTCATTTGATCGACCCAGTTCGCCTAACCCTCGTAAAACCAAGTTCCATGTGGCTAAATTTCTCTCGGGCAAGTCATCAAACAACCTCAAAGCAATATCACAAAGACCCATATGCATATAAAGATCAACCAACGCACTCCCAACATACACATTCGTACTGAAGCCAACACATATCACTCTGCAGTGAAGTTCAATACCTTCTCGATATAAACCTGAATTGCAACATATGCTCAAAAGAGATGAAAAAGTAGAGGAACTTTCTCTACTTCCTTCAGAAACCATGCGAACATAAAGGTATAAAGCTTCTTTTGCAAGCCCATAATAACCGTGCCCAGAAATTAGTATATTCCATGTGACGATGTCTCGAATGGGCATTTCCTCAAACAATTTGAGGGCAGAATGTAAAGATCCAGATTTAATTGAGTTGTCAATGTCTCTATTGTATTTATAGGCGTTAACACTAGAATTGGCTTTGCAATATAGGTCCAATAATGGTGAAGATGATGGTTCAGTTATGGGTTTATACTTGGGTACAAGGGTTGTTATGGCTCGAGAAAAGGCAGGTAACTTCTTGGCTATTGGAGCGATGTTCACACCAGTCATATAGGTCAATTAGATTTTATGTCGACTAGACTACTAGTATACCGATGATGGTGCGCACGGACCGCAGGTTACTATCCTGCCATCACAAATGCATGTCAACAAAAAAATGTAGAAAAATATTGCATTAAGCTTTGAATAAACTAAATACCATCTGTGCTTTAAATTAAGAGTTCACTTTATTTTTTTTGAATTGTTTTAAATTAAAGAGTTCATTTTATTTTTCAGAATATAATCATTGTACTAGAACTACCTATGGGAAACAAATTTTGTTGTAAACATTGATTCGGATAAATTTAGTGCATTTTTTGAAAATGTGTAAGCAAAAAAAGATAAAAATGCTTAATCAGTTACAAAACAAGTCCAAATTAAGGCTTCATTTTTTGTCGAAAACGTAATCAATTAACCAAATCTTAAGACGCTAAACAAGCTTTGCTACGAATCATTGATTACCTTAAAACTTAAAAGGATGTGAAAGCAAATATGCAGTCTTTTGGTTTGCTTTTTTTTTCGGTCTTAAATGATTAAGCAATTTTACCCTTGTTATTTTGATACATATCAGTATTTAATGAAACAACCCATAGGGTTGGCCCAGTGGCTGCTTGTCCACCACTGGGTTTTTGTGGGGAGATGATCTATTTAGCAAGATATCCCATGTTCGATCCTTCCCAGGTTCAAATTCCTTATCATACAACAGCATCTACAACCGGGAATTAGCTACAAATCCAATATGGTGTGGGGATACTTCATGGGGAAAAAAATGAAAATAACAGAGCACTTTGGGAATAAAATTTCATCAAAGTTAAACTTGGGGATTAATAATAAAAAAAAATGAAAAGAACAAGAGCATCTTGGGAATAAAATTTCATCAAAGTTAAACTTGCTTCTTAAAACTAAACGCATAATTTTAATCTAATTCAGCATGAGAAAACAAGGAACATTTCTACCTCTTAATGCTAAATAGATTTCTATTAAGATTTCAATAGACAAAAATAAACGCATATACCACATTTTCATTTCACCCAATTATGTTTTGAATTTTTTAATGAAATTTTGGGGAGATGATCAAATTCCTAGGGGACGGCGGCATCTGCAAGCAGGGATTAGTCCCACATCTAGTATGGTGTAGGGACACCTCGTGGGAAAAAAATAAAATGAGAAGAACAAGAGCACCTTGTTAATAAAATTTCATCGACATCCAATGGTGGAGCCAACACTTAATGGTACGAGAGAGAGAGAGAGAGAGAGAGAGAGAGAGAGAGAGAGAGAGAGAGAGAGAAGGGGAATTAACTATGACGTATGCGATTTTTTTATACTATAGTTTTTCAAGAAAATGAAGTCTATAATAATCTACAATAAGGAGATAGAGGGGGTGCACAGAATTTATTTATTTTTGTAAAAAACAGGTGGGCAAAAAAATATTTTACTACTTGCTAAACTTAATTTTTTAAAAAGATACTAGTATACACAAACACATCTTCCATAATTAAGGTGGGCATTTATCTTCCACTTGGCTCCTCCCCTGACAATATCGTGGTTTCATCAACAAGAACGCATACAAAATTGAGGCCTTTTGGAACACACCTGTTTAATAGAACAAGAATGCCTTTGAATCTCCCTAAGAAAGACAAAAGTCACATAAAAATGGGAAACGCGCTCGATGCACTCTTAAATACTCTCTTCTTTCACAACTCTACAATTTTCTTTGGGATAGTGCTATTTGCGCTCTAACAATTTCCTCCACCACTACAAGACCATTTTCTTTATATTGTAATGACCTTTCTACCCTCATCAACTCATTAGCTCTCCCACTCTCCTCTGTCCCTTCTTGTTTTATTCAAAAAATATTCCTGAAAGCTATTTCTGTAGAGTTAATTACACCTCTCTTATCTCCCGTTTTCCCTCTCTAAGCTCCATCAAACAATACAACACGGAAGCAACCCCATCTTGTCCAACGAAGCATATTAGCAGCAGCAAGGGAGTGAATCTCTCTCTCTCACCCCAAATGTACAGCAAGAACCTTATATTTTCTTTCTCAAATTTGGGCAGACCTCGTTGAAAAAGCCCCATGTTTGTCAACTGACGGGTTTCTGCAGCCCTCCTCTATTGCCAAACTCCCACCTAATTTCACCCTATTTTCATCCCCATATTCCAATTTCACTCTTTCTATTTTGTGGCGGTAAACAATCGACCGCCCAAATCCAGTTATTAGTGATCAATACCAGTATACCACAACCATGATCTGACCCAATAGATAACCAACAACACAGCGGACTCAAATTCACCAAACATTTAAACAAGAGACCCATCCCAAATAATCAGAAATAAAAACAAGGGAAGATAAATTTAAAAAATATATGTGTATTTATAGTGCGAAGGCGTGTTTGCAGAGGAGTGCAAATGGTGTTTCCACGTTTGAGGCGGGTTGTTGGACATTTCGCCCAGGTGAAGGGAGCGAGGGAGGAGAATAAAGAGATAAAATGCGATTAACCCGGTAGGGAGAGAGAGACAATGTTTGGAAATCTCTGAAGGAGAGAGCCAATAAGTTGAGAGGGTTAAAATCCTAATTACAATATACAAAAAGGAGTTTTGAAGAGTCAGGGGAAATCGTTTGGATCGCAAATATCATTGCCCTTTTCTTTTAATCTCTTTTTGAAAAAACTCTCAATCTGTACATATTCCAAAGTAACTAAACAATCTTTGTCTATATATAGAATTATTTTTTGATCATTATAAAAATTGACAACAGGTTATATTTCCAGCACAGTTGCCTTCAAGTATACACAAACAGATCTAAAATATACTTCCAAGGTCCCGCTTCAAAGCTGGGCAGGTGTAATTTGCCAAGAGTTTAAGCATCAATGCGAGTACAAGGAGTACCCATATGGGCTGCAAGCTTGTTGGCCCATCCTTCTAGAAGGATCTGGCAGGATCCTTCTTGTTCAATGAACAGCTTTCGCAGTTTCACTAAAGCACACATCTCTATGGAAGTTAAGCTTTTTAAGAAGAATATTTAGGTTTTGCAGTACATGACACTGTTATTTATCCATGTGTCTCAGAATTGATGGCTTGCATAAAATCGGATCATATTCATTGATAAAATCCACTTGTAAGTTGAACTAGATTTCATCTCAATCTTCAAAAATTGGAATAAATTTATCTTGTATGGGTAAGACAATTAACAAGATATAACAGTGAAGAGTACTTGAAACAAACTTCTGACCTCAACTAAAATGAGAACATACCCATCAATCAATTAAAAAAAAAGATGTTCATTCAACAATTTGTAATTTCTTGATTGTAGTAAAGCTTGAATAAAACAGTAAAAAAGCCGGATAAATGAACAGACATATGACCCCAATAACAACAATCACCCAACCATAAAACTCCAATCTTAAAGCTGAAAGGGTCAAATCATTTGGTGTACAATGCAGCAAAGCTTGTCTTAGCAATGATCAGGTAATTCATCTATTCATTATTCAACATAACAATTCTAAATGATAAAGAGGAATGTGTAATCAATGTCATTAGGACATACCAATGGTAGGAATTGTTGTCACGATCTCTCCAAGCTTGAGCTTGTACAATATGGTTGTCTTACCAGCAGCATCGAGACCAACCATTAGAATACGCATCTCTTTCTTAGCAAAGAGCCGGCTGAAAAGCTTGGTGAATGTTAACCCCATTCTCTTTCTTGCTGATGATCCCTACACATATCAAGGAACCAATTAGAATAGATAAGACAAAAATTAATCCTTCTGTCTTAAATTGATAATCTCATTTTCCTTTCTAGACATAATCAACTTACCAAATTCAACAAAATAATATAAGTTACATTCACGATGATTAATTAGGTTGAAATTAGTAGTTTCATTAAAAGTATCAAATTTAAAGTTGGACTATCAATTTAAGCAAAAGTAAGCATATTTATATAAACAAAAAAAAATCAAATGATAAAAATTAGATCCATAAACGAAATCCCTCTAGTCTAGAGTAGTAATCTGCACCATTCATTTAAGAAACAGATGGCTAATATTTATTAACTAGTTTTTGGCTCAAGCGAAGACTCATTTTAAATAGAAAATAATGCCAAAATCTGAGTCATCAATTTTAAATAAATGGTCAGGATTTTTTCAAATCTACTTTCTATGACTCTAGACTCTAGAGGAGCCGGATACGATTCATAATACTGCAGTGGATATCACTTGGGGAACAAAAAGTCCATAAAAAAAATTTCAAAATGTGAAATGAACCAATGGATCTGACAAGGCCAGGGAAATTCAGCACAGATCTAGAAGATCAGCTCATGACCAGAAAAATTCAACATTTTCAGACGCAGCAAGTAATCAAATAATACACTTTTGTTTACTATTATAAACATTCTCAAAGAGAAAACGAATACGAATCGAAATAATATATATATACACACACTTATTTGCGTTTAAATCTAAACACAGAATATAGAGCGAGATCAACAGATGCCTCAAAGAGAAAGTAGAATAATGAACAACAGGAAATGAATACTAGATATATATTCCTCAAAAGAATATTCTAAATTGTACATAAAAATCTGATTGGACAGAGGCCAAAATTGAAGACAAAATTTACCTGCAGAAAAGCCTCTCGGAAAGGGATCTCAGTATCTCACAGCGTGTGTGAGAAAGAGAGAAAGAGAGACCTGACTAACGCCGAATATGAACGGCGATACAGATGCGTCCAACTATATAGGGCCGCAATTTTACGGTCCGTTTGGACTGAGAGGACGGGCTGGAAATGAAGGAATGTTTACGACAGACATGAATTGAATGCGGTAGAAATGAACAAGTTTTAATTTAAGGGGATATTATTTACGCCCTCAATTATGTTGCTAACACCGTTATCTATGATTTAATAAAAAAGTATATTTTAATATTTTATTTTTTTATCACAAAAATTTTTTCATAAAACGTTACCGAACGGACCTTAAAGCTGTTGTTAAATTCTTATTTTTTCATTTGATAAATTATGAAAAATGTTTAAATATAGGTATTGTTATTTAAAAATTTTGTAATAAATATTAGAAAATTATAAGAGAAAATCAATTCTATGAGTTTTAAGAAAAAGGATTTTACCCTTACTTTTTTCTCTGCGAGGAAAGTATTTTCGAAATTTGTACTTACTAAATAAAAAAAAAAAAGACTTTCATTTTCTGAGTCTTCAAATCCACGAAAAAAACGAGGCCTTAGTGTTGTTTGAATAGCTACGGAGGGAAAGAAAATAAATGAAAATATCTATGTTTGAATACAAATAAGGAATGAAGGAAAATAATGTAATTTGTTTATTTTTATTTATATATCCTTGCAGTTGAAGTAGGGGGGGTGTAAATGGATATCCGAAAATTCGAATCCGATCCGTATTTGAATTCGAATTTTGTGAATACTTATCTGAATAGATATTCAAAAAAGATTATTTGGATAGTATTTTTAAATATCCTGAGGAAATGAATAAGGATATAGATAACGATAGTATTCGACCTGGATAATCCGTATCCGATATGGATTATCCATATTTACAAATATCTGTATCCAATATAATTCAGTATATGTTATATATATACATATATATTCTCTCACCCTTATAAAAATCGGCCATGTTTAGTTTGGTGTTTCACAAACTGCCCAAATTCATTAGAGTATTTTCAACTAAA
Source organism: Lonicera japonica (assembly GCA_021464415.1). Taxonomy (NCBI): domain Eukaryota; kingdom Viridiplantae; phylum Streptophyta; class Magnoliopsida; order Dipsacales; family Caprifoliaceae; genus Lonicera; species Lonicera japonica. Next base: position 72,402,084 of record CM038471.1, on the reverse strand, counting down.
CAAAAAAAAGGCTTAGAAAATATAAAAAAAGAAAAAGAAAGACCTAAGTTTTATTTACAACATATATATGTGATTTTTAGATTTGAAAGGTTTGAGACTATATCAAATTAATTTAAATGGTAATGATTTTCAATTTGAATTTATTATTTGCAATTATATGGTGGTTCTCTTATAATGTAATATGAATCTTATTGGATTATATCATGTCAAAATTTACTATAAAATGTAACTTTTTATTTTAACAAGTTTTGAAATGCTTCGTTTTACTTCTTGAGTTATAACTTGTAAAAGATTTCAACTTAATTAATAAATCAAATAGTTAAATATAATTTTAAGATTGCTTTAAATTTTTGGACTAACAAAATATAGGAGCGGAAGTACAATAAGAGAGAAAAAATATAGCATAATTGTTTAGGAAAGACGTGCTGGCCAATTTGATATGTCTACCCAGTGCCTAACCTTATTATTCAGATCACCGACATTGCATGTAGATTCTCCGATCTATAAAGAGATAGTCAATCTTGAACGATCAAAAATTTCATGTAAAAAGGACCAACGATCTGAAATTGACATTTTTTACTTTTTTTCCCTCATGCAATAGTGAAGGCAAAGGTAGAATTCTATTATTTAACAACATATCTATAGTTATAAAAAAAAATTGATAAGGTAATTATCCGAATCCGAGAAATTCGATAGGATAAGGATAAGAATAGTTAAATCTACTATTCGAAGGGATATAAATAAGGATTTGGATAACCTATTTAAAAAATGATTAGGATTATGGATAGTGTGATATCCAGTCCGTATCCATCCGTTTATGCCCCTAAGTTGAAGTTATAATTTTATATTAATAATTCTAACATTTTCATAAAAATAAAACCCTATATTAATAAAACATTCATCCTGAATTCAAAATCATTAAGTTTTTGCATAAACGTAAAATAATAAATCAACATCCTAAAGAAAAAAAAAGTTATGATCTCTTAAAACATTTAGCTTAAACTTTTCAAAACTTTGATCTTGTTATTGTAAATAGAGATGTTGATCACAACCAATCGTGCATCAATTTTTTTAAAAGATTATTGCGACCCTCAAATGTGCAGCTAAAAAAGCCCTTTTCTTAACATGATTTTCGATAAGGAAAAGGCATGCATCCATAAGAAGGATTTTCTTAACAAATTTGATCTATCATTCTCATGGCCTTCCATGATCTAACTAGTTCAAATAAAAATAATCTTATAACATTACTAAATTTTTATTTAAAGACTTTGAAGAAATTAAATTAAAATGCATCATGCAAAAAGAACATAAGTTACTATTTTTATTTTTAAAGTGGGGTCAAGAAAAAAAATTTTCAAAATGGGTAATACCTTAACCTCACAACCGAATAAATAAATAAATTATATATATTTGCGTACCAATTTGTGTAGCATTATTTTATACCCAAAAATATAATAATGAAAAGAAAAAAAAAATCTCAATTAAGTAGAATCAAACAATACAATTAAAAAATAGAAAAAAAAACACAAGAGTATACAAAGCATATCAATAAGTTTAAAATATTAATAGAGAAATAGGAAGAAAATTAATGAACCTACTCTTTGTTCTAATGGAGAAGTATGGAGAAGTTCTGAGACAATGGAGAGCAGCAAACTCGCGGCAGCATGCGGCATAACAAATAATTTTTTTTGACCAACAAACTTACGGCAAAATAATGGAATAAATTAGTTGTTAATAAGGTTAATAGGTTGGGGTAAGTTTGAAAAAAAAATGTTTATTAAAAGAATTTCCTTTCTTTCTCAATCATCATAATATTTGAAGGAAATAAAGTAAGGGAATAAAAAGAAATGGCTATCCCTCTCTCCTTTCATTCATATTCCATTATTTTTTAATAGTCTATCCAAACAAGGGAAATACAACCCCTCCTCCTATTTTCCTTTACTATCTTTCTCGTCATTCAATCAAAACAGACTGTTAATTATAAACGAGTCCGAAAACATGTTGAAATGAAATTTGTATTAAATTAATACTAGAATTTGTGTTTTTGTTGTTTTTTCAAAAAAATTGATATAATGCCATGTTGTGTTAGTGTTTAAATTTAAGAATAAAATTGACACGAAATTAAAATTAGTTTGTGCCGAATTTACGCATATTGTGTTTGTGTTAGTTAAAAACAATATGAACTTATGTTGCGTCTTCAGGTCGTATCATGCAAAACACAATCAAGATACACAAATTACCATCCCTAGTCAACCAGCCCTCTAAATATATATATATATATATATATATATAATAATAATTAAATTTATACACAAAAATAATTTAATTTTTTTTTTTATTTACATGGTATGAATTCATAGCCACTACAATAAAGAGTAGACTTACAATCATGACAATAGTGAATATAAAAATAAGTCAATAACCCCGTATTGACCCAAAATATTGTTCTTACGAAAATAAAGAAAATACTAATGGATTACAATATCATGGGCACCAGTCATTTCAAATTTGATTGGCAAAATTTTATTTTTTGATGATAAAATTTTAAAAATACAAAATAAAGTATAATTTATTTAATTTGTCATTAAAAATGATTAGGCCTGTTAATTGGGTTTAGCAAGCCAAAGTCTGCCCATTCGACCAGCTAACATTGTAACACCATGTGTTTATGTTAATGTCAATCATGTTGTATTAAGTAAATGTTGTGTGAAAAGTGTTAAATAATGGTTTTGGTAGCCGGTTAACGGAAAATTTAATTTTTTCTGTAACATTGTGGCCGCGAGTTGTATTCAATGAATTTCTGAAATTTTTCATCCATAATCTGAGAAAACTTCCTCTTAGGAAGTTGTAGATCTTTGAATTACCTTTCCGTGGATATAAATATCACCTCAATCAGAATCTCGAGCGAAAAGTTATGTCCGAATTATGAACAGTGCACCAAGAGCCAACTTTACATGCTAACCGATCTAAATAATTGCCATACTAGTCCGCCCTTTGTGAAACCTAAGGATTTTTACGCTCGAATCGGTCTCCCAATTTTCCATACCAGTCTGTCAGAATTACTGTGCACCGACTTTAATCACTTTTAAAGTGGGTTTCACTCATTTTTTCACCCCAACTTCGAGCTAAATACTAAAACACACCTAAGGAGGGTTATAGAGAGAGAAAGAAAAAGATTTTCACACGTCTTTCATATTCCATAAAAGATCAAAGCTCTAAATCATCCAAATATCATTCTCTTTTACTATTCATCATCTTCAACATTGGGATTTCATCGAACGTGGCTTAGATCATCATCTCTCTTTATTTCTTAGTAATATTAAACTTGAGGTAGGGGTTTTCTTACTCTTCGAACCTAATAATATAGTTTTATTCTTCGATAATTATTATGTTTAATTCATGATTATTGGATAATTATAACATAACTAAGATTATGGTAATTTATGATTTGTAAAACCATGAATACATGATTTGAGGCAAAGTATATCATTTACACTTGAAATAATGTGTTATTTGAACTAAATAAGATATCATTTTAGTGTATGGGTATTAATAGTTGATGAAATTGATTTGTTGATGATTTATGTATATCAAGGGATAAGAAGTAAAACTTGCCAGAGTGTATATGACATAAATTGCTTCCATATGCATGTGTGATAGTATGCCATGCATCTTAGGCATTATTATTGTGTAAACCGGAATCTCGGCAAGTTTGAAAGTATTTATATGACACCTGGATTGGGTATCAGTCTCTGAAAAAGCTCATATATTTAACCTATGATGTGGAAAGCTTGTATCTATTGGATAGGAACATTCTTATATACATAGTGCTTGTCGGGATGAAAAATAAGTGGGGCTTAATGCCCTTGGTTGAAAATCCCTAAATCCCTGGGGAAGCAAAGTTTGGCCGCCTATAAACCACTGGTGATGAGCTCGGAACTTAGGCAATTGGCAAAGCACTATAAATTTCATTGATATCATATACATGCGAAATTAGGACGGTTGGTCCCACTGTATCATTATGATGGTATTGCATCTCTAGCGGTAATGGATTACATTCATAGCTCAGATTCTCTATTACGCGGTAAATAGTTGACACGGGAGGTAACCTGCATCAACACATTCATGCACTGTTTTAAACGATAAGGATGGTTTTAATTTGTACTATCACACAAAGTATGATTTGACAATGTATTGCTAAATTCGTTTTACAAATACCATGCGCTATATTTTCCCCTACTGAGCGAATAGTTCACCCCATTTTCTTAAATAATCCAGGTACCCAAGAGTCTAACGAGGATAAAGAGGCGATGGGATTGGGGACGAAATAGAGGCTCTAATACGATAATCATTTTTGTGATGTATATATGTTTTCACATGGCACTGCTAGCCCGGAATGTTATATATTGACTTTAACGTATTTAGCTTAGTTTTGTATATAACAGTTATGTATATATGTAAAAGTTATACTATTGTTTTGCACTTCATATTTGATGGATGCATGACGTGCATATTGCTTTAATTTCTTGTTTACATAGGTACCCATTTTAATCAATATAAGATGGGTTAGTAACGTCCCAAGTCTTAATTACGAGTGATATCTTATAAATTAAGGCGGGGGTGTTACATAAATTGTACTTCGAGTCTTAATTAAGTTTAAGTTGAGCTAAGTGTGAACAAAATCTTAAGTTCCGAACTAAATTTTTGGTCGAGCTTGAATTTCAAGTCCTCGACCAGAACTAGGATTGGTCCGCTTGTACTAAGTTATGCTAGTGTGTAATATATTATACCTATTCACTTTTGTCATTGTTTAAACCCTATCATCATGCATCACTTAACTTTTACTTAGTCATTTAACAATGTACTAATTTATTAGAAGAATTTGATGCTATGGCATTTTACAAGTTAGATAATGCATCGAATATTTTAAGATTTTCATACGATATAGTAGTTTATATATGCTTATTAGTAATACTTAATAGTTTGTAAATTTTTAGACCATGCATATAATTTTATATGGGTTGTCCTGTACTCGGGCCTAAAACCCGTATTAAATTATAAGTTGAATTTGAACATATAAGATGCATTTTACTTTGTACTAAACTCGAGTTTAAGCATACTCAAAATAATTCGTGTTGCATGTGAACGACCCTAAGCCCAACTTATGTAAGCCCATTGACATGCATAAAAATTATGCAACCATGTTATAAAATAATAGCACCAAATTTTTTTCGCCATCAAAAGTATCAATGTGGAAAATGACTGCTGATGAAGACTTTGTAGAAAAAAGTTCGCCACTAGAATAACAAAAAGATTGACACAAAAAGCAATTTATTTATATTATGAGTTGCATATATTTTCACAACTCAAGAGCTAAATCTTAGGAATTAGGCTTCTCTATAGTGGTGTAGTTGAGCTAACTCCCTTCTAAAATGATTTATAACACTCAAGAAAAGCCGTAACAGTGTTAAGACTGAAGAAGGAAATATATAAATTTCACACATAACTATTGGTCATTGCCAATAATAACTACAATGTTGTATTCACCATAAAGTTCTCTAGGCATTTATAGACTGTTGCATATATGCTAAATCAAGATTTTTACAAAAAGTTAATCTAGTTGATCGGCATATTCATAATACATATGCTTATAACAATAACCATTCACCTCAATTAAACTATACCGAATATCCATTTGCATATTCCTTGCCACTGCAACCTCTCTAATTTATATTGAGGTTTCAAAATCCCGAATACCAGAATAAAAGTTAGAAGCTTGCAACGAAGCAGCGGGATCCTCAGGCTCGAGGTCCATCAACACTTTTGCAACTCTCATTCCTAATGCTTAATTTCGGTGGACCCTACAGCTTCGCAAAAGTGAACTCCACATTACATAATTCGTCTTTTTCTCATGCGTGTTTTAATAACTTTTCTGCTTTGTCGACTAAATAACCGCTTGAGAAGATCAACCATACACGAATAATGTCATATGTCTGGATATTTTCCATGAAGACTTTTCATTGAACCATATACATTTCTTACTTCTTCCACCAGTCATGCATGGTTGCATTCGGCTAAAGCACACAATAACGTCACTATGTCATGCTTTATACCATTTTGGATAATTGTTTTTAGCATTTTGAGGCATTCTTCTCCCATTCCGTTTTAGGCATATGCATCGAGGATTGGTGTAAAACATATGACATTAGGTAATGGTAGTATTTAAAAAACCCATTGAAAAAGTTTGACCCAACATGATCTTGAATATACATCGATAAGAGAACATGAATTTACTGTATCAGACTTAAAACCTTATTTTTTTACTGAACAGTGCAATCAGGGGCGGACCCAGGAATTTTTCGAGGGTGGGCTAATAGTAACAAAAAAATTCATAAAAAAAATATTGAAAGTATAACTATATAATGAAAAGAAATTTTAATAGCATAATTTAAATATTTGAGTTCATACATAACAAAAACTATCGAACAAAGTTAAGTTTAACGAGTTTTTAACTATTCGAATTCATCTATTATAGATTATAGCTAATATATATTTGAGTTGGGTTAAGGGGTGGGTTAAAACTTAGCAAAGGGGTGGGCTTTGATTTTTTTTAATAAGTGCTAATAGGTTTTTAAAAATCCCCCCATGCTAAAATCGCCTTGTCCCCTTAGGTTCGCCCATGTGCAATACCGTGCAGCTAAACAAGCAAGCTGCCTCAGACATGGATAATGCTTTCAGTGTTGTGGATAAACTAACTTTGCCAAATCCAATGCTTTCGTTAACCATTAATCCAAACAACTCGACCGCATATTGAACACTGCCGTAGTGCAACAAATACGTCATCAGTGAATTGCACATTTCCAGATTTCTATTTGGGACACCTTTATATACCAACACTGAATCTTTGATATCACTGCATTTCTCATATATATAGATCAGAGCATATTGAACATTAACACTTCCATAATTCAAATCCCATCTTAAAAGCATTCCTTAGTAGAATAATTTGATTCACGCTAGATAAATTCAACAACCCGATAAAAGAACGAACTTAAGGCTTCTTCCCCCATGATTGCATCATAGTAAAGATTTAAAGAGTATCAAGTTGAAAATCGTTAAGGGCATGGACATAAATTAATGAATTTCATAAAATTACATCATGGGTGGAATAATTTCGAACGATTTCCTAACATTAACTACACTAACACAAGCATAGTAAAAGTCCACCAAAGCACTATCAACAAATAAATTTGATTTAGAACATCCCATCTTAATCGGGTGACAATGAATAAATTTTCCTTAATCTAATAATTTCTCATTACTAAATCCTCGAATTAAATAACAAAAAGTAATCATCTTATGCAAAACATCCTCCGGTTTCATCTTATAACACAGTCCTAACTACAAATTTAATAGAACCATTGTAAAACCAAATTCCATGTGGCTAAATTTATCTCAGGCAAATCATCAAACAACCTCAAAGCAATATCACTAAAACCCATATGCATATAAATATTAACCAATGCATTCCCAATATATACATTTGTATTGAATCATATACATATCATTATGCAGTGAAATTCAATACTTTCTTGATATAACCCTGAATTGTAATAAACACTCAAAATAGATGAAAAAATATGGGAACTTTCTATAATTCCTTCAGAAACCATTAGGACATAAAGGTATAAAGCTTTTTTTGCAAGCTCATAATAATTATGCCCGTAAATTAGTATATTCCACATGACGACATCTCGAATGGGCATTTCGTCAAACAATTTGAGGGTAGAATGTAGAGATCCATTTTTAATTGAGTTGTTAATGTCTCATTGTATTTATAGACGTGTACACTAGAATTGGCTTTGCAATATAGGTTCAATAATTGCGAAGAAGATGGTTTCAGTTATGAGTTTATACTTGGGTATAAGGGTTGTTATGGCTCAATAAACAAAAATAAACATATATAGCACATTTGCATTACACCCATTTATGTTTTTAATTTTTTGATTAAATTTTGGGGAGATGATATATTCGTTATAAATTTCACATCCACTAAGTTTCCTAAAAATAATAATCCATTGACCCTTTGAAAATGATGCTCATTATTTTTAATGTATGAAATTTTCTTACAAGACGGGTGTAAAACTTACACGGGGTGTAAGTTAAACATTCCCCATATATAATAGTTAAAACTTATACCAAAGACATTATCATTATCAATTTTAGCAATCAACAGTCTAGACAACCATAACTTATTGACTTATACTGGTGGCGAATTATTAAAATTGTGTATATTTTTTTGGCACTATAGGGCCGATTTGAGTTTAAGTTACCACGTGTTGTCTTATATTCCCAACACCATTTGTGGAATGAAAGTTCTCTTATGAATAAGTCTCATTTTTATAATCTTGCTTTTATTTTTCGCTATTCATATTGTTAAAATAATTATATCTTTAGCAAAATATAATATTATTTTAAAAACATTATACTATATATCAGGGGCCGTTCATTTTGCACTTAAAATGCAACTTAAAATTTTCAGATTTAAGTAGCTTAAAAAGTTATTTGGTAACCCAAAAAATTAAATGACTATATAATTTTTACCACTTAAAACTTTAAATTTTCATCCAAAATTTTAAGTGGCAACTTTGCCACTTAAATTTGAAACTTAATTTTAAAGGGTGTAAAAATGTCCAATTTACCCTATTTCTTTTAACAAAATTACATAGCAGTTTCTCTTTCTTCTGCTCGTCTTTTTAGGTGATCTATATCTCTCTCTCACACACACACCTGCAAGAACATACATACACACGCAGAGGCATATACATACACACAGATGCATCTACATACACACACAGACGCATATACATACATCTATTATATATATATATATATTCATGAAACTTTATAAAATAATAAGAACAAAATTGTCATATTAAAAAAAAATATTTTTCAGATGTTGTTATATTCATTGTTCTGAGGATTAATCAGGGGTTAATCGGTCAAACGATTTTTTATTAAATATATTATTTTAAATAACATAATATACCTTTCAAATTAACCTAATAACATATATTAATTTACTAAAAAATATAAACAAAATAGTGTATGGACTAAAAAATATAAACAAAATAGCGTATGGACTAAAAAATATAACCTAATAACATACATTAGTTTACTAAAAAATATAAACAAAACCGTGTATGGATTACAAAATATAAACAAAATAGTGTATGTTGAATTCAAGTTAATTTTTTGATTATTTCATCTATTTCGAGCTAGTTCACTGCTTTTTTTCCTTGCATATGAATACATCCACTGTTAAGTGTCAAACACTCAAACTTAATTTAATTTAATTTTTTTATGAAATTTGCTATTTTTTACATAATAATATATTAAAAAAGTGCCAAAATAATTTAAAATATCTTAAACTAACAACTTTGATATCAAAATAATAATATTTTAAAAAAAATAAAAATAACTAACCTTAAAGGCTTGAAAAAGTAAGACTTGATTATGGAGAGAAAGGATTGACAGAGGCCTGTGGAGACGACGGCGACGGCACAATGTAAACAACGTCGGGCTGTGTGAGGAGAGGAGATGAGGAGATGGAGATCGTAGAGGATGAGGATGAGGATGAGGATGAAGAGGACGGCGAGTCTGATTAGGTCGAGTGAAAGAGGGCCCATAAATAGGTTTTTTTTTTTTTACATAAAACTATACCGTCTTGAAAGGATTTTTTTTTTTTTTTGAAAAATCGGTACCTAATCACCTCGACGCCTAAACACAAATGATTAGCCTTAAGCTGGGCAGGAGAGCACCGATTTCCGCCAATGCGTGATTTTTAGAACACCGGTTATATTCAAACAAATAAATTTTTTTCAAATACAAATTTTAAAACTAAACAAACAATTTTTTTAATTTTCAATTTCAAATATTTTACTAAATGTTACCTTACTAAAATTATATATTATTTTAATAAACTTAATTTTTAACTTACTAGTTATTTTATTACCCACCCACCCACCACAAACATATGCAGCTAAGGCAAGAACATCTCTCCCCCTCTCTTTCTCTCTGAACAATGGACGGTCCCAAGGGGAGAGTATAAAAAGGAGAAGGGGGGCATTTTGGTAGTTCAAAACCCTCCAGAAACGAAAGAGAAAGAAAAACCGATGGACACTACTTCCTCCTGCGCCGTACATGATACAACATTTTGAACCGCCAAAATACCTACGGGCATAAACGTTTCTCCTACCAATCCCCTCCCCTCCCCTCTTTTGGAGGCTTTGAGTTTCGATTAACGTTTCTCTTTGCCTCCCCTCCCCTTCCCTCTTTCATTTCTTCCATTCCAATTCGATTATCCTCATCCGAAATTTCATGTCGAAGAGGTGATGTTTCTTGTTTCTTGTTCCTAGATTCTCTTCTTAATCCATCCATTAACTATGCTTTGGTTTGTGATGATGATCAATCGAATGCTTGCTGTATATATATATATATATATATATATTTATATGCTATGAATGTTCTTGCTGTATTAATGTGCAAACACGAAACACTTCGAAACTTTTGTGAATTTTGATACTTAGGGTTTCTATTTAGTAATTGTTGAACTTGCCTGTTTCGCCCCTCCCCTTTTGATTATATCAGGATTCCAGTTTATTCTGTTTTTGCGTTCCATCCGTGCAAAGAATGTAAAACTTACGCCTACTAAGCTAAGATTACTATTTGGCAGCTAAAATTTTGTTGCCCTTTTTTCCATGGCTACGGCCGAGCTTTTGTAATTATTGATTTTTTTTTGCTTAAAGCTGAATGGAAGGCTATTCACCATTAAGAGTTAATATTGAATGCTTAATTCTTCATTTTACTGAAATTTATTCCATCGTCACCCCTATTTCTTTTCGCTCATGAGGTACTAATATATATTATTACAATTACAATAATTGGCGTAAGTTTGTCCAAATTCATATATTCAACTTTTAAAGCCAAATAAATTCAAACTAAAGAGTATGTATTCTGCGCTTCATTTGACAATCATATTTTTCAATGGTCCCATTTGGTATTAAAGTTTCAAGATTCAGCATTCAATGTAAAGCACTCACAAGCTAAAGCATAAACAACCCATACTTTCCCCTCTTGAAAAGAAAGGGATCTTGGTATATGTATTTTTATTTCTACATGATGGGATGGGATAAAATGAGGCATACGAAAGAAAATATTGGTAACCATTGTTGGGCTTCTCTCAGATTACATTCTGCTGTTTTTAATTTCTTCTGCTGAGTTTCATCTCTAATTTTTTATATTTTTTTGGAATATGGAAAGATGATTTTAAAGGGGAAATGCTAGTTAGCATAGACCCATGAACTCTCATGCACATAACGTAGATTGTAAATTTGAAATTCACTAAATGGAAGATGCTAATGAGCATGGTTACAAGCAGCGCCTATACGCTACTTTCAATGTTTGAGGCACCTACTACACAAGTAGTTAGGCATACAATGTGCACACTCCATTGGGTTGATGCCGAAATTAATAATGCGAGGAAGCTAGTGGAGGCTTATGGCCTGAAGCAGCAAGAAAGGTGGAAAAGGAAAGATTAATTTGTGTGTGTTCTGTTGTAGCTCCCGAATGGTTGCTTTTCTTACTCATACAGAATCTTTCGTTGGGTGCTAGTTAGTGCTGTCATTAGAATTTGTCAACTTGTAGAACCAAAGCAAAACAGATTTGTAGGTTCCATGGGGTATTATTGATTGTGTTTGGGGCCAGTTTAAAAAATTGAACAATTGAATGGTTTGGTATGTTCTGGGTTAACCACTGAACATAACAGAGAACCAAACTTGACCAAACCAAAAAGGTAGTCTTTCTCCATTATCTTGCCTAGGGTTTTGGGTTCCTGGGTATAGGGTTTTTGTTGATATTTTGTTGTAAATTCTTTGTTTCTCTTCCATGTTTTCAGCCCCCGGGGGGAGGAGGATAGGGTTTGGGTTCTTGGAATCCAGAGAATCTAACAATAATGGAGATTATGTTATATATATTGCGTATATGTTTCTAACAAGTATGATAAATATGTATTTCATCTGACATCTGTTTCTATTATTTCCAATAGTAGATGATTTATAGACACAATGACTTGAAAGTGTTATCTCATCAATGAGTGTGTCTGAAAATCTTTACTGTTTATAAATTCTCTTGTTCCAACTTATTTTATTTTCTCTGTTCACTATTTTGAATTTCCTTTTAAAACATGGAATGAAATTTAAATAAATACTTGCATCATTAGAGTATTGGTCTAATTTTTAAGCCTTTTAATATTATATCAACCAAATGTGTCACTGAAATAGAAAAGGATCAGTTGTAATGAACGAGGAACCAAACCAAAGAAATCAACTTTTAGTATGTTTCTGTTCTAGTATAAGGTTGGTTTGGTTTTGGCATAAAAGTCAGACAACCGGCCTATTGTGGTTCTGGTTTAAATTTGACCCTATAGAAATGAAGCTGTATGAAACAGATCCATGCGCATTTTTAATTTCTGTTTTCTTTGGTCTAATCCTTTTGATGTTGTTTTCCTAGGACCACTTGTGATGGGTTTTGAAGGGGCATTTTGTGCGTAACTTCAATTGTAAAGTTAAAGTTCTTGCATGTCGACATGTCGTGTGCCAATGTGCCATAAACATTAAATGAGAAATTGATTACGAGAAAAAAGTTTCACTATTAGTCAGAAATGGTATGAATAAGAATAATCGTAATCAATAAATCTCTTTATCGAGGTGTTGCGTCTGAAAAAAATAGTTATAGCTGTTGAAGTGATGATAACCTTATACTGCTCGTCTTTTCTGTTTGAAAAACCTTGCAGCACCTTTTTATTCTTTATCATGCTCCTTGTGATTGTTTGGCATCAAATACGTACAAAAATACTTTCACTACGTCCGGATTTATCTCATTGAATAAAGCCTTCTCAAATCCTTGCCCTGCTACTTAGTTTGAGCAGTTCTGTTTACCTTGTAATAATCTGTAAAGGGTAATGTTGACAAATACATCGCACTCGCATTCCGCACCTTCACTACAGCATTGCACCAATAAATGATTCATAAAATACTTGGAATTATAATATCAGTATCTAGTAATTATGTGAGAGACTATAATTTTTTTCTGTAATTTCATGACTATCTGTTCTCACTCCAACAAAGTACTTAGCACTACAAGATGTGTCAGAAGCAGCGTCAAAGTGTCACAATCTACACTCACAAAGTGTCCACATTTCATTTTTTGAGTGCTAGATAGCCACACCCTTTTCTCAATTTTATCATCATCTATTTATTTTTATGTTGGCAAGAAATTAAATCTAAATGATTCTCTAAAGTTTCACTATGTTATGAATTGCAACCTTTTAGTTCCTTTATCATTTTCATTTGTTTGGTAGATGATTATTATGGTCCTCCTAATTCTATGTTTTCTTATTTCAACAGGGTTCTTTGCAAGTTTTTTGCTCATGGAGCATGTCTTAAAGGGGACCATTGTGAGTTCTCACATGATTGGAAGGACCCCTCCAATAACGTAATTACGAACTAGCTTTTGTTAGTTTCATCAAATTTCATGGTAATCTTTATTTCTCATTGGGTAGTTCTTGTTTCTTGTCACAGGTTTGTACCTTTTATCAAAAAGGAGTTTGCTCTTATGGAAGCCGCTGTAGATACGAGCACATTAAACCCTCTCGTCAACAATCTTCGGCTCCATCTTCCTCCAACCATCGCCAATCTTTAGTTTCAGATTCTGTTCCTGCGGTTTGCGCTTCAAGAACCACACCAGTTAGTGTCACTCCCTTCCCAGGTAAAATGTTTAACTTAACCCCATTAAACTTGTTAGAATCAAGTGGAGTTAATGATCCATTTTCTTCTGCTTGAATTTCTTCGTATTATGCAAAATATATAATGGTTTGTTAAAATGACCCCACTGAGAAAACTTTCTGGCTACGCCACTGGTTCCAGGTGTTACAGCAGAGCTCTCAGCTTTAAGTAGACCCTTCTTTCCACCACCTAAACCAGTATGGAGTCAAAATTCTGGGCCAAATGATTCACTAGATGATGATTACGCCGCTGAACATCGAAGTGCCAACCCATCTGACAGGGCAATCTGTTCTTTTGCCGCTGCTGGTAATTGTCCACGCGGAGAAAAATGCCCTCATCTTCACGGCGATTTATGTGCGACTTGTGGAAAACATTGCTTACACCCGTTTAGGCCCGAGGAGAGAGAGGAGCATATAAAAACCTGTGAGAAAAAACAAAAACATTTGGAGGCGCTAAAACGCAGTCAAAATATAGAGTGCAGTGTTTGCCTCGAACGTGTTCTTTCGAAGCCCACTGCTGCTGAACGAAAATTTGGGTTGCTATCAGAATGCGATCATCCCTTTTGTGTATCATGCATAAGAAATTGGCGTAGTAGTTCTCCAACCTCTGGAATGGATGTTAATTCTGCATTAAGGGCTTGCCCAATTTGTCGAAAGCTTTCATATTTTGTGATTCCTAGTGTGATTTGGTATGCCAATAAAGAAGAGAAGCAAGAAATTGTAGACAACTATAAAGCAAGACTCAGGTACAAATTATTTGTCCTTTTTATGTTTTTAGCTGTTTACTAGTTCACTGATTTTCTCCTTTTTTTGTTAAAAAACTAGAGCTGTGGTACCCTCAATGCCTTTGCAATATTATCGTAGTAATTCCTCACATTATGTAGATTTTTAGATCACAGTAAGCACATGTGATGACATTTGGTCAAGTGATGATAACATATGTTCTTCATACTTAATATATAATTCATAATAATAGATGGTAAAGGGTTAAGTTTATAATGTATTTGGATTTTGTGAGAACAACGTTAGTTTCTGCTTTTGTACGTTGTTTCACCTTGTTAAGTTGGAAGAATTGGCTTTGTTCAATAGACGCCCCTCCTTTCCCCTCTTTCACGATGATATATTCTTTAAACTTATGTTTTCATGGAAGAAGAATCTATGCAATTCAGCTGAAAAGTTACTTTCTTGTCATTTCCCCCCGATTTTGTTTTCCCTTCTTTCTGTGGTTCTTGCTGAAGGATATGCATTTATCTTGCAGGTCTATTGATTGCAAGCACTTTGACTATGGAAACGGGAGTTGCCCTTTTGGTACTAGTTGTTTTTACAAGGTAACTGAACTATGGACATTTCTACACTGTTTATATTCTATTTATCTCAAATTAAGAAACGCAATTTCCTTTTATATCTCCAAATTAAGAGCTCTATTTCTTTCTTGGGACGTCATTGATGTATCAAATCTCACAATAAAATATAATTTGTATTATTGACCATGATTAAGTTGAAATTAGTGTTGTGTTAAACAGGACCGAAGGCAAAGTGGAACTCTTAATTTGATACACGTAGTATTTATCTATTATAGAAATACCAGTTCTTATAGAAATGCTTTTGACTACAACGGCTGAACGGCACCATCTAAATTCTGCCAACAGTAGCATGCCCTCAGCACTTTCAATACGAATATGTTCGTTCTTTTTTGTTATATTAAAATTTATATTGATATCTTGGAGAGATTTTTCGAAATATAAATTTCATAAAAACAAGATATGTAAAAACAAAGTCATGGCATTTTTTTTGGAAACATACTATATATTTTATTTTCTGGGGTGAGATCAATAGACATGAGGAAAAGTAGAGAGGGAGCGGAATGGTATGAATTTGTACTTGTGCACATCCTTGGATGCTTATACTGGTGACTTTTTTATGCTTTAGTTTCATTTTTAATGTACGTATGTAGTTATATTCTAATTATAATGGAAGTTTCTTATTGCAGCACGCATATCGTGATGGCCGTCTGGAGGAAACAGTTCTGCGCCATCTCGGGGCTGAAGATGGAAATACAGTGATTGCTAAAGATATTAGGTTTCCATTTTCTTTTCTTTTATCTTCTTAGTTCCTCCTAAATTTAATGTTTTACTCTGTCAGCTCCAAATTAGAGTTCACTATTCTTTTCTAGGATGTTCCAAATTAAAGTCCAGTTCCTTTCTGGGACATTAATCAATGCACCGAATCTCGTGAGAGTAAAAGAAGTTCTGTTTTTAACCATTGAATATGTTGAATTTAGTGTATCCTTAAATTAGATGTGAAAGTCAAACTGGGCTCTTAATTTGAGTTGGATGGAGTTTTTGTTATCATTTTTGACCTTTTACTCCATTCTACCTCACTAAATTTGATGGTATATTTTTCAGGCTCTCAGACTTCATAAGTAGTTTGCACATAAGGTGAAGCATGCTGGTTGGCTTCCAGGGTTTGTTTATGGCTCTGCTTTTTCCTTTTAATATTTATGGCTTCCTTTCACTTGTACACTCATGCACTTGGGGTTGATCCCACTTCTTTTCTTTTGATGTTCAATCCCAACTAACAATTTGCCTGCCCATTAGGAAATCAAATTCTTCTAAGATATTATCAAATTCTTGGCTTCCCATCAGGACATCAAACTGTTTTTGCACACTATGACCAGTTTTAAAAGCCACTTACATTTACGGGGCTAGATTGGTTCGAGTTTTAGGAAATGAAATGACATTTAGATTCCAGGAGAGCTCCTCATATTTGAGATTCCTTCCCAGTGTTTGGTTATGACTGAAGCTTTTCTATCATCATATCGAGAATAACTTACCAATACATTATTAAGCATTATTTTAATTAAATTATCCACCATATTAAAATATATATTTTAACTATTACTTTATCAAAGCCCAAAAGAAAAATCTTTAGTTATTTGATAAAAATAACGGTAATTTTGTCAAAAACAAAAAAAGAAAAGAAAAGGAAAGGAATCCCGGTCTTAGCTAACCCCGCAATGTAATATGGGAATGGATGTAGCCTGTAGGGAATTCTCCTTCATAGGAATCCTGGATCCCATTCTAAAACTTCAACCAAACGTTGGAATTTGGAGTGAACGGAATTTAAAATTCCAGGAACAATCCAACCCCAAGGGGTTGCCTTAGCGGTAAGGGCGTACAAGGGGTTGTGTGGTTAGGCACACGATCTTAGGTTTGATTCCCCGTTGTGTCAAGATTCTTGGGGCCATTGGAGCGTCTCCCTGTCGGTAAGCGCCAGGGCCTCATGGGATTAGTTGGGATGGGGCCCAGATACCCACGGATATCAAAAAAATAAAAATAAAAAATAAATTCCAGGAACAATCCAAAGACAAAACTTCCCTTCCATATAGATCGTCAAACCAGATGGAACCTTCAGTGTAAATTAGTAGGTAGCAAGATTTGTTGTAGAGGCGATGCTGCATCCATAATCAGTGATGGAAATAGTTTCCCATTTTTAAGTTGTGTATTTATCTCTTGCACGTTGATCGACTTTCTCTAATAGTTTAAGTGAAAAAAATTTCCTAATGTTTTTGTTCTTCATTTGATGATTCTGAGGCTGGCTGCAATTGAAACAATTATGAGTTGATATTGAATAATATAATTGCGTGAATGAAGAGAACCAATCTAAAATTCATATGAACAAAAAATTATCCGTTTTTGCATCTGTGTGGTTTGTTATTGTGGTCAGCAAACAGTAGAATTGAGTTTTGACATTTTTTATGTTTTGGTAAAAAAAAGGTGCATTTATTAACTTAAACGTTCTGAATCATGCAGGGTATTTGATTTGATGAAATTTGTTGCACCTTAAGAAGCCAAATTTCTTTTTAAGATGCCAGTATTGGACTACCGTTGTGTGTAAGGTGAGGTTCTTTTATATATTTTTTTGCTATCTTGCAGGATTTTTTTTTTTCCTAATTTTAGATTTGTGGATGTATGTGTTTGTAAATATTATTTATTTATCTTTTCTCTTTTATTATTTTTGGGGTGGGGGTGATATTTGAGTCTCTATGTATTTAGTTTGTGTGATATTTTTATCTTGAATGTGGTGATGATGTGATATATACTCCTGAAAACATGATTTAATGATTGCTCGTGATTGGCTTATATGGAAAATAGAATTGAATTTCGTGGAATTGTTTTACACAGAAATTTTGTTCCATGGAAAAAGAAAAAGCATTGGGGGTGGTGGTTTTTTTTTTTGAGGGTGGAAGGGGGGGGGGGGTTAGGTGGAAATGTGGAATTTGAATTTCATAGAAAACAAGAAAATTAAGCTACACATAAACGAACGGGTGGTGCAAAACCAGGGTAGTACTATACACAAGTGAGTATTAATGATTTATTGTGCTTGTAATGTATGAAAATATAATATAGATTTGATGTTGGCAAGTATTTGATTTTTATACTGAATTGGTAGGGATGGAGGGAGAAACTATTTTTGAGAATGACTGGGGATGTATTCGATCTTTATACTGATTACTGAATTTGCTGGCAAATATCCTATTAAGTTAAATTCTAACAGGTTGGTTGGTGAGTTATAATAAATTTGGAAAAATGTTATTGAGGTGGGTGTAAAACTTATCATTCTTATGCATCACATAAGTTGAGTGAATATGTCTCTATATATGTATACGCACGCACGCACGCACGCACACACACACATATAATTGTCTCTCTCATACAGGCACGCATACACATACATTCATATATGTATATATATATACAGCCACTCTCTCATTCTAAGTGCATTTCCGTGTATTTTGTGACAAAATCCCCTTGCTAAATTTCTGGCCTAAATAAGGACCGTTATGTACACAGACTGTTATGTACACATGTATCTATATAACCGTGTCTGTATATATATATATATCATCTATGGTGTATATCTGTTCAGAGCTTTTCTTGATGCCTAGATTATTCTTAATTTTTTTTTTACCGAAAATTGCAGATGCTTGGCTGCTTGCTGTTGTGGAACCATAGTATACTATCCGAGGCAGGGCGTGCCCAAGTGTATGAATAAAATTGAAATCTAATATTTAAAGAAAACAAAGACGGTATTTATTGGACAATTATTAGAAATAAAGGGTTGCGGAAAGTGGGCACCATACCATTTTCTGCTAGCCTGTGTGATCCTACCTTGCCCTTTTGCCCCGGTTGTAAATGTGTATTATTTTGATTGTGGTTCCTTGTTTCTGTCAGTAGAATAATTTTTTTGCGAGTTTTGGGAAAATTTTGTATTTGGTGATGTGCTTGGGTATATTATAGAAATATACAACAAAGACTTATACTTTCGATTCTGTACCACTGTTCTATTACACAGGCGTCCCCAAAAATGTTCCCATTTGTAATGAAAATTTAAGAAAAGTTAGTAGACTTGTTTTGAATGTTTGTTGCCTTTGCATTTGATAAGTTAGATTTAATTTTCATGGTGTCGAATTTGATATACAGCAATGTTAATGTGTGTTCTTTGATATGTCAAATAATTCAGGTGCATGATTGAATATGATAATTTGCAATGTTAGAACAGTAGTTTGATATTTTCTGGGTGCACTAGTGTTACTGTATTATGTAAAAGTTGTACGAAGCCAAGGTGCAAGAGCTCGGAGGTTGTGAATACGGTCCTTATCAAAGGACGAGACCAAGACCTTCAACAAAATTCGGGTTCAAGTGGCCAAGTGACATATATCAGATATATATCTAAAGAGGAGGGTTTTCTTTTAATAAATGGGTTCCTCATTTCAATGGGTGAATAGAGGATTGAGGTTGTCTAGATGGTTCAGATCTTTTGTAACGATTTCTACCCACGGCTTTTATTAATTAAATATATATATACACATTCAATGGGTGAATATATAATCTTTTTATGAAACAATTACAATAATTTTTAGATTATTATTTTTGGACATCTTTTATTTAGATTAAATTTATTTTTCTAATGAAAAAGGTTTATCAATTTATCTCTATCCAAATGGATAGGTATACGTAAGAGGAAAACTACATAAAAAAATAACAAAATATAAAATTATATGTGATGGATGTGTCGAGTTTAGATACAATAAATAAGTATATCCAATCTCATAGCAGATCCATCAAATGGAAAACCCAACTACCTCACATTGTACACGCTATAATACGATAACTTTGTGAAACAAAAAATGTGACCTGTCTTCAATCATCCGAAGACAAATTGAAAAACAAAAAATATGATACTTAAAATATATGCATATGTTTAACTAAATATATATAATCTATTTATATGTTTAAAAATAAAAGGAAATAACTCATAGCTCAACAAATTAAGCGGTAAAGAATTTTGGTTGAATGCATTATATTTTTGAAATGTCTATTTTCTCCTTGTAATCTATCTTTTTATAAAAGATTGTGATTTATTAAAAGCATCTTTTATCCCTATTATTCACATTTTCATAAATTTTTTACTAGCAATGAGATTTACTAATTAATTTATAACATTATACTACCCACGCTTAATCAATAAACCATCTCGCATCTTTGTCAAAAAATTTTCTTTTAAAATTATATAACAGTACATAAGAGCAGTAGGTGTATCGGAAATCTTAGAGAGAGCGTGGGAAATTAAAGAGGAGGGAAACGACTTTTCTGAGGTCAGGCAGGTGAGCATTGTTGATCGCCGGCACGTTTGATAGCCCAGTTGGCACGTCAACTACAGTTTTCTTTCTCAATATTCTTAACGTCCAAGTAAAAGTGTTTCAAGACGAATCAAAATGCGGAAATTTTGCTTAACAGGGAATGGTTCGAATTTTTATATTAGTAATTTTATATATAAAATAAATTATGGCCAAGATAAAGACAAATGTAAACGCTGACATAAGACAAAAACAAGATAAAATGCGGACACGCTAATAATACTAATAATAATCCAAAAAGTCTTAGCCGTTTATTTTGACTAATCAAACCTTTTTTGAAAATAATAATTTTAATGAAATCTACTGGAAAAATATAAATATTTTGATATTTAGCACATATATATATTTTTGATTTCAAATATCAAATTAGCAGTCTCACATGAAACCAGCAGCCTTTTTTTTCTCTCCCATTTCTATAACAATCAACATATATTAAATATTTGGCATTCATTTGTCTATATATACTTAGAATTGACCGCGCATACAAATTTTATTTATTTTTCTATCTTATGAAAGGTATTTTAGTAATTAAATATTAAAAGAATTCTATGTGCTTTATTAATAGTATATAATATGAAATTAAAAGTTCAAATTTTTATTTTGATATAATTGATATACGTACTAAATTTCACAATAGCTAATAAAAGAAATTAAATTTTTTTTTTCTTAACTATTGCTAATGTTGACATTGACATATTCTTAAAAGTGTGTATAATTAAAATTTAAAACCGTAGGGGAAAAACGATAATCACATACATAAAACTTTTAATGCAATATTAAGTGCATCCGTCTTTGATTGAAAAATTGTAGGTTTAAAATCGACAAGTTTCACTGATTTAATTATTAAAAAGAAGTATATATTTCTCGATCGGGAACAGAAGAATATCCAAAGCAAATTCCTCTAAGATCAGTTAATTAACACAAGAGAGAAGTCTATAATTAGCATGGTTTACTAGCTATTATCATTTTCTGTTTAAGCTACTCTTACAACAACAATAATATTCATAAAATAAGTCTGGCTATATATAGACTCGTTCCAAATAAATAGAAAAGTCCTCCATCTTTGACACTCCTAAATGTTTAAACAATCACCACAAACACGTCTATATATATGTATATAACAACTTTCTTTAATTTGTTCGGAAACTATCTATCGCAACCACAAGTAGGACATATAATTTATTATTTAATTCCCAAAATGACCCAAAACCACACCTATAAATCCTTTCGCATCACCACCATCCTAAATCACCAATTAAGGCGCACAGCTCAACACAAATTAAAGGCAAGAACTCATTAACCACTCTTAGCTAGTTTTTGAGTTTCTTGCCCATATACAACATATATATATATATATACTATTGTAAATTAATGGAGATGAAGAAGATCGCTTTCACAGCTCTTGTTGCTGCCGCCTCAATGAGTGCGGTCATGGCTCAGAGCCCTGAAGCCTCCTCCAGCACCAGCACCAGCACCAGCACCAGCCAGCGATGCAATCGCTGCCTTGCCTGCTCTCGGTTCATTGCTTGGGGCTTCTATCATGTCCTTCTTCGCTCTCTACATGCACTAAACCTAGCTAACAACCAAGTAAATTAAAAAGAGAGAGAGACGTCGTCAAAGTACTGCATGTTTAGTTATTTTTTTTTCTGCATTTATTTTCTTATTATTGTTTTCTGAGTTTTGGCTCGTGTAATGGATCTATCTGTTGCAATGAAATAAAGAGATCGAATAATTCCTCCATATATCTTGTATATACATTTTATAGATACACATACACACACTTGTGATTTTCGTGATCTTTACTAATATGACATTTTCATTTTGTCATTAACATGCAATTACATGTTTCGATTGGCTATATGTATGTATGTATGTATTACACAGTTAATTTAAACTCTGTAAGTGGTAGGAGAAGTCAATATTAACAAAGCGCTTAGGTTCAAGCACCATTCCCTTCACCCTCCTCAAACCATTCGAATGTGTTTAATGATACGAGAAATTACAAGTTAAATTCCTATTGAACATATCATCAAATTCAAGATATATTTAAATTATTCCGGTGGATCTTGTTGTTCTTCGCATGCATGCAAATTATATCTTTAAGCGGTGCAAATTTGCATAGCTAAATAAAATAAAATGCCCGGCCAGCACTTTGTTGGATTGAATAGTTTGTCAAGGTCGCATGTTCTTGGAAGGATACGATCGAAATTAACATTACTCAACGAATAGATGAGGGAATGATATAACCATTCTCAGTGTCCACATGCATTTTACTTTGCATCGATCTGATAAATAAGTAACTCTTGTGATGTATGATCTAAATATTCTACATTTACAACAATTTTACCCACGTGTCATATAGTTATATTGTGCTTATTCCAATTTTGCCTTAAATACATTGATAGCACCGAATAAACATGATACGTGGTAACAACAAACAACGCAACTAACTTTGATCACATTGCAAACATATTTCTTTTTTCTTTTTGGTGACTTTTGCAAACATATTTCTTAGTTGGTGACTGCGTAGTCTCCACCTGCATGTCATGAAAGCTTCTTAATTTTGACTTTCAATTAAGCTTCGGAAGTAACTAAGAATTTGACCCGTGCCTTGCCCAATAACTAATCACATATTCATGATCTGGGTTCGTTGTAGTACGTTTTGTGACTTTTCTGTCTTCATCATTGACAAATACATATATTTTAATGATTAAGTTTATTTAATTTTTATATAAATTAATGTTGCGCGAACCACTCAAATAAATTGGTAAAACACATATTTAACGTATTGTTAATTTGTCTTTAAATTTTATTAGTGCCACAATTGATAAGCTTAATTATTCAGGGATCTATTCATTAGGAGTACGTGGGGTATTCAGTTTTGCTCCACAGATGAGGTGTCGATGGCAGGATTTATAATTTCACCTATATATGTTTCAAAAGAGGACATTAATTAACTATTTTACATACAATGCTTCGAGTGATTCTCCTATGACTACAATGGTTGCCAATATTTCGGGCCTGACACGGAGTTTGACAATTGACATGGTTGGAGCGTGACTGTGCATGCATGGTTGGATTCTTTATTCTTCACAACCAACCCAAGTTTGGCTAGTTTATGGGCCTTATGGAGCAATACGTACGTGACTACGTGTTGTTTATTTTATTTTAGAGTAAACTAAGCTAACGGTCCCTGAACTATTGGTATTGTACCACTTTGTCTCCTAAATAAAATTTTGCCTCATTTAAATATTTAAACTATTGACCGAGTTTCAAATTGGCCTTCCGTCCAATTTAAACGTTAACTTGGACAAAATTAAAGACAAAATTGTTATTTTAATCAGATATTTTAAAAACTTAATTTTAATTAGATTCAAAAAATATTATAAAGGAAAAATTAAAAAAAAATGAAGGAAAAGAAATATATATATATATATATAGAGAGAGAGAGATGGATCTTTAGAGAGAGACACCCACCTCTTCCCCATTTCCACCACCACCACAACCTCCTCCTCATCTCCACCACCACCACCTCCAACCTTCTTTATTCCATCATTATCACCATATTATTCATCTCATCTCCATCTTATAGCACCATCAGCACCACCACCCCCTTCCCTCCCATCGCCAACATCTCCTTTCATCCGACCTCCACCATTACCGCCACCCCCCACACATATTTTAATCTAATCTACCAAACACTCAAAGGATTGTTTGATTCACTATAAAATCCTAACCCTCAATTATCTCTCTAAAAATTTATGTATATATATGTGTTGAATTTGGTGGTGGTGTTTATATAACCCTAACCCCCATATATATATATATATATATTATGTGTTGCATGTATATATATATGCCCCAGTTAAACATCTTCACCGCCGGTCTCCTCTACCCACCATCTCTAGTGTCAGTCACATTCACACACGTACTTTCCTTTCTCTCTCTAGCCCTTCAATGGAGGTTCTGAACCTTTTCTCTCTCTACACTACTTTCATCTTCTTCATCTTCACAACCTTACCCTTTACATTCTCTTTCTAAAGACCCATCTCTCTCTGTGTTCCTTTTCCTTCATTTTTATTTTTTTTAAATTTTTCTTTCATAATATTTTTTTTAAATCTAATTAAATTTATTTTTTTAAAAAAAATATTTAACTAAAATGAAAATTTTGCCCTTTATTCCATCCAAGTTAACGTTCAAATTAGACGGAAGGGCTAATTTAAAACTCGGTCAATAGTTTAAGTATTTAAATGAGACAAAATTTGGTTTAATGGTCAAAGTGGGACAATACCAATAGTTCATGTGCTATTAGCGTAGTTTACTTTTTATTTTATTTTAAAATACAAAATAAATAAATTAATTTATGATTTGCACATAATTTTATAAAAATTCATTTGATAATTATCATTTAAATCCAATTCATCACTTCTAGAATTAAATGTCTTGATAATTATTCAACTCATTACTTTTAGAATTAAACGTGCAATCTCCAAGAAAATTGTGTGGATGGGAAGTAATTTGTGCAAGCTCCAAGAAATTAATTAATAAATCAATGTTCATCTCTTTTGTTAACCAACTTTGGCACATCTATAAATAGCAATACTTAGTGCTTTGTTATTTATGTGCATGCACAGAGAGAAACAACAAAGATATCACCTTGAATGCTCTTGCTGCTTTTCATTTGTGCCATATTTTAATTTTCTTTTTAATATTTTAGTGCTACAAAAACATATAAAGCTATCTATCGGATTATATATTTGGGAGTGCACCCTTATAAACCTATAGTCATAACCTGATTACACCGAGATATTATCCTACATGGCGAATTTTTTTCATTAGAATAGTGCATTAGCACGCCTCAACTACTTTAATTAATTATTTTCACCCACATCCATTTTTTTCAAATTTCACTAACGATACGAGTCCATATATAGATGCATCCTAAGAAATTCAGAGTTGCTTGATTCTTTAAGAGCGTGTGAGAAGAAATGACATGCAGTGTAACAAGGGAAAAGACTCATTTACATGGATACCCAACACATTCCACTTTTTAGTAACACTGCTTTTTGTCATCTTTTTTTTCTTTGCATATCGTACATGAAATAAAAACCAGTCACATATGGCTATTATATTCCGGTCTCTGTTTTTCTAGCTTGTACTTGTCATTCTTGGTTTTGTCTTATACATGTTTAATTCTTGTAGACCCGGAGAAAAATGCAAGAATGAGTAGGTGAAAATGACTGTTATTTCCATTTTTTTCCCGCAAGTGTGTGCAAAATTCGCCTATTTAGTCCCATGCGATTTTGTTCCCCTAGTAATTGTTAAGTGAATGACTGTCTCTATTCTTATCCTAATAGAGGCTCAAGATTTGTTGTTACTTAATTTGGGTAATAGCATCAAACTAAACACTCGCAAAATCAATAAATCAGTAGAAGATAAAAAGGTGATTGAGTTGCTAATGTTTAGCTTTTCAAGCATATCAATCAACGAGTATGAGTCCAAGGGCGGACTCGGAAGAGATAGGATGAGCTTTAGCATAAAGAAAATTTTTGAAAAATCCGGGTTATTAACACTTTTGACCTTTAAAGTTTACACTTTTTTCCACAGTCGTCCTGGAACTTTTTTTTTGGGCATAAACATAGCCTAAGTTTCAGCCGCGTCCCACTGAAGTCCAAAACTAGATGTCCCGTTTAAAAATTCGACGGAACAAGCATCTGCAGCCCACGTGATGGTATTTTGAGGGGTAATATCAGTATTCTAAGTTGAATACCCATATTTTCAAAGTTTAAGGATTGATGCCTACCCATTCTTGTGTTCTTACAGTACTTCTGAGAGAGAGAAAAGAAGGCGGGAAACTGAGTTGAGTGGAGGTCCAACCAAAGTAAGGGTGTTTGATCAGAAATTTAGGGCTTTTTCGTATTGAGGGTTGAAGATGAGTTGGGCGATTAGGGAAAAATAATACGAGGACATGGGGACACCAATTTATTGTAAGTGTAGTGCCTTTTCCTTATTGGATATAATGTAATGGTCCCAATATGTCTCTCTCTATATATATATATAATGTGTTACTGTATATATGTTATGCATGTGTATGTTTGTCTTTTATGTGTTTAGAATCAATAAGATTCTGCTTTTGGGATTTTGTGGTCCCGATGTGTTGATATATATATATATATATGTATATGATAGTGCACTGTGTATATCTATATATAATTTTTCAACATGGTCAGAATATTTACTGCAAGTTGTATTGAATGATTTAGGACCCTTTTTTTATCAGGTAGTGCATTGAATATATGTATCTATATAATATAATATTTTTTTGTATGTTTATATATATATATGTGCAGGTCCAACCAATGATTTATTCACCATTAAATTACACCATGGTGGTGAGTTCGGGTGGGAGGGGTCGAAGTATGTATACATGGGCGACCAATCTACATATATTGACTATATATTATGAGTTTGATAGAATGTCTTTAATAGAATTAAGTAGTATGGCAGTAGAGTTGGGATACTGTGGTCATTTTAGGTTCTTCTTTAATAGTGAATTGCGAGGTTGTTTTAGGTTTATTGAAAATAATAGGGATGTGTTGCAAATGTCTAATTATATGAATAGGGATTTAGAGGTTGATTTATACATGGACCTTATCCCTCCATTACAAAGTATTCCAACACCTATAAAGAACCAACCACAACTAACACCAACACCAACACCACAACCACAACCGACACCACCACAACCACAACCACAACCAATACCACCAGTACCACCAGCAACAACACCCCCACAACCATTACCACCAGTACCACCAACACCAGCTCAACCAACACCACCACAACCAAAAGAACCACAACCTACAGTTTGGGATAGTGACAAATCATCTGATTGTGAAAATATGTATGATCCAGAGTATGATTATGATAATGATGATGAATTATTTGATAATAACATAGATTTAGATGCAGAATACACTGGGGTTGGGGGCCAATCTGAGGCAGTTAGTGGAGATACTACTCAGGGTGGTATTGTTGAGTCAGTTGATGAAAGAGATGAATTTGAGGAGCTTCATAGTCTAAATGGGTCAGATGATAATCATATGCCTAACTTCCCAGAATATAACTCTAGCACTGGAATGGATAACAATGAATTGAAGTTAGGTATGATTTTTAGTGACCACAAACAGTTAAAGGAAGTAGTGAGAGATTACAATATTAAACTTGGGAAAGAAGTTAAGTTCCCAAAAAATGAGGCTACTAGGGTAAAAGCCGTGTGCAGCAGGGATGGGTGTCCTTGGCATTTGTATGCCTAAAAAATGCAACATTCCCCTTCTTTGCAAGTTAAAACCTTTTATGATGAACACAAGTGTCAAAGGCAGTTTAGAAACAAGAATGTTAATTCCACATGGATTACACAACATTATTTAGAGAGTTTTAGGTCAAATCCCGAGCAACCAATATCTTCTTTTAGAGATACAGTCGTGAGGGACTATGTTGTCAAAGTCTCTAAGACCCAAGCATATAGAACTAGGGAGAATGCTATGAAACTAATTGAGGGGACATACAAAGAACAATATG
Source organism: Lonicera japonica (assembly GCA_021464415.1). NCBI lineage: Eukaryota > Viridiplantae > Streptophyta > Magnoliopsida > Dipsacales > Caprifoliaceae > Lonicera > Lonicera japonica. The sequence goes on along the minus strand of CM038471.1, from coordinate 72,373,960 downwards.
GAAAGTTATGGGTTATATAAATGAACTGAGGAGAACCAATATAAGGTCAACTGTCATTATGAAACTTCAACAGGGGACAGTAGAGTAAGGAGAGCCAAGGTTTGAAAGATTTTATGTGTGTTTAGCAGCACTTAAAGATGGCTTTAAAGTAGGTTGTAGGAAGTTTATAGCTGTTGATGGTTGTTTCCTGAAAGGCCCACATGGTGGACAATTGCTCACAGCTGTGGGGGTTGATGTAAACAACTATATGTTCCCTGTGGCCTATGCAGTGGTTGAAGGTGAAACCAAGAGTTCTTGGACTTGGTTTTTGGAAATTTTGACTGAAGATTTAGGAATAATGAATCAATAAGAATGTATCACAATCTCTGATAAACAAAAGGGGTTGGTTCCTGCCTTTTTGAACTTCTCCCTAGAAGTGAGCATAGGTTTTGTGTGATGCACTTGTATGCAAATTTTAAGACTGCTGGCTATATCGGGAAAGTGCATAAGGAAATGTTATGGAATGCTGCAATATCTAGTAATGTGCCTCATTTCACTAATGCAATGAAGAAGATGGAGGATTATAACTTGGCTGCATTTGAGTGGTTTAAAGACAAGCCACCATGTCACTGGTCAAGGTCTCATTTTAAAATATTGTCCAAATGTGATATACTGTTGAATAATATTTGTGATAATTTCAATAAATGTATACTTAATGCTAGAGATAAACCAATTCTAGGGTTAGTTGAGAAGATTTTGGTGTATTTGATGGTGGGGATGCAACATAATAGGGATAAAGCTAATAAATGAGAAGGGAAAGTATGTCCAAAGATTATAAAATTGCTTGACAAGTACAAGCTTGAGGCTGCCAATTGTATTCCAACATGGTCAGGTACAGGGAAGTATGAGATCAGTTGTATCCATGGTGACAAGTATATTGTGGATTTGGACACTAAAACTTGCTCTTGTGGAAAATGGGAGTTGAGTGGGATACCATGCCCACATGCAATATCAGCCTTGGTGTTTAATGAAGTTGAACCAGAAGATTTGGTCCATGAATGCTACCATGTTGAAACTTTCAAGAAGATTTACACCTCGATAGTGAATCTAATGAATGGCCCAAATATATGGCCTGATTCCCAGCACCCTCAAGTTCTGCCACCAATAGTAACACTAACTCCTGTAAGGAAGAAAAAGAAGAACAGGATCAAGAAACCACACGAAACAGACAGGAGCCAAGGCAAGTTAGGGAAGAAGCACCAGCAGTCACTGAGGTGTGAGAATTATGGTAGTCTTGGCCACAACAAAAAAAGTTGCAAAATAGATACTATAAGTTTTTTTAGTGCATTTCAATTATTATTTTCTTTTGCAATATTGTAAAACAAAACAATCACTGAGGCCTATTTTTTTTAGGTAAGCAAGGAGCAAAATGAACCACCTCCTGTGCCACTTGGTTCACAACCAACAGAAGGAGGAGATGAACCACAGCCTGTCTGTGATCAACCCAAGTACCATCCACGTCCCAGCCAAAAAAAGGGATAAAGGTAAGTGCAGCACCAAGACCAGGAAATGGGAAGAAAGTAAAAGCTGCACTAAGTCAAGCAGCATAAGTGTATTTTATGAATGGTTTATGTAAATGGTTTTCTGACTGTTTTTTGTTAATGAGTATGTGCATGGTTTTGTAACTGGGTAGTGAATGGTTCTGTAACTAGTTATGTGACTGATTTTTGGTAATGGTTTTGTGAATGCTTGCTTTGTCTAGTAGCTTTTATTCTAGTGGGATTTTGTAAGTAGATATAGGAACAAGCAATTGCTCATTTTGTCTCTTTGTGGATTTTATCTTTTTGTAATCAGACATGGTTTATCAATGAAAGTTTGTCCCCTTATTATATTTGTTCCCTTCTTTATTGTTTTCTCTTTTATATAAAGTATGCTATTTACTTTAACAACAACAAAACATAGTAATTAATGCTCATAAAGAAAGGAAATAAACAGAGTACTTCTTCATTGCTTGCCAAAAAAAGCACATTACAATCTCCATCAATTGATTGTAAAAAGATTACAAACACCATGCCCACATTACATTTACACTTAATTGACTTTCTTTCACATAACAAAGGATATAAAAAAAACACCTAACAATGTACTTCATCTAATTGCCTTGTCTATCAGGAAAGGAAATAACAAGTCCAAATATTATCAACCATGACAAAATCAACACAATACACCATAACTTCTCCCTTGACTTGTTACCTATTCACCCTATTTTCTTCATTGCTAATTCTCCTCAGTAAACCAGGAATAATTTCCCTCGATCGTTCGCAAATTGGAGGGTCAAACTAAGTAAAGAACCCACACCTGTTGTGCTGCATTTTACAAGCATAAAAGAGAGGAGTTTTAGAAACAGCCATAAAATAGAGGAGTTTTAGAAGAATGCCAAAAATATAAGGGAATAAAACCCTAATTTCTGTTAGGATGTACATATTTACCTCGTTATTTTCGCAAGTTAAAAACTTTCTTCCCTGATTTAAATCTGTCCATGAAATGATCATTTTTACTCTCTTAAAACAATGGGCACATTTTGGACTCCATTCTTCTTGCTCATATCTTATCTCTGGTTTCAATGGCGGAGAAAATGAAAAATTAAAGTAGACAACAATTATGCCCTACCTTTATGGGTATTCAACTTAGAATATCGATATTACCCTTTAAAATACCATCACGTGGGCTGCAGATGCTTGTTCCGTCGAGTTTTTAAACAGGACATCCAGTTTTGGACTTCAGTGGGACGTGGCTGAAACTTCGGGTATGTATATGCCGAAAAAAAAAGTTCCAAGACGATCATAGGAAAAAGTGTAAACTTTAATGGTCAAAAGTGCTAATAACCCGAAAAACCCACTAGCACTTTAAAAAAAAGTTAATATAAGCCCACTCCTTAGCCCAACTCAATAATTTAATTAGAGAAGATAATTGGGATAATTTTTTTACAAATGTATTGTTATTTTACATTAGGAACAATGTTAATTTAGTGAATATGAGTTTTTCATATGAAAAATGTACAAGTCGTCGTTGCCAACAATGTGATTAAATTACGATTGAACATCACTACCATTTTGATATATTCATTGCCACAATATATTTTCAATTGATGGAGTTGAAATATAAATTTGATGATGTCGTAATGAAACTTTTAACTCTTAGCATAATTTAGATCCTAGTGACTATTTTACATTATTTGAAAAGAACAAGATTTGCATGCTTGTTGCAAAATTCTATCCAGTTGATTTCACCACTCAGGATGTTCGTGTATTGTGATTTCAACTAATGCATTATAAGCTTGATGTTGTTTATGAACTTGAGTTTCATAAGTTTTTTACCTTTACTAAGTTATTCTGAGAACTAGTTGTGAGAAGAAATTTGGAGGTTTATATTATACTTGACATATTTATTCATTTTATATTGAATCTTCCTGTTTATATTGCAAGTACAAAAATAGCTTTTTCAATTTAAATAATATCAAAACAGATATACGCAACTCAATGAGAATGTAGTTCTTGCCGATTGCATGGTACTAAATATAGAGTGAGAGATGTCCAACAAGATTCTTGGGTTTGCTCTTGTACATGCCCAACAAAATTAAGCTTGGATTATCTTTTTTTTGGTTCATAGTCATTCATAATATTCATTAAGTCTATAAGGCCAGTTTTCTCAAGTTTACGAGATTCTATACTAGCATACTAATTAGTGCAAGATCAATCGTGCAAACTTCAATGCAGATCCTAATAAATGAGAGCTACAGAGGTCTTAAGGCTAGTAACATTCTGTTGGATGGGGACATGAACCCAAGGATTTCTGATTTTGGGATGGCAAGGATTTCTGGAGGGAGGAAATCAGTGGCAGAGCCAGGAATATATATTACCCCGGGCTAGTATAAAGTTAAAAATTTATAAGATAAAAATCGTTAATTTAATTTAATAACAATATATTTTTCAAAAAAAATAATACATATTTTTCTTTTCTTAAAGATTGATTTAATTAAAATTGATGTATCCTTAAAAATTGTTAAATAGAGAAAGTGAGTCTTAGTTTAGGACAAATAAAATATTATAATATATTTCATCCTATATTCAAAAATTGTATATAGGTTAAAACTTAAGAAAATTTAAACAACGTTGTCATTCCTGTTCTTTAGGACTGGGTTGTGCTTTAGCTCTTTTTATAATGAAGAGGTTATACAAATAAGGCTTTAATACAACCTTAGATTTCCAAGTGGACTAGGCTAATGACTAATATGTATAAGGGCTTTCTAAAGCTTAAGCCGGGCTTCGGCCTGGTTAGCCCTTTCAAGGCTCCCCCACTGAAGGAAACAAATCACTAAGCAAATACTAACCGTATCATTAGGACTTGGTGAGTGCACAATCATATACACAATACTTCATCACTCTTTTATATTATATGTTTAAATCTCCCGATCAGCATTTCAACTACTTCTTTAATTAACAAAATAATTTGATGAAAAAAACTCGGTGGCTATATATCCCCAGAGTATGCCATGGAAAGATGTTTCTATGTAAAATCAGACCTTTTTTTGCCTTTGGAGTTTTACTACTTGAGACTTTGAGTGGGAAAAAGAAAACGGGTTTTCATTACTTGGATTGCTTCGGTCTTCTTGGATATGGGAGTTCTTTCTCGGCTCTTACTATTTCAACAATATCCTGTTAGGGATTAAATTCATAAGAACTTCAAGGATCGATTGCGTATCATGCCAATTACTAAAAGACCCAAAAAACGGAAGCGTACCTTAATGTATTGAGATGAAGGTTAAGCGTAACAATGATTCCTCGGATGGTCTTCCAACCATTTCCCTCCTAATTCTTAAGTTTCTCTCTTAAGAGGATATAAGAAAAATCACATTAAGGAGGGTTGGGGACCATAGCACTTATATATATATATAAGTTTTCTTGATGGTTGAAAACTCTCTTAAATAAGTATTGATATATGTTGTTAAGGGAGTTATCTAATAAGTATACTACTAGTAAGAGCATTGGATATACATACTTGCTTAGTAAATGAGTTGGAATTATATATATATATATATTAGATTTGCTTGATGTATATAATATACATATGCCTTTGGTTCCTTAACTTCATGACTTTGGTGAAAACCCATCCTTTTGGCAATAAACTCGTCTTCTAACTTAGCTATACATTTGATATATGTTGGGTTTGATTTATATAAAAAGATGCTTTCCCCACCAAAAGTCATGATGTTGATATCCATGAGAAACATTCGCCATTGAGTGGACAAATTTCTCTATGAATGATGTTTTATCAAGTCAAAGGTTTATTACTTATGGATTATTAGCCCATTTATCAGAATTGTTCATCTCATAGATATTTGCATGTGAAGGGGCATTTATTTCTTTAAGGGCACATGTATATTAAATACTTTATAAGTGGAATATTTATATCTACCACATACACACATTTGGTGGTACATATAGTTTGTGTGGAGACTAATAGGAAGATTGGAGACATTTATATATATATATGAGTGTGTGTGTGTGTGTACATGTATGTATACTATGTATAAGTATATTCTCTGGGAAAATACGTTTTATTGATTTCCTAATTTTGTAAGGCACTAGTGGTCAATGGGGTTGACCTGGCCCTAGTGGCTACATACCCTGGTCCGTGTACTTATATATATATATAAGTTTTCTTGGTGGTTGAAAACTCTTTTAAATTATATTTCTGCCCCTCATAGAAATACAATTTAAATAATAGCATCTACACATTAATTCCATGATAAACATACCCTTAAACACACTTAAAACTTAATTAGATCACTTAGGGTTAGGCTTATAGATGATAACACACATTAATAACTTACATATGTGGTCCCAATTAGAAAATAATCCAACATATCAATTTTGATTAATCGAACTTGGTTTCACTTTTCAGGCATGGAAGTTAAAGCAAAACGAGAAAGCACTCGAGCTGATTAATCAAATTCTTTGAATCATATATTCCTCAACATGATACATGCATTCTCGTTGGTGCCATCATTTCTGATGTTCTTTCTATGTTAAACAATGAACTCACAATGCTAGCTTCTCCCAAACTACCAGCTTTTACAGCTAGGCGAATGCTCTTAATTGTTTGCAAGCTCGGATAGTGGCAAAGCTGAAAATTGTTCAGTGAATGACTTGACAATTGTAGTATTCTATACATGTACCAACTCATACCCCGTGTTGTTGCTTTTCTTATATACTAGTGCTTAATTGAATTCATAGATAAATTGTCAAGTGAAAAGTTCTCTCATTTCCCAATACTCTTCCTGTATTATTTTCATTGGCAATATCAAAGTGATTGTTTTTTCAAGAAGTACATGCATGCAGCAAGCAAATCACATGATTCCATGGAGATGATCGAGATGTAATTTTCATATTTCCACATAAATTAAGAAACTAATGTATAGTTCTTAACATAAAAAACAATTCCCAATTTAGAATCTGCATATTGTTAAGTGAAAATAAAGAAGACCGCGTGTTATATACAGAAATACTAGTTTTTTCTTTTTTCTTTTTATACAAGTGGCAGGTAAACAGGACTAAAGAAATCAAAATTTTGAATGAAGGTGCACCAAGTGCAAATGACAAATAAATGTAAGCGTCGGAACTTTAACCTATGACCTTGCAGAAACTAAACCAAAGCTCTAATACCATATATTAGGAACCAAAAATATATATATATATATATATCATGCTTTTCAACAGATACCTACACAATGCATTTGTGTTTTTTTTTTTTTTTTTTTGTTTTTTTTATTATGAGAATATATATAAAATTTGATTATATCTTTATTTTTTGTAAAAAAACGAAAGATTTGAAGTCTTTTATTTCTTTTTAACAATCTACAAATCACACAGAAAGTAAGTATATATTTCGGGACTAGATGATACATTTTCCTTTCAAACTAGCCCACCACTCTAGTTATATCATTATTATTATGCCATTTTAATAATACCTCATGAATAAAAAGAATAGGTTGACATTGGAATATATTTTGTTTAAATTAAATGTTAAGCATTGGAGGTCATGAGACTCATGACTTCAATTTCTTTTCTTTTTTCCGCGACAGGAAAAGTTGTTTTTTTAAACCAAAAAAGGTTAATAATTGTATCGAACGAGAACTTGGCATCAAGGTCGTTGTAGTATAGTGGTGAGTATTCCCGCCTGTCACGCGGGTGACCCGGGTTCGATCCCCGGCAACGGCGTCGGTTTTCTCCCTTTTTCCTTTTGAAGACCTTTTTCTCCATTTCATCAATCAATTCCCCTTTTTGGTCTCCTTTCACAATAACAAATCTCCTATAATAACGGAAAAACAAAACTTAATCATTTTTTTTGGTCTCCTTTCACAAAAACAAAACTTAATCATTTTTTTTGGTCTCCTTTCACAATAACAAATCTCCTATAATAACGGAAAAACAAACTTAATCATTTTTTTTTGTCTCCTTTCATCAATCAATTCACCTGTTTGCTCCCATACAAAAATAAATCTCCTGTAATACCGCGCTTGGAGAGGAGGTAAATTTTTTTCAAAGAAAATAAAAGGGCTTAAACCCAAATCAATGCCTTTCTCTCCTTTCCCACCACCACTTGTGGTTTTTTCTCATTCTCCACTTTCCAAGCTTAAGAAAATTCATTTTCGTCTCTCTTAACCGCATTCTGTACTCCTTTTCCCATTCCTCGAATTGATTTTCCAGCCTTTTAAGCTCGTCTTCGGGGTCCATACGCCTAGCTACTTGACCCGAGGATTTCAATTCCTTGTTTGTTGATAGTTCTAGTTCATCATCATCATTCAGCTTATCTTGATGCTGCTCAATGAAATGAGCAATGGTGTTTAATCTGAGATTTGCTCTTTGGGGTGTTGTGTTTTCGGTAGTTGGACTCTCCTCTTTTCTAGCTAGATTTAACTGCATTGAAATAATTAAACACCATTGTTTAATGATCATATATATTATTATATGGTTATTGTCAATCGTGGTAAACTCGATGTGTGCACAATGCTAACCTTTTTAAAAAAAAAAAATGACGTAATAACAGGGTTTTTTAAAACTCAATTCAATCTAACATCAGTCAGTACGATGACTAACATGCATTTGAGCTGCTCGCAAATTCCCCCCCCCCCCCAAAAAAAAAATAAATGCGCGGCATGAGGGTGTCGTGATGTGTGACGCTGAGTCCTTCTACAAGGACTTTTTTATCTGACATAAATTATTGACAGGGAATTGTGACAAGGATTGATTTCATCTGAAGCCCACCTTCTTCTAAACAAGTCACACTAGATATGTGGGTCTTTTATGGCAAATATATATTGATATATCTCATTAGAATTATTGGTGTGATACCTAGGCAGACATACCCTCAAGCTTTGGGCCCAACAAAATCTGTTGTAAGAGGGATGTTGGGTCCTTTTTTTCGTAGAGCTTTTTTGGAGGGAGAGATTTGGCAAGGAAACTGAAAGGAAAACTAATTATTTTGTTCGGGACAAAATAGAAAGAAAGGTAAGTAAATGAGTGGAGCGAACAAAGAGAAAGTCAAGTTGGGAACTAACTTGAATAGAAGTCAACTGATCTTGCCACATCTCCTCCATTGATTTCATCTTTGCTTCATATAGCTGCCATTTTTTCTCGAACTGCTCAATTTGTAGCTTTAGAAAAACATTTTCTTCTTTTTTATTCCCCAATTCAGCTTCTGCCCTCCAAACACGCCTTTGAAGTTCAACTACGTCAGCGTATGGAACCTTAATATAATCCTGCCCAATAAACAAAAAATACAGACTATATTAGCATCTCGTTTGGTTGGCATGAGAAAAGATGAAAATCAATCGCATTAATTTCGATCTGGTGTGCAGTTGGTTTTTCATTCATGGCGCCTATCAAACACATTATCTTAAATATTCCTTACAAACAAGACCCTCCCACAACATTTACAAGTAATCAAACATAATCTAGGTAAAATTTACACTCTAAACTAGACGGTGTTAATGGTTAAATAGACGTACCTTTGACTTTCGATTCCTCGAGTCCTTGTTCCTGATAATAATTTTTGAGTTATTGATGTCTGGTATTTTTGTGTTTTCAGTGCGATTCAAATTCTTTCGAGCCAAACAACCACGTACTGCTGCAAGTTAATTAGAAATAACTGATGATGTAATAGTCGCACATGCAAAAGTAAGTATTGAAAAGGTCTAAAAAGTGTGTGTCGTTTTTACCACATTGCAGAAATATAGCTGCTGTTTGCCTTTCAACCAAGAGCTGATAATTCTTTCTTGCAATTTCACCGCGCAGAACTGCAAGGACGTATAACTCTTAAGATTAGAGGTCTCAAACAAGGCTTTAACTTATTACAAAAGCAAATTTTGGTTTTGGCACAACAAAATACTGTAAAGAAAGATACATCACGTGCTTTTAAAGTTGTAATTTTGCTCTCGCAAACACCGTGTATGAAGGCCATCCCAGAGCATTTGGGGGCTCGAGGCGAGTTTTTATATGGGCGTTGTGTATTAGGGGGGTAAAGAGAAATATGAAGATTTATTACGGTTTTAGTAAAAACGACATAAAAACTTTATAATAAAGACCAGATTTAGTGGTATTTGTGGATATTTTTCCGGTTGTTCTTTTCTTTTCTATATATGTAACTAAAAAATTATCAAACTCCGGAAATTTTACCTTTTCCAAATAAAAAAAAAACCTAATAGAATTCTTAGTGATTGAAATATATGCAATTGACCAACGATGTTCGAAACAAATTATGGCATATTGCAGGCGCCAAAAAAGTGAGCATGATGAGAGAAACTATACGAGGGAATATTTCAAGACATAATTAACATCAAAATAAAAAAGGGATTAATTATAAAAATGAAATGAATTACGTACTTGATTGTAATGTAATTATTCCTCTTTTGAGCTCATGATATCTATAGCGTGCTTGATGGGCCCGGAAGCATTTCTGAATTCCAACTATCACTTGTATTGATATTTCCTTTTCCTTTTCCTTTTCCCGTTCCCTTGTATCATCATCACCTAATTTACCCATCTGTAAATTAAAATTTATTTATATTTTTAGGTCAAATGTTAAAGTTTATTTAACCATAAATTAAGAAAGGAGTAGAATTGACCCAATATTTTAACACAAATGTTTATATTTCCTAATAAGGGTTAGCCAATTTTCAATACATGCAGCCAACTTGACTAATTAGAGCAAGTCAGCCAGTGTATGTTGAGTGCACAAAACCTATTCTATCCTCATAGTATACAAGGGCATTTTAGCCATTTGCAAAAGCAGTAAGTGCTAGTTGATTGCAGTGGAGTGCAACTACAATAATACGACATACCAAATTAACATGATATATTTATTACTAAATTATTTAACCGCTATAAATTATTTCAACTATATTTTATTTTATTTTTTCGAAATGTCTCGGTTCTGGATGCCTTATAACATAATTGCAGTAGCAGTTGACACAAAGATTGAGATAATAACCAAGGATTCAATTCACGTCACTGCATCTAAAAATGAAAAAAGTTAAAGAAAATGACGTTATTGACCTTCTTTAAAGCACATTCTTCAATTTCAATGGACTCAGGCACAGACACAGCCACAAGCAAAAACTCTTGATGAACAGAGTCTTCTTTATTTGTTCTTCTGCCCTTGAAGTGGCCTCCTCTGATTGGCAGTGACCTCCTCCCCGGAGGTAACCCCGGCCGGACCGGCAAGGGGGGTGGGTCCTCCGGCCGGTCATCCATCCTCTGGATTCTCTCCAGCATAAGCTCCAACGAGCTTCTAGTCTCCATAGAATTGGAACTTCAATACAAGAAAAAAGATCAAGAAATATATGTGTGTTTAGAGAGAGAAAGCTTATAGAGAGATTGTTAATGGTTGCAGGAATCTAGCATTTGGACTTTATTGGGAGGACAAGACTTGACAAATGAAGGAACCTCTGTTTTGCTCTGCCTTTTGCTTTTGATGCCAGGCTTTAAAAGATTTTGAGGTTATAGGGGTTCCTTTGTAATTTAAGAAAAACATTAATTTAACAATAAACTTTTATTATACCTAATAATTGTTTGGCTTTAGGTTTAATTGCATGAAACGTTATATATAGACTATAGTCACAATGTTAAATGAAATATCTTGTATGAAAAAAATGATCTAGAATTAACAAAAGAAAACATTTGTCTTTTTTTCCCCTTTCTAATGCACTAGTTTTGTTTTTACATTTGATTATATTTATACTCATTCTTAGTCTTTGTTTGTCTCTTCACATTTAAGCTTTTTTTTTTCTGTTTCCTTCTAGCAGATCTTCACGTTGTGACAACTTAATTTACTTTTGATGTCAAAATAATAATTTAGTCGTAATTCTTTCTCTTGGATTTTTTTTAACATAAACTACTAAAATATATTAAATTTGTTTAAATTTATCATCAGATTAAAAGCGCCCTCTTTAATATTTTTGTTTGGTTTCCTCCCTAACAATTGTTTTTCTTTCTCTCTATAAACCTCCCTTAGGCCAACTTCAGGGTTGCACTAAAACATCAAATTTGGTGTAATTTTTACACCAAATTGCTCCAACCATGCACCAAACACCACACCATATTTTATGCTATGAATAGTGTCACACCATATTTGGGGTGGCACTATTCACTTCACGGCATCCCCCCCATTTTTTTTTCAATTTTTATCTTTATTGTTATTTACTTATAAATATCAATTAGGTCATTTTTATACTTCTAATTTAAATTTTTTAGTTTATTCTTTTTAATTAGCAATATTAATAATTTATTTTATTAAAAAAATTAATTTATTCTAATTAAATTTATGTATACTTTATTGTAATTAATATTTTTAATATATAATAATAAGAAAAAAAAATTTAGAACATTTAAACTTTATATAAACTTACATTAAAATGAAACACATTTAAAACAAAGCCGAAATGCCTTAATTGAACACTTGTCGGAAGAACATACTAATTCGGAGAATTAGTGTCGATCAATTCCGAATTTTAATTATGTGTAATTTTTTAAAATTAAATGTAATGTTTTTTTTTCCAGCAATGTAATGTTTATTTCCATAATAAATATGTTATGTTGATTTAGTGATTTTTAGTTTTATAAATTATAATTATTTAAATTATTATAAGTTAATTAATAATAATATCTATAATAAAATAATTACTACAATATAATAATTTATATGATGATATAAAATAATAGAATAATAAAGAGAATATTCTATTTTTGGAGAGAATATACTTTTTGGTGTTATATTTGGTGTTGTGGTTGGAGTTGAAAAAAAATATAGTGTAAAAATGACACCATTTTGGTGCTAAATCAACACCAAAATGGTGTTTTGGGTTGGAGTTGCTCTTAGAAGATCAGAGTACTTATACACGACACAATGCATGAACGAGTAATTTAATATATGCATATATAAAAGCCAATTCTGTCATTCGATTATGATATCAAATTTTGGTTTTATCTATTTTGCCTCTATGTCTACTTTTTTGCAATAAAAAAGAATAATTTGTTAGAATTCAAACTTTTGATTTATAAGTTATAAAGATACTTAACTTCCACTAAATTGCTTAAATATTTATTAAGTATATTCTAATTTAAGAAGATTGTATACACACATCACGTGTGGTTAGATGTCTAGTTACTTATAAATGAATGTATAAGTGATTCTACAACATGTGTCACACTCAATAGGTATATAAGTTAAGAAAAATAATTTAATAATTATCACAAATGCTAATTTCCTTTTTAGTGTACTAGCACCCTTTATAAACGTGTAAGTATTAGGATTCTCAATAATTTTTCACATTAAAAATGTATCGTTAACATTTGGTTTAGTGATAATTGAATGTAATTTTCATGCTTAATTAAGGTCATGCTATTAAACCCCTTTTGTAGCGTTATTTTATAATAATTTTTAATGAGATAATGGTAACTTAGTAATTTTGTAATATCAAACTCTGTCTCTCTGTCTCTATATATATATATATATATATATATGTGTGTATATAACATAGAGTATGAATATATATATACACAACCTTTCTCATGACCAATTTTTTGACTATCAAATGCAAACCAACTATTTTGAGGGAGTAAACTGGTGAATTTTTAATTTGATGAAATTTTGTAAAGATGATTTCCATGATCAAATCATTTTCACCAAATTTTATTCAAAAATTTTAACAAGAAAGTGGGTTGATTAAAAATTTGATATCTATTTTTATTTTCTGGCCGTTGAAATTTTAGACGTTTGGTTAATCCACTTTTCAATTAATTTTTTTTGATGAAATTTGGTAAAAATGATTTACTAATTATGAAAATTATCTTCACAAAGTTTCATAAAAAAAATTATCTGTTTATTATCACCTTCAAATAATTAGTCCGTATTTAGTCCTAAAAAATTTGGTCATATTAATAGAAAGGTTGTGTATATATAGGTTTTGGAAGATACTTTTCTCATGTATAAATTTCACCACTTATTCTTATCGAGTATTTTAAATGAGTGATATTTTTATTGTATTTTATGAATGTACAATTCATATAATACATCCCATTGTTCATAAGTTTTAGTGTAGATGTATAGATACTAGAGATCTATACGTGAATTGTATTAATTGAATATGATTATAGTCTAGGTTAACTCTATGCATGGCCCACTGAAAAAGTAATTAGTGATGGGGATCTAAAACAACTAATAATTAATAACACCTAAAATACTGGATCATAGAGTGTAATTCGCCAACGCATGGTGGAGGTAATGATGAGGGAGCTAGTAACATCTTTATGCCTAAAATTATAAAAGACTAATGGGCAAAAAAATGATTTTTGAAATTAATATTTTGTAAATTCAAAAGTACTTATGCTTTTTGAGATAATTGTTTTGCAAATTCAATACTAATAAAGATGGTATACATGTACAAATGTAAAATTCAATACTTTTATTTTTAAGATAATATTAACGCGTTTATCACATATCAAACACAAATATGTGATGCCATTCACATGTAATATTTTCTTTTTTGTTCCAATATACTAATGAAGATGGAGCATCATATGGGTGCTAATCTAATACTTTTAGGCCTCGTTTGATTCAGGTATTAGGGTCAGTGGGATTAATAATACCAGTATTAATAATACTGGACTATTAATCTTGGTATTAATTTAATACCAATACCCTGTTTTATTCGTGCAGCGTTAATACTGGGATATTCCATGCTGATGTTAATACCATGTTGGGTTCTGTAACTCGTATACAGGGTTATATTTTAGACTAATAAAAAAAATTGTTTAAAAAAGGGAAAAAAAATTGTTTAAAAAAAAATTAAAATAATAATAATGTAGTAGTAGTAGTAGTAGCATTTTTGAAAATATATGGTTCCTTTTTCTTAATCCTAGATAAATAATACCACCTCTCCCTGGTATTAAATTATACCACAAAGAGTGGTGTTAAGTTAATACCGGTATTAGTAATCCCAATACATTTGTACGAATCAAACAAAATATTATAAAAAAAATAGTATTAACAATTCCATCCCACTTTTTAATATCCGAATCAAACGAGACCTTATTTTATAATAAAAAATGCGTGCAACTACATTAAATATGTATTGTGTTTTTATCTATATCAAACACAAATACGCACGTAATGCCAATCACGTAGATTATTTTATTTTATTTTTTCTAGATATTTTATCATAGAAGTGGCTCCATGTTTCTTGTTATGGCTGCAAAATTGTTATTGTAAACAATGGATAGAAATGGTTCAATTCGAAGTGATATTTTCATCCAAAGTTGTCCCCTCTATTTGGATTCCAAAGCTGAAAAATCCACAATAGAAGGGTTTATTGATTGGGCTATCACGTGGGATTATTATTATTGTTATTCATTTTGGTTTATCAAAGTTACGCTTTATTCCATCTGCACATCAACAAATTTCCTTATATGAGCTATCAAGTATCACTATTAAAACAACGATAAATAACTGATTATATTAACTTATTATTATAATTATCGGAAACTCAAAACTCATCTTACTTTGTTGCTGTTGCAATTTTAAAACGTATGTACTCTTGCGTCACAATATATTATGTTATTTGATACAAGCAGAGCATTGAGTTTGATAAATTGTCGGATCAAGTTAGGAAAAGAGTTCTTTTTATTCATTTTCGGTAATTAATGTGATATTTTTATCGTCAAAGCAAATATATCTTTGTCATAGTATAATACTATTTTTAAAAAATAATAATTCATATTTTTAATGTTATACATTATTTTAATAATAACTATAATTACGTTGACTATAATACTACTCAAACTAATATGTTGAAATATCATTGTTCATTGGTATTATTACATTGATAAAAAGGTCCATTATGTTAAATAATACTACTATTTTAGTAATTCAATTAAGAAAAATGCTCAACAATAATAGTTCAGATTAAAATATTGCAGTCGCGTAAATTGATTAATTATTATAATCAGACCAATTTTTTTATTTTTATTAATGATAAGTGTGCCCATTTTAGAGCCACTGCCTAATGCATGGGCCCAACTTTTCATGGGCAACTTTCCCGACAAGCCCTCACCGCGACCTGATTGTTTGGCCCACCCAAAGCTATACTTAGTTGGACCCCCTCGCTTGCGCATAATCGTACTCCGTCTTAAAAATACGACAATTATTTTAAAAAATATTTTTAATTTTGGTCATATATTTTTGTATCTTTTTATGTACTTTTAAATTAAAAAACATAACCCCTTATTGTATTATAATTATATTGGGTGATTTAAACTTTGAATGCCGTTTGTTCTTACATATCAGACGTTAGGTGTTAAAATTTTATATAATAAGTGTTTATGTGTCATTTTGGACGGAATTCATTAGTCAACATGGTTAATTATTAGCTCATTTAATTTTTACCTATTTTACTTTTAAGTAAGAGCAATATGATTTTGTCTTTTTCTAGAGGTAAAATAGATAAATTAGGTCAAAAATTAACTGAGCTAACAATTGATCATGTTAACTAACAGATGCTGTCCAAAATGTCACCTAAACGCCTATTATGCAAAACTTTGACACACAACATTTAATTTATAGAAACAAATACCACCAAAAATCTAAATCACCTATATATATATACATGATTTAAATTTAGTACGTACCGGTCTTTAATGATAATTTTTTATTATAATATAAATTTTAGGCACGATTATGTATTCTTGGCACAATTTTATTTTCATATAATATTTTATATTATAACTGTTACTAGCTACTCAATTAGCGAAACTTGTGTACTACCATACTATTGAATGAACCCCATATATTCTCCTAAACAATACTTGTCAAATTTCTTACCGATGATGTGGCTGGCATTGGAGAAAGGAATGGAAATAATTTATTAGTAATGGGTAAAAAATGAAATATAAATGCTTTTAAACATTTTATATACTTTTTTAAATAAGAATATGCATGTATTTCCCTTTTTCTCAATTGGAAAAAGAATTCTAAATTTATTTTATACAAATAACGAGACTTTATTGTTACGAGAATAAGACGAATGTTCAGTTAATATACAATCTTATTGAAAATTTTATTTTAAATTAGTAGTCAATATATTTTCTTTTGCATGTCTCAAATTAATAAGAAAGAAAATCCAAATGGTACAGTATAAATTGTTGTCCACAAACATGCAGGAATTTAATTTAGAATTAAACTCCATCCGGTTCACGTTATAGCAGGAGAAAATCGGCTAAAACCTAAACGAACCGGAAGAAGAAATACAATACAATAAAAAAATTACATACGTGGCTTGTTTCCATTGGTACAGAAAAAGAGACATTTGTAAATATTGTGGTGTCACTTGTACCGGAACAAAACCAACTCAAAAGTATCCAATCTACATTTTCTCCCTCTCACAAACCCTCTTCAGAAGAAGAAAACAAAAAAAAAAAACTAAATCTTCGCCGCCGGCACACACCTAGCCGTCGTCAAATCTCCGGCTCCGGCTTTGCCACCACCACCGACGGCAACCAGAAGTAGAAAGGAAGTAAGTATGATTAAATGAATCCGGACTTCATCCTTATTATTTAATACAATACAATGTTTCTGCGATTGTGCGTAGTTATATTTGTGGATAAATTACTTTTCGGTTTCGTTTCAGCCTGATTTGTACATATGTATTCCTTCTTTGTGTTCTCTATTCTGTTATTTTGTTTAATTTCAAGCTCATTAAAATGTTTCTCTTACATAATTTTGTTGGCATGCTCTTCTAACAGCAGGTTAAAAACCCTAACTGTTTTGTTTAATTACAAGCCTATTACAATGTTCCTTTTACATATTTTTGCTCACATTCTTTTCTAATCGCAGGATTTTGAAACCCTAAGTTCACACCGTTCTTCATCACTATACTAGTAGTAGTTATGTCGTCCATTCCTCAAGAGCTTTATCCGAGCCAAGATGATCTTCTATACGAAGAAGAGTTACTCAGAAACCCTTTCAGCCTCAAGCTATGGTGGAGATACTTAATTGCAAGAACTGAATCTCCTTTCCAAAAGCGATCCATCATCTATGAGCGAGCAGTAAAAGCCCTACCGGGAAGCTACAAACTTTGGTATGCTTACCTTCGCGAACGCCTAGAACTTGTTCGCAATTTACCCATCACTCACTCACAGTACCAAACACTGAATAATACTTTTGAAAGGGCTTTGGTCACTATGCACAAAATGCCACGGATTTGGATAATGTATTTGCAAACATTGACCAATCAGAAACTCGTTTCTCGCACTCGCCACACGTTTGATAGGGCTCTGTGTGCATTGCCAGTGACTCAGCATGATCGAATTTGGGAGCCCTATTTGGTGTTTGTGAGCCAGAGGGGTGTACCAATTGAGACTTCACTTAGAGTTTATAGGAGGTATTTGAAGTATGATCCATCTCACATTGAGGATTTTATTGAGTTTCTGGTGAGTTCTAGTCTTTGGCAAGAGGCTGCAGAGAGATTAGCTGCCGTTTTGAATGATAATCAGTTTTATTCAATTAAGGGTAAGACAAAACATAGGCTGTGGTTGGAGTTGTGTGATTTGCTTACCCAGCATGCTACTGAGATTTCGGGGTTGAATGTGGATGCTATAATTAGGGGAGGAATTAGGAAGTTTACGGATGAGGTGGGCCGGCTTTGGACTTCGTTGGCTGATTATTATATTAGGAGGAAGTTAGTTGAGAAGGCAAGGGATATTTTTGAAGAGGGGATGACTACTGTTGTCACAGTCAGGGATTTTAGCGTAATTTTCGATGCGTACTCCCAGTTTGAAGAAAGTATGCTTGCTTTGAAAATGGAAGGAATGAGTGAGAGCGAGGAAGAGGATCAAGATGAAGATGAAGATGAAGATGCGGATAAAGACAAGTCTGTTGAGGATCTTGATGATGATGAAGATGACCGTTTAGACATTGTTAAGTTAGAGAAGAAGCTTGAGGAATTTTGGTTGTGTGATGATAAAGATGTGAATTTGAGGCTAGCCCGGTTGGAACATCTTATGGATAGGAGGCCCGAACTGGCTAATAGTGTCCTCCTTCGCCAAAACCCGCACAATGTGGAACAATGGCATCGGAGGGTTAAGCTTTTCGAGGGTAACCCAACGAAGCAAATATTGACTTACACTGAAGCTGTGAGGACGATTGATCCAATGAAAGCTGTGGGGAAGCCTCATACTTTGTGGGTTGCCTTTGCCAAACTATATGAAAGCCACAACGATATTGCTAATGCCAGAGTAATATTTGATAAGGCAGTACAAGTGAACTTCAAAGCTGTGGATAATCTGGCTAGTGTTTGGTGTGAATGGGCCGAGATCGAACTAAAGCACAAAAATTTTGGAGGTGCACTGGAGCTGATGAGGCGGGCCACAGCAGAGCCTTCCGTAGAGGTCAAACGAAGAGGTAACCTTTATCCTTTTCTGTATAAGTTTGGTCTTCCTAGTATTCTTTCAGTTGAAAGGCCGGCAATTATTAAGCCCATTTGGTTGTGTAAATTGCCTAATTTTGAAATTAGTTCACTTTCAATTAATGAATTGTAAAGTTGCATTTATAAATAATTCATGGAGTGTTGTTACTTTTTTATTTTTTGGGGGGTAAATTCAAATCAATTCATGGAGTGTTTGGAAGATTAGGAAATTACAAATGATAGAACACAAGCATGTTCTAAATTCCTCCATGTTATTTAAAATTTTGTCTAGATACATCAACATCAAGTGTAGACCTCTAGATCTCCTAGAAGTATAGGGTTTGAGTGTTTCCCTAGATCTAGAATCAGGCAATTTCAAGTTTTACTTGAAATAACTTAATATGAGTTTTCATGAATCAACTTGAATTATCATATTTACAATTGTTCAATTTTTAAAGCAAACACAATAAATGTAAAATTCGTAATGTACTTGCTTATAAATTTACTATTCACAATTTGAGGGACAACCAAATGGGTCCTCAATTGGTAGTGATGGTGGTCCTGGATGAACTAAAGTGCAAAAATTTTATTAACATTTTTTCACTTTGATTGTGGACATTGTAATTGCAAGAGTTGGACTTCAAAACTTGAGACTTGACTAACCCATGAATTTGGTTTATGCTTTTTACATGCAGTGGCTGCTGATGGTAATGAACCGGTGCAAATCAAGCTGCACAAATCTCTAAGGCTTTGGACATTCTATGTGGATTTGGAGGAGAGCCTAGGTACCCTGGAGTCAACTCGTGCTGTTTACGAGCGGATATTGGATCTAAGAATAGCCACACCCCAAATAATAATTAACTATGCAACTCTTTTGGAAGTATGTATCCTTTTGTAATCTCTTGTTTATGTTTCCTCTTTCTATTTGCAACCGTTTGAGAACTAATGTTGCATATGTGATTTTTTTTCAGGATAACAAGTACTTCGAGGATGCTTTCAAGGTTTACGAGAGAGGTGTGAAGATTTTCAAGTACCCGCATGTAAAGGACATATGGGTGACTTACCTCTCGAAATTCGTCAAGAGATACGGGAAGTCAAAATTGGAAAGGGCAAGGGAATTATTTGAGCATGCTGTTGAAGTGGTATGTATATTTGTGCCCTGTTCTTATATGTTCACGTGATTTGATTTATGTGGTCTGTTCTAACCGTCATCTGTCAATTATTTACCAAAAATAATTTGACCTAAGTAATGGATTTAATCTAAGTAGCAGTGGTACTTTTATTGAGAAATGTGTATACGTATCAGATACCAATACTCTCAAATAAGTATCGGTTATTTACTTTTCCTTGTCCATAATTAATGAGTAAATTCTTAATTACCAATACTTTGGGGATACTCTCAAACATGTATTGGATGCTACATATCCCTAATTTGATGAATATTCTTAGTCCAGATACTCAATTGATACTCTTACAGTCTTGCAAACATGTAACGACCAATATTACTTACGTTTTTATGACTTTTAGTGTACCGAAGAAGTATAACAATTAAGAAAAATGAGCTTAGATGTTATATCAAAACAGAAGTCAAGCTAGAAAACATTTTACTGGCGCATGGGGATGTGACATGGAGAGAAGCCAGCATTTTTCCATTGCAGTGGGGGAAAACCCCCATGAATTTATTAACAAAATATCAAGTATATTTTTTTAATGAATATTAGGTAATCCTAATCAATTCTAAGAATTCCCTTCAGTTAGTGGGGAATTGAATTCCACTAAGTGAATAAAATCTACCTTCAATTAGCAAGGTAATCTGCACCCATATTCTCTATAATTGTGAGAGATTGACCTATCCATGTGCTGCAAAATTCCATGAATGAGCTTCAAATCATAGCAAATAGCCCAAGGGGGTCAATAATATTGGAAATAACTTGCACTAGAACAGAGGAATCAACCTCAATGCTAATGTGCTTGAATCCCTCCTCAAAACTGATATGTAATCCTTGAAGTAAAGCCAAAGTCTTAGCCTTCATATTAGTGGAGATCCCACAATAGTCAGCATGTGCCCACACCAGTTCTCCAGTATGTGACCTCAGAATGCATCCACCACTACTAGGGCCTCGATTGCCACCTTAGAACAGCCATCCAAATTGAGTTTGAATGCCATCACAGACTCTTCATTGCTAACTTGCAAAGAATGAGGAAGTCGAGTGAAACTGTCGTATACTTTCTTTTGTTTCTTTATTTTCAATGTTTGCAGCAAATAGCAATTGGAATCAGAGATAAGTTGAATTTATGACAAGGTGACCTAGCTTTGATCACCCACCATTCGTTTGACTTCACAGATAACAGGGAGGCTGAACTGTGAATATTCATTTTATCTCTATACCGTAGCCTTTCATAAAGCCTGAGCTGTAGCACCTTGAACAAGGTCAATAGATTCGCTAAAGGGAATAGGGCAGCAATTGCATTGGGAAGCAAGCTGGAAGCCTTTACTTTGAAGAACTTCATCCAGAGATAGTTTAAACTGACTAGCTGTCTGTCCATAACAAAACTGACCATATGGATGGGATAAGGGTGCCAGTTTATTGCGGATGTTAAAAGGCTGTCTTTTGTTTCTAGAAATTTATCATGCTGTAGTACGAGTGACGTGTGTGGTAGAATTAGCAGCCTGGTTACATTTGTCTTCCTCAGTAGTCAGTAGATAACCAATTAAGTCTCTTGAAATTTGTTAATTTCAGATTGTTGCATAGCCCTGGTAGTCTGCTACATTCAGATTACCTATTTGAAGCGTCTTTCACCTTTATAGAAATCAAATGTTGAGGAGGATCAATAAGATCTGCAGTTCTATAATCAGCCAACACCTATCGTTCCAGAAGTCATCATAATTATGTGTATATATATCAGAAATATACATGTAAATAATTATGCATAGACAAATGTTTGCACAATATTCATATCAATATTTTTTTGGTAGTTTAATTGCTTATTTCGTTGATAAATGATATTTTTATGTTATTATTTATTATGTATAAACTTATGTATATGCATATATGCTAATAAATGTATCCTTAGTGTATCTGTATCCTACTTTTTCTAATGCTATGTCGGTGTGTCTTTATTGCACTTGTATCCCATATCTGAAGACTGAACCCATGCCTTTTAGGATTTAATCCTTTTATTATGAGTCACGTGTCTTGTGTATATACTAAATACACATACATATTATTTCCAGAACTGCTCAGTTGCAACAAATATGCTCAAGAATACATATCTATATATCTATTGCGATGGAGGAGTATTGTGTTTTTGTGAAGTGTATTTTATTTGGTTCCTCATATTATGTTGTTTGTATACTTACAAATACTTTTTAACTTTTATTTGTTTCACTCAGGCCCCTGCTGAAGTGGTGAAGCCACTGTATCTACAATATGCGAAATTGGAAGAGGACTATGGGCTCGCCAAGCGAGCCATGAAGGTGTATGATCAGGCAACGAAGGCCGTTCCAGCAAATGAAAAACTGGGCATGTATGAAATCTATATAGCTCGTGCAGCTGAAATATTTGGCGTTCCAAAAACAAGGGAAATATATGAGCAAGCAATTGAAACGGGCCGTCTTCCAGATAAGGATGTGAAGACAATGTGCATGAAGTATGCTGAGCTCGAGAAGAGCCTTGGAGAAATAGACCGTGCTCGTGGGATTTACCAACACGCTGCCGATTTTGCAGAGCCTCGATCTCATGCCGACTTTTGGAACAAATGGCACGAGTTCGAGGTGCAGCATGGAAATGAGAACACCTTCCGAGAAATGCTTCGTATCAAAAGGAGTGTTTCTGCGAAGTATAGCCAAGTAAGTTTGTTTTACTGGATGATACTAAATCTTAAAATTCGGGCTCATTTTGTTCCGAGTTTTAGGGAAGGCATTTTAGATGCCATGAAAGCTCTTTATCTGGAATTTGGAATTCCTTGCCAACATTTGGTTAAGACGATCTCTCTTCTTGTCACTTAATCAAAATTAGTTATCATTTTATAATTATTCGTAAATATTAGTTTATTATAAAGCAAAAGAAAATGTTTGGTTATTTGTTAAAAAATGAGGGTAATTTTGTCAGAAACAAAATAGGAAAGGATTGCTGGGAATCCTCTTAGCTTGCCCTGATTAAATATGGGAATGGATGCTAGGAATTCTCCTTTCCGAGGAATTCTGGATTTCTTTGGAAACCAACCATACGTTGGAATCTTGAGCAGACTGGAACATAGGATTCCAGGAATGATCCAAAGAACGAACAAACAGAACCTTTATTAAGTTGCATTTGATAAAAAAAAGTTCGAAAATAATTGAAAACATTTCTTATTTTTGTGAGTTGTAGAAAGAGATTAGGTGAAATGTTATATTACTTTCTTCTTCTTTTTTTTTTCGTGTTGAGACAGTTTGATTTTATTTTATTTTTGTTAGTGGATATTGTTCTTTAGTTTCTCTGTTGGGGACGCCTTGTCCCCCTCTATCTTGTAATTTCTCTTTTGAAGTTGCAATGAAATTTCTGTTTCCTATAAAAAAAAAATGCTATATTACTTTTGGGCTTTCCTTGGAATAAAATTCCTTGGGTGGTTACTTTCTGTTTCCATGGAACGTCTCACCAAATCTCCATCTCCTTTTCCAACTTTTCATTAGAATTAGTAGGGTCGTTTGATTTATAAAAAAATGGAAAATGATTAAAAAGCAATCAGTTTTATGAGAAGTTGGAAAAAGAGATGAGCTATTTGGTGATATGATTTCCACTTTTTTCATGGATTTTTTTTCTTACCGTGGCCCAAAGAACTGAGATTCCCTGGAAAAACCTAAAAAGTAATAGAACATGTCACCACATCACACAGCTCTTTCCAGCTTCTTCTTCTGCTTTTAATCCTCTTTCAACTTTTATCATATGCGCCTGTGGTGTTTTCAATCATCTTTCAACCTTTATCAGACGCACCCTTATATTTTTGTTTCTGATTTAGAAAATACTAACTAGTTTGTAATTCTTTTCTCAGACCCACATCTTTATGCCAGAGTATCACATGCAGAAGGAACCAGACGCCCCTTCAGCGGGACTACCCGGTGATGAGATGGCGGCTCTGGAACGACAATTAACCCCTGCAGCCGCCAACGACACAGCTGCCAAAGACGCCCCCCGGAAATTGGGGTTTGTGAGTGCCGGGGTTGAGTCACAGCCAGATGGCGGTCAAAGAGGGGCTGTGAATCACGAGGAGGATATCGAACTCCCCGAGGAGAGTGATGGCGAAGAAGATGTTGAGAAAGTCGAGATCAGTCAAAAAGAGGTCCCCACTGCTGTTTTTGGTGGTTTGGTCCGAAAAAGAGAGGGCAATGATGATGGGGATGGGGATGATGATTCTGCAGCGAAAAGTAAAGACAGTGATGAGCATCTCGGTGCACTGGAGAGGATAAAGAGAATGAGGCGAGGCGGATAGGGTTTCTTTTGTCCGTCTTGGGTTCTGTTCTTGTTGTTCGGGGTTACATTAGAGTTTTTCTTTATGTATATCTCTCTATACTTGCGTAGATTTTGACCCATTTCTAATGAAGCAGAAGTTGGTAGATTCACTGCGTGTTTAAATGGGGTAGAGAGAGAGGCAGAGCATCAATGTCTTCTTCCTCTGAGAAACACAACACTGGCTCACCGCATGTTCCATACTTGTTTGATAATTTTAAATAGTGAGAGAAAGTGCATAATATGAGAAATTGTAGGTATGAAAGCACTTAGTTTATTTGTTGTATTGGATTTGACACTCCACTGTAGGTTACATAGTTAGTTACGATTAAATTTTACTTGTATGATGTATTGTCCCATTCTAAAGAGAATTTTCCTCTCTTCCAAAAATAAAAATAGAGGACTATTCATTTGGCGGGTAGAAAAAAATGACTTGTTTTGATGAATTTTGGCTTCTCTAAAAAATTTCATTAAAATTTTCAAATTATATGTGAGCGTACTTGAAAACTATTATACATTTTTTTGAAAAACATATATGAAGGGATTTGAACACAGGATCCTCTCACAATAAGAAAGCTAATGAAGAATTAGACCAACCTTATAGGATCATTTGCATTTGTGGCTAATGAAATTTTTAATAATCGTCTCGGTCGTTCATAGACCTTGGACCTCGCGATCTATTTCATTTAATTGGGGAGTCTCAGTAATTTGATTGGGCTCTACCTCAACTTCCATGCATACAGTTTCACTGTGGAAGGTCAGGAACTAGAAATAGATAACCAAGCAAAAATCTTGACAAATACGATTTTATGGTTTAAAGTTTTTATTTGAGATACATTGGACCAGTCGTATTGGTTATAAAGCGTTTCTTGTTATAGAGGTCTTGTGCGGTTTGCTCACCTTCCTGAACACAAGTTTAATGGAAATGAGATTTAATAGTGTTACAAGAAGGGCAGACTCAAGAATTTAATTCAGTGGGGTATGAGATTAATAGGCTTCTAGAATTTTTTTTGCATATACCAAAATAAAAATATTATATTTAAATACTTGGACGTCTTACTCTCAATATTTAACAATCTAATAAGTCTAAAAAAAAAAATCCTGATTATTCCAAAAGAAATATAAAAGTGGTTTAGGGGAAGAAATCTAACCTAGAAAGTGACAATTGCTGGGATTTGAGTGGAAAATTTCGTACCCCAAGCTAAAAACATAGCTTCAAACTCCAATAGCAACAGCAGCCATGAAAACCCTCAAAATAAATTAAAGACAAATTTCAAAATAAACTAAAAACGAATATATATATATATATATATATGACAGAGACCCTCGAAATATATTAAAATAAATATATATTTTGATCAACTTTTTATAAATACAAAACATACCCTTGTTTCACTCGCATGTGGACCCCACAAATCCTCTCATTTTCTTGAACATTTTCAATATTACATACCTTGACCCTGTATGTTACTCTTAACCCTCGGATCATCTCCCTACGATAAGATTTTCTCAAACACCCTTGTACTTGTACATTCACTCGCACTTGGGCCCCACAAATCCTCTCATTTTCTTGAACATTTTCGATATTATATACCTTGCCCCTGTATGTTACTCTTAACCCTCGGATCCTCTCCCTACGATAAGATTTTCTCAAACACCCTTGTACTTGTACATTCACTTGCACTTGGGCCCCAAAAATCCTCTCATTTTCTTGAACATTTTTCAATATTACATAGCTTAACCCTATACTATTCCCCTTAATCACACTTGGTACCTTGAACGTAACATATTTGCAAAAATACCCAAAACTCTCATAGGGGCGGCCAGACCCCCTTGTCCCTTCATCAGTCCGCCTTTGGTTGCAAGTACGTGAACCATAGTTGTTAGAATCGCACGATACGCGATACGATTCACAATTCGATACGCGATTCATCAAGTAAACGATATGGAATCATATAGAGAATCGAAAGTGATAGAGAATCGCAAAGTATCGGACGATCGATACGATTCGATCGATTTACGATACGTGATTCAAACAAAGAACATTGAATTATCATTTATATTAATTTCTATTGAAAAAGCTTGTTTTTTTATTTTCAATTAACTTCTACATTACTTTTTATTTCATATAGAGTAAAAATTGCAAAACCCTAGCACAATTTAGTGATATTCTGCATGTTTTATGTGGCAAATGCACTTTGACTGTAAATATTTGGTTTATGAATCACTAATATAGATATAGGAATATTGGAATAAGAATAAGATAATCGGAAGCTATTACAATACATTTTACATGTGATTCTTCTACTAATTAAAATATATTTTGGTTATACTATTTTCTCTGTTTATAATAAGATTAAATAAATAATATTCTTACAATAATGAGTTCACGGTGGGAGTACTTGGAGCCTACAATCTTTTTGCCACAACAACATCCATTAGACAATGTACCATTGTCTTATGTGTTTGGTTTTACATTATAATAGCTATTACTACTTACGAAAATTTGTCTTTTATGTGTTTATTTACTATTTACTATCTTGTTTTACTTTTGCACCGAATCCTACGATTCGATTCCCGATACGATTCACGATTCGTGATTCATTAGTTTTCGATTCGCGATACGATTCACGATTTGACAACTATGACGTGAACTATGAAATTCTGAAGGGGATGTTCGTCATCTTGTATAATATTCATAGAAGAATGTATAAATTTATCAATATTTTCGAGGCCTAACAAGGTCGCCGCACTTATCACCAATCGTTATGAATGACATTTTTGAAATCCATCACATCGATCATCAATGATATTGAGGTCCTTACAAGGTCCTCACACCTTGTCTCCAAACACTATTAGTGATATATTTTGGAGATTCATCAATCATGAGGCCCGATAGGGTTGTAGCTTGATCAATAGATTTGAAAGATAATTCTTCAAATGCAGGTATATTCATTAATTTGAATTGTGCTGATAGAAGAAAATACAATGGCTAAAACTTGGGGTTCACTAGTTGCACATTAGGGACTAAACACCTCTTCAATTTTGAGACAAAAAGACAAATGGACAAGTTGACATATTCTTGTTAAAATTTGTGAATGTCTATATGTAATTAGACTATGAATGGATCCATCACCTTAGTGTTGGACAATCTGCATTTTAGCTAGGTTTTAAGGAAGAAAATAGGGGCAACAATATTTATTCAAGAGGGTGTACTCTGCCCTAGTTTTTCTAAAGTGGTCCTTAGGTACACCTCCTTGTGAGCGCGTGTTTTCCCTTGTTGCACAACCAGGTCCAGCAATGTACGTATTGCTCCGGATCTAAAAAGATACAAACGGAGGAAGCAAAGGAACATTGAGCTTGAGTAGCTCGTACCTCGATCTAATACCTATAGAATTCTCAGGGAGCTGAGAATTCTTTGGACCCTTGTTTTTTGTTTCTCTTTTGAGCATTCGAGTTTCCAAAATCGAACTTCATGAATGATAATCTCATATAGAAGAATCTATTGTTAATTAAATCAATGATTTTGGAACTTTTTAATAATTTAAAAACAATCATTGATCAAGAACGTACACAAGTCATTTTCTATTATGAGAGGAGACACAGTGATTAAATCCGCACAAGTCTTACCATTATTTCTTTCTAATTGTTTGTTAATATTAATATAGAACAATATTACAGTTCTTGATCGTGTCAAAATGTTTCAAGAAAGACCAATTTGTAGGCAAAATGTAAAATAGTGTATTTACTTGAATGTAAATAAAAAGATTGTGATTTTTATTCACACTATTTTTCACATTTTTATACAAACAAAAATATCCACAAATAGTTTCACCATTTTTATACCCACCACAGAATTTTTTTTTGTTTTGGTCTGAACCACGTAAGTTCAATACATATTATTTGCATGAAAAACAATTTTAAGTTTTAACGAACCATAAATACCCTACACATCATTAGTCTAACAAAAGACTCGATGTTTGAACATTCTTAAACTGCAAATTTTGATCGGAAAAAAAAGAAGTAATTATTTACTGAATTTAAATTTGTCGACCCTCCTTGAATAGATCACTATATAATTGCCCGCCTCAACAAGGTGCACACATTTAAGACCCGAGTCCATTGACACTCTTCATGCGAGGGTAACTGGGTTTAACATAACACTCTTGATTGGTTAATCAACTAAAAAAAGGAAATCAAAGTATAGTTTACGCATCAACCAACCTAGTGAAAGTAGGTAGGAGGGTCAACAAATCTAATATAGACCAACAAATTTGCCAAAGATAAACAGGAGCACATAGTACCAAGAGTCCACAGGCAGCCAGAACCATCTTTGTATCAAAGGCAATCAATAGGCAGGATATCTCAACAAAGGATAAACAAAACCCAATGACAACTACTTCCACATATATTATATATATATATATAACTTGAATAAGCTACGCACCATATAGCTCAATGCACATTTTACCAACCTTACCGCCTCTCATCTCTCTACCACAATTAGAAAGAAATAATGGTAATAACAGCAAAAATCATCAAGCTGAATTAACTCCTTTTTTCTATACCTCTCCCCTCAACAATGGTTCCCACAAACACAGGAAAAATTAGGGGTTTTAATTGAAAACTTCGCAGTTACTAGTGAAGAAGATACCTTGATGAACCTACTAAACATTGCCGGAATTCTCATTTATCCTTGACTCTGTTCGAACATAAGTGAGACTCCTAGCAGTGGGTGAGGGAACGCTGTTACTGGAGACCGAAGGTGCTCCACCGTCGCTGCTTGTTGTTTGAGCAGTTTCACGCTTCCACTGCATGCTCCTACCACCAACTTTCACTGGGAGGCGGGACCTGTATATACTTGGGATGCCCCTTGGGAAAGGAGCCCTGGAAAATCTAGGCGCAACAAAAGAGGACCCACGGGCAATGTGGGGCCACGGCATAGCAGGCACAGCTTCTTGGGGAGCAGAGGTTTTCCTCACAACCTGAAATCAGAACACGCACATATAGTTCAGCTAATGGTGTGTGAACTTTGGGAAATAATAAACAACTATGGGACTGAAATCGGTCCATATCTAACTTTCAAATTACAACTATTTTTTTATTTTCCTGTTACATAACTCATAATTAGATCTTGGCAAGTAACTATTTGCAACTTGACAATTTAAAACAAGCCTTGCGAGAATGGACCCCAATCTTGAATCCATTTCTAAGAAATATTCATGGTATCTTCTAATCCCCGTGTTTATTTTATAGCTTTTTTCTAAAGCTACATATTTGATAGTGTTACGTCTTTTTCTTCTAAAGGGAAATATAGAAATTTTATTGCCATTATTATAGTAACAAGGGTGATATATCCACTACTTTTAATAGGATTGGATAATCGGATCCAAATTCAATCCCTCTATTTTCTTTAATATACGGATTATGATTGACATTAATCGGATGCTGATATTATTGTTATTTTTCTTATTTGTCCAAAGGAAAAACAGATATTCATAGCCTTCATATTGTTTGTTTTCACTCAATATTTCCTCTCTCATTAGTAAAATAATAATGGGGAGAGCAGGGCAATCTTGGAGCGCTGCTTTGGGGTCAGGATGGTGAATACACTTGAGAAGCTGCTCAGGGGAAGGGGCGCCCCACCCCAGTCTGGCCCCAATGCTAGTGCTAATTCCAAAGCAAGTTCTGATTTTTAGAATTAAAAGAACATTTTTTTTTGGAGACCAAGGGATGGTTCAATAGTAATAGAACAATCCTGTCCCTCAATCACTGTACTAAAGTAAAAAAGAGAAGCAAATCTATTATGACGAACAAGAGTGCCTAAGTTGCTTTTGCAAACCTAGTTGAGAATGCAAGTGTGAACAAATCACAAGTCTAAATGCACCAAACCCCGTTTCAAAAGTTAGAAAAAAATAGGTCATCTATTAAAGCGTTAGGACAATATAAAAACTCCAAGAAAATCAACCCAAAAGGAAAAGGCAATAGCTAAATTGATGCATGCATCCCAACGCATAAACAGTAAAAAATTTAACAAATAATAACATCATTGTCCAGATACATACCTTGAGAATACGTGACATAAATGAGGTGCCGTCCAGAGACAAAGCATGCTCCGCTGCTTCTTTTCTCGTGAATTCAACATAGGCCGACCTGCTTAAGCAACGTGATTTAGTACAAAATAACTGGAAGATTTTGCAACAATATGCTTCAGAAGAAACTAGAATCTGAGGATAAAAAAAAATTAAGAGTTGGAAAATGAGTAAAAATACTACTAAACTAGCTTAATATCCACGCGATGCGTGGGCGTTTTAACATATAGTTTCCTTTATAATCTTATTTTACAAAAATTCTATTAACATGTCACTTTGCACATCAACTATTTTGTATAGTGCCTATTAAATTTGAGAAATCCTATGCGTCTCAAATTGATAGATGGTTTCACTTTGACTTAAGTATTTTTTTAAGAGAACTATAATTCAACATAATCAATAGTAAATATAACTTATTTCTATTATGAAATTTAAAAAATGATTTTATAAATAATTAAAAATAAAATAAAAAATCGATGGTACTATTAATTTAAGAAATCACGAAGAAAAAGTGAAACAATGATTTAAGATGGAGAGTACTTCCTTACTACAAACCACACTTGCTCGTGTACATCTAATGAATAAAAAAAAAAAAAAAAGTTCGTGACAGGGGCAACACTTACATACATGATTTAATTAACACAAAATTGGAGGAGAGCTTTAAGAACAAAAAATGTAACACAAAGTTTGAGGAGAGCTTTAAGAACAAAAAAAACATTTAAGGATCAATCAACTAATATTCAGTTAGTAATTAATATATACATGAAAAAAAACAGTCTTCCTTTGAATCTTGAAATTGGAATGAAGCAACAAATCTTTCTGCCGCATACCCGTGGATTTGTAGGTGCAAGAGTGAATTATTGTGCCAAATGAATCAAGTGATCTGAAAGGTTATGCAAAGGTGCATGAATGGATGAATGCGTATACATATTATGAAATTGAGGAGAGGAAAAGTTGAGATGGAGAAGTGGAAAGAGGAAAGCATAATTAACATTAATTAAGAGAGAGTAGACTTCCTCCATAATGCAAGTGTAAGGCTTATGAGAAGTTGGAAAACGAGATGAGTGAGTTGGTGAGGTGTTCTGTTGCATTTTTGGTTTTTTCATGGAATACAATTCTTTGGGGGATGAGTAAGAGAGTTTTTCCATGAAAAAGGAGAAAAAGAACATCTTACCAAATCGCTTGTCACTTTTTCCAACCTCCCATTAATTTTAGTGCGGTTTTCAATTATTTCCATTTTTTTAATCAAGCAGACCCTATGTTGCACAGCTGTTTCAAAAAGTATAGAAATGGAGAATTGTACACAATAGGGTATAGCCAGCTATACATCCCAATACAATATGCATCCGATATTCAAAATAAGTATCAGTTGACTTATTTGACAAATTTAACTTCTGGTTACATGTTGGATATGGCTGGGGTTATTTAGTTTTTAATCCCCCCCCCCCCCAACCCAACGCACACAAAAAAAGAACAAAAGAGGGTATGACAGTAATTTTCTAACGTTAATTGGTATAGTTCAATAAGTAAAAATATAGATTCAAAATGGAGCTATCAAAACACGCAAGTTACGAGTTACTAATTGTCTTCCCTATTTGTATTTAACGTTAATATTATTATAAAATACAGATATATAACATAATATATTAGCTTTAACTACTTTCTTTTTCTGTTTTTGAATTCTTGTCCTTCAGGTTTGCCATATTGCCATATCATATTAGGTTGTATCGGGTCCAATGATCTGTATCCATGCAAAATAGACTAAATCC
Source organism: Lonicera japonica (assembly GCA_021464415.1). Classification (NCBI taxonomy): domain Eukaryota; kingdom Viridiplantae; phylum Streptophyta; class Magnoliopsida; order Dipsacales; family Caprifoliaceae; genus Lonicera; species Lonicera japonica. Next base: position 72,341,616 of record CM038471.1, on the reverse strand, counting down.
CGCATATGAACCTCACCCTTTCGGCTGTCCTGTTGCCGCATCTGTTACTATAATCACTTTTAGCACATCCCCAAACTTGTTAAAGTGCCGAGAAAGACTATCCTTGGTGGCAGCGAAATGAACCTGCCGAAGAATAGCACAACCATGTCAGACTGGAGAGAGATAGAGAGAAACTTATAACCCAGATGGGTAAGTTGGGATCATGAGAATTGATCTTTACATTGCTAACAAATATAGTTCGAGAATCAGCGTCTTCAATGGGGCGCCCGGTGGAATATAAACCTACAGATGCCCAGCCAAAAGATTAATATAACAGAAGAAAATTACACAAACACAATGGAAACTATGCTTAAGGGTCCATTTGTCTCGTGGTTCAATATTTTCTTCTAGGTGATAAGTATAAGGCAAAACTTAATTTCACCTATTCGGGCAATTGAACTTTGTTCTCTATTTATATTTTAAACGCACAAGTGGGCATCTCATTCATAAGTTTATACAAACATAAATGTTTATGAAATAGGAGAACATACTTTTCAAAAATATATTGTGGTTAGCTCTATTTCCAAATCAGTTTTGGCTTATGCCAAAGCAACTCCCTTAATGTACAGTCACTAACTCTGCACTGTTTTCTTTGCAGAAAGCAAAAAGAGCTTTGGTAACAGCATTCCCCTAGGTTTTTTAGTAGGCGAAAATCATTGCACCCAAACCAGATCCTAGGGGGTGAAAATTTACCCACGCAGACAGAAATAATATTAGTTTTGATAACCAGTGAACAAAACCCAGAAAAAGCAACAACAAAAATAACAAGGCAATCAGTCCAGCCAATAGCTAATAACAATCCTTTAACTCTTACTAAATAACGATAATGAAAAAATCTAAAAACTATAGCATCCTCACCTGGAGTGGATGACACTGCCTTTTCATGCTCCCTCAGATCATCTGCTGCAGGAATGGCCTATCCGGAACAAAGAATAAAATTATTTATCTCTAAATATATACACGTTAAACAAAAGCACAACCAATATATACAGCATACAAATTAACACTCAAATACATGCTCACATGCACACACATACATGGGTTCTATTTTATATATTTAGTTAGATGAATTATGCAAAAGCTGGTAACTCACAGAATTATGTTAAAAATTAGACTTGCAACCCATTTGTACATAATTTTGAGATTCTCCTGCATGTAGGGGGGAAAGTCTAAGGATTATGAAAAGAGGTGTTAAGTGAAATTTCACATGTAAAATAAGGGGCAAAGTCAAAAAAGGCCTATATTCATTAAGCAAACAGGTATCTTAGATTTCCATTGCTGACACTCACAGAGTTGCCATTCTCCATCAGTGGTGGCCCACCAGATTTGCCAGCGCCAGCCTCACTCTCCTGTGCAAATTTTCGGCTATCCATATCTGAAATCTCTTTTGGATCCCGATAGTGAGGTTGTTTCCAAGTATTGACATTCACAGATGTATTTTGGATCTTACTAGAAGAAGCATTTGCTACATTAACAAGCTGATGCTTATCTTTCCATGGTTTGCGTTCAATTACTTCTGTATTGTTAGCTACAGTGGACTGCACCATCATCAAGTCATCGACCCTGTTTCCACCAGATGGGCCCGCCTGAGAAACGTCCAAAACCCTACGACCCAAAGCGTTTACAACACCATATCCTTCATTTTCAAAATCAGAAGCAATCTCTCCAACATATTGTTCATTATAATCTCTTCGCTGAATATAATTCCCATATTCTTGACCACCTTCTATAGAAACTTCTCTAGATTCTTCAACATCAATAGCACGACCGAGACGATCAAACACGTTTCTCGAGGATCTGACTTTTATTACATTCTTGGCAGCTTCATCTACAGCTTTAACAGTTACTGCCAAATGATTTGGTGCTCTTGAAACTGAATGAATTCTTTCAGTGCGACCATCAAGTGAAGAGTCCCCATTTGATGTAGAAACCACCGAACGGAGGCGCTTTGATGAAGTTTGCATAGTCAAGATGGATGGATTTGAAGGGGCAACTGCATCGCGTACGGCAAATTGCAGCAGCCTTCGAGAGGCATCTACTGTTGCTTTTGGAACTGCTTCTCGCTGTTGAAAGTAAACGAAAGTGGTGAATTAGAAACAATAAACTGAGTGGAGGGAGCAAACTTTCTCAATCACAAGAGAAATAAAAGCTATAACACCTCATCTGCAAGATACATGTCTTAGTAAAAAAAAGGAAAGTAGATAAGATGGACAAGAAGACGGATGAATCAAGTTTCTACCGTTTGCTATGAGGGATACAGGATGGAAGAAATAGGAGGAATGTACTTCAATTCAGGCCCTTTCCTCCTTTTATGTTAATGGTAACGTTAGCCAAAACCCTTTTATTTCCTTCACTTCCTTCCTACTCAACTATACAAGGAGGAAATATGGTCTCCAATCCTGTGGAATAAAATTCATCCATCCTAATTTTGCATCCTTCCAGTTTTTATGTCCATCCTACAAAGCATATCAAATTTACTTCACTCTAGCATAAAATTCTTAAAAAGGAGAGATTTGGGGTGTTCAAACATTTGCTATCCCATCGAGTTTAAACCAGTCTATCATTTTGTTAACAACATCCAAATGCACAACGAGAAATCACAACAAATCAAACTCTTTCCAAAGACCATAAAAACACATAATTCAACAAGGGGCAACAAAATAATATAAATATTGCTAATTACAAAATTAATCCCATACGGGAGAAGTAAGAAAATTTCTATCAGGAAAAATTACAACCTGATTACAAGTTCATAATCAATTCAAAATGTTGTACTGTGAATCTGTGATAAGCATATATTGCCAAACTGATTATCAAACCACAATTATTTCTTTACTTTTATTGGAATCAATAGGGTGTGTAATGGTTAGAGGGGAAATAACATGAGAGGCACTAAAAAATTGGAGCAAGCTCACACTTCTTACATGGTTTGTTATTATACAAGGGCAGATAAGATCTACATTTTCCATATATGTGGTATGAAACAGGATGAAACACCCAAACCACTGGTACTAAACCTCAACCAACCTCCATCTACTACAATTGGCGTGTTCATTTCAGCCAAAAAAAAAAAACGTCATTAGTTGGTGTAGACCCACCGGTGCCAATATTCTCCGTCACAAGTACGTTATCACTTGCCAAAACCCCAACTTTAATTTCAAACATACATATATACATAAATATATATATATATATATATATATATGCAGCCAGATCTTACTCATGAATCATGGCAGAAGTTTTATTCGTCTCTTAAACATAGATGAACATGATGTTTTGGTTGAAGGCTTTAATACATTCAAATAATATTTCAATTGTTGCCAAAATATGTACACTATTTAGTTCCGATTGAAGCTATTTAATGTTCATTAATAGATTGACGAACCCGAGACGTATCCCGATTTCAAAAAACCTTGGAAGAGGTGATGTGAGGGTTTACGGTCACAGACTCACAGTAGTATCTTTTTTTCCTTTCATATGGCGAGCCCTACTAGTTTATTCATATCAAACCAACATGTAGGCATATAAATGTATACAAAAAGTATCCTTGATTTAGACAAAGCACAAATTATAGTAAATGTTAGCACCGTCTGTAGCTCAAATTAGAGTACCGACGTGTTTTGAAGGAACTGATCTCAATTCACTTAAGCATTGGACTCTAAAGATGCCAAAAGAGACAATAGGAAAGCATCATATATGTAGCATAACACATTCACTCTCCTGATTTAAATGAGTGAAAGGAGAGTGCTGATAGTAAAATACTAACCTTTATCTCTGTCTGTTCGTCAGGCTGACTTCTTTTCCTCTGAATTACTGGTCGAGGGGGAGATTGTCTTGCATGACCAACTTTACGGTGAGTCCCCTCCACATTGACATTAGTAGTCACAATGCTTCGAAGAAGAGGGGGTCCATCTGCACCCCTTACTAACCCTTTCCACTCCCTATTGTGTCGGTTTTTAGATAACATATTTTTTTCTCTTTCAGGTTCAGAATCCAATTTGTGATAACCATTTCTCCCAGCCTGCTCCTCACAAGTGGGTTTCTTGTTGGCCGCTTCACGTGAACAAGATTCTGCAGATTCTACATAGAGATCTAGATTTGACCCAAGATGGTCCCACAGCCTGAAGAAGATAGCTATAAATGGTAAGAATAATCTAAAAAGCTAAGTAGCTAACCATTCTGTACAACCTCAGAAAAATTGATTTACCAAGATACAAAAGAGTCGCTATCATCGCCCAAAAAGACATTCAACTCATTCTTTGCTTCTTCTTTGCGCCTGCCATTTTTAAGCAACACAATCACGTATTCCTGCAATGCATACTATAGAATATGAGTTGCTCCAATCAAAGGCAGTTAAGTACAGCAATTTAAACCAAATCATGTCTATTTCTGCTCCAGATGTGTAAAGCCATCAATTTCCACTTTCAAAAAAAAGGACCAAAATGCCCTTATTAATTTTGCCCACAAGAACTTAGATTTAACATAACATAGCATGACAACAAGCTTAAACTCGCAATCAATTTATTGAAAACAAGAGCAAAGGGTTTGTTGGGGGGTTAAAAAGTACAGAGGAGTGCCCTGGCAACAAGCCAATAGACTTATAGGATGCAGTCAGCTGTTAATGGAACCCATATCACCTTATCCAATTTGCCCACTTTATGTTTATGTCTCTATTCTGTACGTCCCAGGTTTGGTTGCTCAAGAATGGAGTGTTAGGAACGACAATTTCGCTAGAAGGGGGTGAAGGAGGTCAGGAAATGTGATCTATTCAGTCTGGAGATGATGTGCCTTCTGATGAGAGATTGGAACACCACGGTAAATAGTTGAGGAAATACAATTTAGACCTACTATGCAAGCCTTCGCAGATGTACGAGGAAGGGCCTTTGTGGAGGAGGTAAGTGATGGAGATATGAAGGGGAAGGCAGTTGAATCCTGAGAGGAGCCTAACTCACAGGCATGGTAACTCATATATATGGCCATTGGCAAGGAATTAGCCTGAGGTGGATGTGTTTGCATAGAACATCAACTTCGAGGTAGGTAGGTTGGGGGGTGGGTTTAAATAGACAGTTTAAACCCCAAAACCATACTGCATTATTCACTCCAATTGTATCAATAACTGGTACAGTACATGAACATTCAGTCTTCTATTAAGGTGCTTTAAAAATTCAGTCCCAGAAACTAAATTTTAAGAGGATATGATCCGTAAATTTTTGCTTTTAAGGATGCGGACCTGAGCAAATACTGCCTCATAGTATCCATCCTAGTATGTCAGTGTATACCGAGGACTCGTTACCTCATTACATAGCATCTATTCAAATATCTGTCTTAGATTACACGGTATCAGTCCCAGTTACACTTGCACCAACCAACAGTATCTGTCTCTCAGAGACGGCATCCAAAAAGATGTGCGAACTGAGGGTACCGGATCCTAATTTTTTTCTTCTATTAATCAATGAGGTGAACAACTGAACATACAGGTTTAAACCCTAGAAATCATACCACGAGTGTGTCGTCGGTGTAATCTCCCATGAACTCCTTCAGCTTCTCCCTCACTCGCTCTCGCAGCTTTGCCGCCCCATCACCGGCGAAATTTAGCCTAAATGTCAAATCATCGAGTCGATCCGCAGGGGACATATCTCTCCAAAGTAACAGATAAACGCAAACCCTAGTTTCTTCGAATAGCAATCCACCACAGAATAGGTATTGATCAACGTTAGGTTAGGTATCAATTTACACAGCACAACAAGTAAATGTTGTGTTTGGGTGAGTGAAGTTATCGGGAAAAGTGATGTGAGCGAATGAGAGAGAAAAGAGTGAGGGAACTTGTAGTGTGTTAGATTTTGTGGGAGAGAGGGGATTATTAAGCTTCCGGAAGGAAGTTGTTACGTTTTCATTGCCAAGAGAATGAGGAAAGGCGGAAAGTCCATAACCTTTTCCTCCGAGAAGGTGATAAAAATATATCCAAAATAACAATATCATAGACTACAAAAACAAATAAAAAGACGTGGCTACACAATAACACAACTCCAAATAAAATTATGAGTTAATAAAAATCTCAGGATGCGATTGATTGTAAGTATGAAATTTGTATGAAAAAATAAATAAATTTAAGATAATTAAATTGCATGAAAAATTCAATTAAATGTGTTTGATTGTTTTAATTTTTTATCCGAAAAATATTGGTTGTATTGTAGCATTTTTAATATATAAAAAATTATTGATATTTTTTTTTACATAATTCTATAGTAATAATGGATCTTGATTAGTAGATTTTAAATATTAAATTTTGAATTTTAAGTTATAGCATTTTTAATGTAAAACATGGGAAAAATGTTGTCTCGAAAATTGTGCAATTGCCTGAAAAATAAATGCAACCCCCCCCCCCCAAGAAAATGTTTTCCTTGTTTTGGTGAAAAATGTAAGTGTGTGAGCAAAAGTAGGAAAATATTTTTTCTAGAAAAAAAAGTCAATCAAACACCTTAAATTGTCAAATCAAGTGAAAAATGAGTATTTTCCATGAAAAAAAAAAGCCAATCAAACACACCCTTATTGAATTCGGTTTACTCAACCTGGCAATGGGTGGCGTGCGAGTCAATTTTATGTCCGATTAAAATTATGTCGAGTGAAATGTTTTCATTTATATATGATATATTTAATAAATTGGTGAAATTTTTAAATTCATGCACGACATATTTAATTAACAAATGATACGACCTAATTCGTTTTAACTTTTAAGATAAACGATTCGATTTGGATCGTATACGAATAACATTTAATAACACGCTAATAATTCAATTAACTATTAAAATATACACGCTCAATAATTTATACATATGGAACAACAATAACTAAAAACTATCATGTAACTATGTTAGAACTTGAGAATTTTGCAAGTGGAAATTTCGAGGGGCGTGAAATCAATGTGAAGAAAATGAAAGCTCATGATGGTCGGCAAAAGATTTAATACAAAATTTTAAAAACCTTAAGTAAATATATGCTTATCGTATATGAGTTACACGGGTTATTAACAGGTATACACAACCCGAAATCGACTCGTATTTTTACCTGATTAAACAAATTATATTCGAGTCTTGCAAATTTATACAAAATCAACTCGTTTAATAAAAGGGTTTGACATATCAATCCAATTATGAGCCCCACTCGTCAATAGTTCATCCAAACCCAATAAATTTGCGTCGTGTTAGTGTGTCGTATTATAAATTGCCAAGCTTACATTTTACTATGAAGTAGAGACAATAACACAAAAATTGATAATAAATTGTATTTATGTGTACAAGTTAAATCTGTTAAAACTCTTTCAAATTTGCTAAGACCAAATGAATAATTCGTTTTAAGCATATTTATTGTATTTTTTAACTGATTGAGATGAGTTGTTGAAATTATTTAAACTAACCTTGTTCTCTTAATAGATAAAACGAGTCGTATTGTGTTACTAATAAAGTAATTAATTATGTTAGTCAAAGGCGTGGCTTCCGATGGTTTAAGTAACCTCACTTCTTAAAAAATTGCTCTCCAGTATAATAAAATTCGAAAGAAATTTAAATTTGTGTGTATATTTGACACCATTTATTACCATGAACTTCAAAAGAAAAAAAAATACTAGTATGGGTCAAAATTGTGTATTTGATATTTCTAACTAAAATTAAGAATTACTTTGACTTGGGTACATTTTAAGAAAAAAAAATTAACTTAATCAATTGTATTTTATTAGAGCGTCATTTATGACGGTATGTTACAATAGTGTAAGTAATGTAAATTTGCTTACGAAGACACCCAAACAGATAAAAATGTAGGGTAAAACATTGTTAAGTAGTACAAGGAATTAATAAAGTTAAATTTAAATACATTTGATATTACTATACTACACGCACCTGCGATGCATGTGCCACTAAAATATATCTCATTCAAATTAAAATATCATATAAAGATATTAAGTGATTTAGTGGTTAAGTAATGAATTATTTTGTTAAAGGTTCAAAATTTAAACCCTCCTGTAAATATATTTTTTAATAAAAAAAGATTGGACGGGTGAAAAATTAACTATAAAAGTTTGATACAGCTTCAATACAATTGAATTGATGCTTGACTTTATAATATATATAATAGATATGCATATTTTTTTAATGAAAAAAAAGATTGTAGTGATAAAGAATGAACTATAAGAATTTGACACGGATTTCAAGACGGTTGAATTGATACTTGACTTTATAATATAAAATAGATATGCATATTTTTTAATTAAAAATACTATAAGGATAAAAAATGAACTATAAAAGTTTGACACAGTTTTAAAGCAATGGAATTGATACTTGGCTTTTATAATATAGAATATCTATATTATAAAACATCAAGTTTGATAAAATTTATTCTCAAAAAGTATAAGAATCTAATGGCTAAATATATACATGTTATGATGTACATTAACTCTACACTATTTGATAAGTTTTATACACACATTAAGATGTCACATCAAAGTTAAAACACTCACACTAATAATATACACACAACAAATTCTCACACACCAATATTTTTTTTTATATTAAAAATGCCATAACTTAAAATAAAAAATTCAAAATTTAATAAAAATTTATTATTTAAAATCTACTAATCAAGATCAAGTTAAATAAAGATCCATCATGACTATAGAATTATGTAAAAAATAAAAATTTATTGAGTAATATTTAATAGCAATAATATACACAAAGTAAACTCTCATACACCAATAAAAAATTTTTTTACATTAAAAATGGCATAACTTGATATACACAAAATTTAATATTTAAACTTTACTAATCAAGAAATTTAATAAAAAATTTAATATTTAAATATGCTAATCTAGACCAATTAAACAATATTCATCTTAAAATAAATAATTTAATATTTAAAATATACAAATCAATAAATTTAATATTTAAATCTACTAATCAAGATCAATTAAATAAGATTCCATCATGATTACAGAATTATGAATTTAATATTTAAATATACTAATCAAGATTAATTAAACAATATCCATCATGATTGTAGGATTATGTAAAAAAAATAAGAAAAATTATTGAATAACATTTAACACCAATAATATATACACAATAAATTTTCACGCACCAATTTTTTCTACTTAAAAAATGTCATAACCTAAAATTTAATATTTAAAATCTACTAATCAAGATCAATTAAACGAGATTCATCATCACTATAGAATTATGTAAAAATGATAATAATAATTATTGAGTAACATTTAAGAACGTACTTTATGTGTTCGTACATTATTGGTTATCTTATTATATCGTTTTTAGGAGTGTTCATAATATATCAGTCAATTTTTGAATTATTTTCAAATCATACTAAAAGACGTGATTGAATTATTTTCGCATATGGCCTTAAGTTTAATTTGTTAAAAACTTATTTTGTTGAGATTTAAATAAGATCAAAAAATATGATTAAAATATTCTTTAAAAATTAAAAACAAGTCAGTCAAATCTGGTCTACTTTTAATTTTTCTAGCATGGAAATATATTGAACATAAGTTTGTCGATTTAGATTCATCACACATTACTCCTTTTTATCTAATTTCAGTCCTTATTTAATTTACCGTGCCGGATGGCATGCACGGGTATACCCTAGTGTATATATATGCAACATAAAGTGGTGTTTTCTAACCGCCATAATGTAGAGTTCTTGTGGTGTTTTTATTTCCATTTTTATTATATTTCTCTACAAATCTCTCATAATGTAACATATTATATATATATAGAGATAAAGCATTTTTAATGCAACTATAAACTAGAGAAAAATAAAGTGCCATATATGATACATTGAGTTACAAAAATAATCTCCAATGCAAATATAGATAATGACCATTAAGGTGGTATGGCAAAAATTAGGATAAGACATTGTGAGGATAACCATTTACATCTAAAAGATCTCCTAGACATTTAGAGGCGAACTCAGGGGGGCGGGCTTCAGTACAGGAGGAAATTTTGAAAAAACCTATTAGCATTTATAAAAAAAAATTAAAAAAATATAGTTTAGACCCACCCCTTTAGTCCAATTAAGATATTATAAGTCAAATAATCTATAACTCTTTTAAATATAATATATATATATAAAGTGAGTTTTGATTTCATAATTATCTTACATTTAATGAATAACATTATGAGAATCACTGATACAGTTTACCAAGCTTTGCAACGTAAATCTTAAGATATTGTGAATGCGATGAAAGTAATCTAAAAAAAAAATCTTCTCCAAAAATTTAGAGAAGATGGCACGGACCAATTTATTTGCATATATGTTATTATTTTGCACTAGGAACAATATTGATGTAGTGAATATAAGTTTACCATACGAAGATGGTACAAGTAACCGTTGCTAATAATGTGATCAAATTATGTTTAAATATCGTTACCATTTTGATATATTCAATGCCATAATATATTTATAATTGGTGGAGTTGAAACATAAATTTAATGATATTATAATGGAATTTCTAATTTTTAGTATAGCTTTGCATCCTAGTGACTCTTTTAGATCTTTTGATGAGTTATTCCGATAACTAGTTGTGAGAAGAAAGTTGGAGGATTATGTTGTGCTTGACAGATTGATTCGTCTTGTATTGACTTTTCTTGTTTCTACAACAAGTATATAAAAAGGCATTTTTCAAGTATGAATATATAATATCAAAAGAGATATATGTAGTTTAATGAGAGATGCAGTTCTTGTCGATTGCATGTTGCTAACACACATAATGATACATTAGTTTGAAAATTTACATATAGTTCTGTAATAGATGAATTCGAATGATTAAAAACTCGTCATGCTCAACTTTGTTAGATACTTTTTGTTATGTATGAATTCAAATATTTAAATTATGCTATTAATTTTTATTTTCACTATATGGTTATACTTTCGTTTTTTTTATATATGTTTTTTTTGTATGTTTAGTATTAACCCACCCCTTGAAAAATTCCATGGATCTACCCCTGTAGACATTGTGTACGTGACAAGTCATTAGTTTTACTTTAGTATTTTGTTTTAAAAATTTATTTCAACTTTTAACTTTTAATTTATAATTCAATATTCAAGAAAAATTATATTTAAAAAAATGAGTTTTTTTGTTTAAAGAACAAATGTTACAGTTTCTTTCTAATAAAAGACACTCGTTTGAATTACTTAGAGGGTGTATTGGATTTAGAATCTATAGAATTTTTACGGACTTTTAAAGTTCAAGGGTATTCAATTGAGATTTTAAAAAGTCTTTTAAAATTATGATGTATTTAATTGAGATTTTAAAAAGTCTTTTAAAATCTTGATGTATTCAATTAAGATTTTAAAAAGTCTTTTAAAATATTGATGTATTCAATTAAGATTTTAAAAAATTCATCTAAATCTTATGGTATTCAAAAGTCTAATGACTTAGTAGGATTTTAATTAGTGGTGGATTTTGGTGGATTGTAAAACCTTTTTTATACATAAAAATCCATCTTGAAATTTTCTCACTTACTCAAAGATTTCAGATAGATTTCTAATTCCTTTAAGAACTTTACTCAACATTCTCTCTCTCTCCCCCCTTCCCCTCTCTCTCTCTCAACTTATTATTGAACGCATTATAATTTCTTTCTCTCCTATAAAGTCTTTATTATCCTTTTACTAATGTGGTTATTCCATTAACATAATTTCAAATGGTTAGACCGCTACTTATCGTTTAAATTTTTAAAAACAATTCATGTCAATTTCATTAAAAAATACTAGTAGGGTAAGAAGTCTAATTTTGTGGGTGCAATATAAAATTTTATAATGTATTTCGTTAATTATCTTTACATTTTTTATAATGTTCTTTAAACTCGTAATTAATTTATTTTATTGTTTGTCTTTTTGTCTTTTGATTTTTTTTAATGAACTTATTAAAATTTGCAGAAATTCATGGACTTATAAAATTATGCATAAATTCAAAAGAATCCATGCATTAAAATATGTCAGATTTTATAAGGATTTAAAACAATCCATAAACTTAACATAATCCATGGATTTTAAAAAGACAGTTAGAATCTTTTAAAATCTAAATTGACTACACCCCTCTAAGTTTATAAGGCAACTTTTTAATTAAGGACAAAATACTAATTATTTTACTTTTTCAATTAATGAATTTGGATCTTGAAGGTCTTACTTATTTTGATAATAACAATAAATCAATCATGTGTAATTAACTTGTTCTTGATATAAGATTATATTTCTTATTTTCAAGAATAAATTGCTCAAGGGTTGACAAGATCATTCAATCAATACCGATCTCAACGAAATTATAAAACCGATCTATCCGAATCAAATCATTCTTTACAAGCGTTGGACAAGACAAAAACAATCTCATCATCACAAGTAGCATGCATTTCATGGAATTAAAAAGGATCGTATACTAAAGCTTGGAAAAGCTTCAAGTAAGAATCAAGAAAAAACAAATCGAAGTATTCGAAATCACATTTCGGTAATTGGGTGTAATAAAGTTTCTTAAATTTTTTATACTTGCTTCATGTATTTCGTTAATTTCTTTGAACACCATTCTTGCAAAAACCTTTATTTCATTTTTGATTTGAGCAATTTTGAGCTCTCATGAAGATAGGTGTCTTAGGATAATATATTTGACCTATCCCAACTCAAAATTGATTTTGGAACTTAATTGCAAAAATTTATTTTTTCCCTTTTAGATTCGCTCCGTTTTTGCGCAGTTTGATCTCGGTTTGAAGGAGGCCTTCCCGGACTGATCATTATGAAATTTGGAAAGTTTGTTAACACATTATATACTTTATCCAAAATTTATCAAGTTCCAACGGCTGGATAATGAGATTATCAAAACAAATCGGGAAAAATTTGTTGTCTGCAATCTATTTGCAGAAGGTCATCAGTCGACTGATGGGTTTGCTCAGTCGACTGATGGTCACTATCGACTAAGGAGCCTTGCTATGCTGATGACCTGAATAAGCCGTTGGATTCAATTTTTTACTATTTCTGGTACAAAACTTCCACCAAACCTCTCAAACGGCTATATCACTTTTGGGCTATAAATATGATTCCAAACTCATTTTACACACCTGAATCACTCTCATACTCTATTCTTCATCTATCTTCATTATTCAAATATTCAGAAATTATTTGATCAATATTCTTATTGGCTATAAACTTATCAAACAATAACCTAGTGTGAGCTTATTGTATTCTTTAAACACTTGAGAGTTGTTGTTAATTGGTGTGAATCACCAATATTTGTATTCAAATTGTGAGAGGTAATCCATAGAAAAAACAAGAAGGTAAATTCTTGTTTATATATTTGAGAGGTAATCTCAAAGTTACAAGAGAGAGATTCTTTAGAATTGTGGTCAAGGAATATTTGTAAAGAGTTAGTGAGACAACAAACTTGTAGTGGTTTGATCGGAAGGAGATTGGAATTAGTAAATTGACTACAGCGCGGATTATGGTTTGGTAAACCAAAATCGTGTGGACAAAGTTTGGACTTCAAATCGGTTCAATCTTTCTAACTCAATCTCTTTATTATTGATTGTTTTGTTATTGCTTAATTATTTTCTCTTGTGCTTGATTGTTTATTTGCTTACATTCCTTGATAATTTGTTTTGTAAATTTGTTTTACTTAAACATTGTTAGAAAAGTTTTTAAATTTCGCATTTAGTTTTAAAAACCCTATTCACCCCCCCTATAGGGTTATTTTCCGACCAACAGAATTGAATTCCAAAACTATAATTCTTAATGACAAATACAATAAAATTAATATATAATTAAATTCGTAATTAAATCAATGATAACAAATTCAAACAATTTCAAACACATATAACAAGAAATTCAAATAAGAAGATAAACGCAATAATTTTTCTAAAAAGCCAAATGAAGTAAATATCTCAAACTAGCTATATATAATATGTTTGAACCACAATGAATATGTCATCATAACAAGTAGACATATTAATTCGTTAAATCTCGTCCAATTGATCTAATAAACCATACGGAAGAAAACATGTTCGACCAAGCTGAATGTGATAGCAAAATTTTACACAAAGGCTATTTAACATCTTCATTCACCCAAAAAAAATAATTTATAAAGTATCTCTGCCATATTTTTTAGGAGTACTAATTAATCACCTATTATATTGATTATTGAAAATATAAATAATAATACAAGAACAACTAGGTTACCTACACATTAATTTCTCGTAAAAACCTTATACATATATGAACGTGTTGAATATAAAAGGTGATTTATGTATACATTAGTATAATCACAAGAATAAATAAAAACAAAAAAATGGAAATGAAACGATGTTAGCTACTTACCAAAAAAGTATGATCGAAGAACATGGATGGACAGAAGCAGAAAGACGAGTACATAATTTCCTTCGGCCTTGAAGAAATTTTGGATTTCAATAACCAATTTCTTCAAACAAACAATTATCAGGGATGGGATGGGTAAGTTTGAAAGCAAAAACATAAAGATGTTTGGACAAAAAGGCCCAACTAAAATAAATACTTTAGTCAAAAGTATTGAATTAAAGTGCAAAATTTTTAAAATCTTTCGGGTCACAGCTTAAATTAAAAAATTTAACATTTAAATTGCATTTGAAAACAAAATACAAAGTAATAACAAAAAACATATGATTTTTGTGATACGTTATAAAATGTTTTGACTGGTGTGGTCAAATGCTCTGTCACTCTTTCATATTTTTCATGGGAAAAAAATTAAGTATGAGATGAAAGATATATCACTAGACCACCAATTCATTTTCCAACTTATTATTAAAACTTAGGTGTTTCTACTATTATTTTTTATCTTATTATTAAATAGGTTCTTAGATTATAATTAATATATATATAGACCATGACCAAGTCTTTATTAATATTATATAGTGTTTCAAAATTTTCAGTAACATGTAATGGACAATATATTAATTTTGAAACTTGGTCTACGTATTTATAATATTGAGTTAAATATGATTTGGGATGGATTCTTTTATTGAAAAATCTGACCCATCTTACTTTGATAAGATTACAAATGGTATTAAAGGAAAAGAATTATATTAAAAGATAACTAATGAATTCAAACGAGTGCCATTTATTATAAGTATCATTTATATATGTATTGTCTTTTATTTTAAAAAAATATTTGTCATGATCTATCAAACATAATTCATATATATTTTTTATAAAGATTGATGAAACTAGTAACAATTTTATTGATAACATTATTAAAAATAATTGCTTTAAAATTTAACCATAGATAAAAAATGTAGTGTTACGTAAAAATTATGTATATCAATATTTTTGGTAGATACAGTAATAAAGTGAGTGACCCACCAAATAAAGTAGTCTCTATGCATGAGTAAAAGTAACCCATTTTATCAAAGGGGAGCGGAGCGTGCTCACTGCTCAACCAACCTCTCCTCAGTCCTTACTCATTGGTCCTAAACAAAAGCCAGAAACGTACCACTCCCCACCCTTAAACCTCAACCACACCTGATCAAAACCCATCTCAACCTCTCACCTATATACCCAATCTCAACTCAAACCTCTCTCTCTGCTTCTCAACGCCACTTTCCTGTTCACCCTGCGGTATGCATACTCGCTCTCTCTCTCTCTCTATGCATGTTCTTCTTGTTAATTATTGCAAAAACAAAAAAAATATAAAATACTAGAATTCTGTTTCTGAGTTCGATCATCTTCTTTTTTTTTTTAATGTAGTACCTGACGTGACACAGATATTGTGTAACCTGAAAAGATATTTCTTGTGACAAGATTTTGTGAAATTGAGTCTATCTGCTGAGATTCTGCACCGAAACGGCATCTTTAAAAAAATAAAAAATTCTTGCTTTTCAAAAAATTTCTATATCTACGTAGTAGGACCGGATCCTAAAAGTTCATTATTTATTTATTTGGTGATATTTATGGTTGGAGTTGATTAGAATTGGACGATTGATACGAGTTTTGTGTTTCTTTTTCGAAGGGGATAGGAAGGAATAAATTTTACTTGGAAAAACGTTGTGAACAGGTTAGTTTTGTACCTACACTTTTGTTTTAGATTTGGTTTTCCTTCATGTTTTTGTGAATTTTACTGTTGGTAGTGATGGAAATTTCTATGTTTTTCTTTTGAGGAAATGAAAATTCTGTACTGACTGTATGTTTGTTCTTGGTAAGGTTGAGGTTAGTTATGATCTTCTTCACTAGAAGTTGCTGTATACTAGTATGTCATTTGATTGGAGCATATCCAATTGCCTAAGAAATTTCTACAATCACAAGTTGTCGCACTAGCTCATAGTTTGAAATTTGAAGCTGTACAAATGGTTATCTATATTGCCAACAGTCAAAATTAAAAGCGCGGGATATTTTGAGTGAACCTTAATTCTAATTCTAAACCTAAACCTAAAATTATTTTTATCTTTTAGTTACAGCACAAAACTAGTATGATCTGCCGTTTTGGTTATTGAAAAAGGTTGCAGTTTTGATTAATGAAGGATTCAAATTTTGTTGTTGGATAGATTTGTTAAATTTTGTTTATACATTTGGAGAGAGGTTTTTGAGTCACTGTTAGGAACTTAACAACCTTATAGTTTTAGCTAGACCACTGGGGATGCTCTTAGATTTTGCCGAGACGGCTTCCCCTATTTCTCCCAGCTTAATGCACTAACAGAAGACGCAAATGGCTCATGATGCTCATTTTACGTTTTCCTCCTATACTTTGTAAGACCAACTAAGGAGTACCTCTTTGTAGCATAGTGGAAGCTCAAAAATTATAGATAGTAGAATGATTAATTGAATGTATTCTTAACAAGTCTAATTTTCTCCTTGTATGGATGAACTATGTGGGGAACAGTTTAGAACCATACATAAATTAGAAAACTGTTATGAATTATAAGTAATACAAACACAATAATGGAGAAAATCGCTTTTGTGGGCGTGCCCTGAAACCTTATTTACTGCAAGGAGAATCAAACTTCTATTACAACAATAAAGTCATCCGTCTGAATTTCCTCTACAAATGGACTGTAGTTTTATTTTTATATGGCACTTCAGAATAGAAGAACTCTACATTCTAGACTAACAAATTGATCCCTTATATTATTACTTCCTAGAATAAAGCAAATGTAAAGGACCCGCTAATGCTATATGACTCATGCATCAAGTTTTGGAGGTGGGTTTTGGTTTGACAAGACATGTGCTTGTACCTCCCCGTGCATGGGATGTTAAGAATGGTTGAAAATAGGCTCAAGACGACAACCTTGTCTTTAATGTAACGTACAAACCATTAACAACTTTCTAAATTTGCTACAATCCTACAACTAAATAACTGTTAATTTAATTAGGAAAAAACAAAATAGAACCAGGAGATTGGGAAGCAAGACTCAATAGAAACATAAAAAAAAGGTCATGACATGGCACTTTCTCTTCAGATTGCACAGTATCTTATCATAGACTTTGGGCCCACCTTCCTTAAAGACCTGTAGATTCTTCAAAATCATATTTGGGTTCTTGGAAATTTCAATTTTTGCCTAAAGGAAGGTCTTTTCATAACTGTGAGAAGCAATGCCTTTTGTCTAAAGTTCTGGTGCTGTAGCAAAAGTGGGCAAAGAAAGTCGAGTAGTGGTTCCATCAGGTTGGGGATGTCTATATTTGTTTCAGAGGGTATGGAGAAGGATTGGTGGAGTCGATTTCGGGAAAAAAAAGAGGCAAAGATTTGCACTTAATTTAGTTGGAAAAAATTTTAAGATCATTTTTTTTTATTTCCTTGCATATAGCTTTAGCAGTATGGTTGTGAATTGTTTTTTGGTTGGAGGATGGCGAGTTTGTGATGGTCAATATTCATTTTGATGATAAAGTGGAGGGACGAATCGGGGTTTTTGATATCCTCTTTGCAGTCAAGTTGTATTCAGCGGTTTGCAGGAGATGAATGGATTTGAGTTGTTGGTTTGGGTCTCACAAAAGATTGAACACCTTGTAAATAATTAGTAGCCTGATTGGAAGATGTACTCGACTATGGCGTTTAGAGGTGGACAAAATTCATGGGGTGTCAAAATTGAGAATGCGATTTAATGGCAATCTTTGCTGCTTATAGGATGAAAAAAAAATATGGTGCTTTTTCTGTTTTCATTCTTACCAATCCGTCCTTGCAAGAATATTTTGCGTCTATGAATGATAATTAAATCTTGTTTGTAGAATTGTTCTTTTTTTGCAAGTGAACTGAAAGAGAACAAAATTTGGCTTTTGCAGCTCGCTGCATAGATAACTTCCACACGACAAAATAGCTACCTATTTAAATGTAACCCTTGTCCTTGAATGCTATATTAGCAAGTTCAGAAACCTTTTACAGCTCATTAACTCACAATTCAACCGCAATAAATCAAATAGGAAAGTTAGAGATCCTTCCTAACTAAATAGACTTAAACCATTAAGAATACAACTCCAAATTGTGACAAGAAAACAATAGGAAACTCCACAAAATTAGGAAATAGCTGTGTGATATCTTGCTTGCTAAGATTTCGGTTGCTCTTTTCATTGCTGAAGAAGCGACTGTCTTCAAATGGAGGTTCGGCCCTTCCAATTGTGGCTCTGTACCTCTTACTGATGACTCGACAGGCACGCAGAGGTTGAGCGCGATATTGGAGTGATGCTGAGTTTTTGAATGTTTGATCTCCATGACTACAAAACTATGGTGCTTCTTCCCTTCTTCGTTGGTCTTGGTCTAAATTCAATGCCCTCTTTTCCTACATCACGATGTCCCACTATGACTCAAACGAACCCAAAAAGTGAAAGACGCATTCTCTAATTAGTCTTGCGGTGGACTAATGAATCAACTGATCAGCTCTCTCTCCTCTCTCCATTGTCTGTGCACTTTAAACCTGAATACTAATCCTCTTATGTTCCCTATGTTTAGGCTGTAACTCATTGCAAGATAGCCTCTTTAATAGTCTTCTAAGCAAACGCCTTCTAAATAGTGTATTATGCAAACAATAGAAAAAGGTTGCCTTCCCCTGCTTGAGATGGGAGTAGAAAGACTTCACAAGAATAGATTGTAGCTTTCTGACTTTCTTCCTTCTGCAACATCATATCCTCTGCCAATGATTAAAACCCCTATTTTTTAGTTTCCAAAATGGAAGAAAAATAGTCACCACAGAACTGACCAGAGGCAGCCCAAAAGCTTCTGGGGCCCTTGCCAGTTATGTAGAATCCCTCTTACACTACATATCTTGTCTTATTTTATATGTAATATTTATTATGTATTTGTGAGATTGTGAGAATTATTATTATTCCATTGAGAGAAAGGTACAAGATATATATACAAGAGAGAGACCTAGTACATTAAGTAGTTTCCTTCTAATAAGGATTCTCTAAATATATCCTAAATATACACATGCTATAAATAGAATATACAAATCTCAACACTCCCCCTCAAGCTGGAGCGTACAAGTTGTAGGTTCCAAGCTTGTTACAAATGTAATTGACTCGAGGACCACCGAGAGACTTTGTAAAAATATCAGCTAGTTGATCATTCGATTTCACATAGCTCGTCGTTATCTCTCCTAAAAGAATTTTCTCTCTTGAAAGAATTCTCTCTAATAAAGTGGCAGTCAATCTCGATATGTTTAGTCCTCTCATGAAAGACTGGATTAGAGGCAATGTGAAGAGCTGCTTGGTTATCGCACATTAATTTCATTTGTTGAATCTTTACGAACTTCAACTCCTGTAATAATTGTTTCATCCAAATGAGCTCACACGTTGCTTTGGCCATTGCTCGATATTCCGCCTCAGCGGTGGATAGCGAAACAACTTATTGTTTCTTACTTTTCCATGAGACCAAATTACCTCCAACAAAGATACAATATCCACTGGTCGAACGTCTATCATGTGGGTAGCCTACCCAATCAGCATCGGAGTAGCCAACGACCTCAGTGTGGCCTCTACTTTCATAAAGAAGACCTTTGCCTGGTGCCTTCTTTATGTATTTTAAAATACGAACAGCTGCCTCTCAATGACTATCACACGGGGCACTTAGGAACTGACTGAGTACACTCATCGAGAACGCGATATCAGGACGTGTCACAGTGAGGTAGTTGAGTTTTCCAATGAGTCTCCGGTACTTACTAGGGTCTGATAACGGCTCCCCCTGATTAGGTAGGAGTTTGACATTTGGATCCATCGGAGTCTCTATCGGTTTACAATTTGTCATGCCAGTTTCTTCTAAGATATCTAAGGCATACTTCCGCTGAGAAATGAGAATACCCTGTCGGGATTGAGCAACTTCTATTCCCAAAAAATATTTTAGTTTTCCTAAATCTTTAGTCTGAAAATGGTGAAAGAGATGTTGCTTGAGTCTCTGTATGCCCTCTTGATCATTTCCCGTAATAACGATGTCATCCACATAAACGACCAAGTAGATGCATTTGCTAGAAGACGAATAGGAGTAAAAGACAGAATGATCAGCCTCGCAACGAGCCATACCAAATTGAAGGACAACCGAACTAAAATGTCCAAACCACGCCCGTGGGGATTGCTTTAGACCATAAAGAGAATGACGAAGGCGACACACCAGATTAGACTCCCCCTGAGCAACAAACCTAGGTGGTTGCTCCATATAAACCTCTTTCTGTAATTCGCCATGCAGAAAAGCATTCTTGATATCCAATTGATAAAGAGGCCAGTGGTGAATGGCCGCCATAGAGAGAAATAGGCGAACAGAGGACATTTTAGCAACGGGGGAGAACGTATCAACATAATCAGGCCCATAGATATGGGTATATCCTTTTGCAACGAGCCGAGCTTTCAAACGATCAATATTCCCATCGGGCCTAACTTTGACAGTATAAACCCAACGACAACCAACCGTGGTTTTACCAGGAGGGAGGGGCACTAGATCCCATGTGTTACTTGAATGTAATGCTGACATCTCATAAATCATAGCCTGACACCAACCCGGATCAGAAAGAGCAGCCCCTACATTTTTAGGTGTAGAAACAGGAGACAAAGACGATACAAAGGCAGTATACTGTGGCGACAAACGATGATAACTCATAAAATTATAAATGGGATGAGGGTTACGAGTGGAACGAATACCTTTGCGTTCGGCAATGGAAAGGTCCAGGTCAGGAGCCGGAACTGGAGGGATAACCGGAGTAGGGGATAAAGCCGGTGGATCAGGTGATGAAGTTATGGGCGTAGATATAGACTCAGTGGTAAGCGCGGTAGTAGGGTTCTCAACAGAGATGGAACGAGATCGGCGAGTGTAGGTGATGAGAGGAGATGATGGGACTACAGTAGGAACCACAGGGTCAGGGGAGCACACAATTTGGGGAACAGGACTAGCGGCTGATAAGGAGGGCTCACTAACAAGATGAGATGCAGTACGCTTTACAGAGGAAAAGAAAGAAGTTGTCTCAAAGAAGGTGACATCTGAGGAAACGAGGTAGCATCTCCGGTGAGAAACATCGATAACCTTTTTGTAAGCGAGAATACCCCAAAAAGACACATTTGAGAGATTTGGCATGCAATTTATCTTTCCCTGGAGTAAGGTCATGAACAAAACAAGTGCAACCAAAGATACGAGGATGAACGGGATAAAGGGGGTGTGTGGAAAATAATAGAGAATGAGGGACATGATTATCTATAATTGAGGATGGCATCCTATTGATTAAATAGCAAGCTGTGAGAACTGCGTCTCCCTAGAAACGTTGCGGAACATGATTATGAATAAGAAGAGTACGAGTAGTTTCAATTAGGTGTCTGTTTTTTCGCTCGGCTACTCCATTTTGTTGAGGAGTATGAGCACACGAGGATTGGTGGAGAATTCCCTGAGAGTTCATAAAAGATTGGAAAGGGGCGGAGAAATATTCTCGTGCATTGTCACTGCGGAATGTACGAATAGTGGTGCCAAATTGGGTTTTAATTTCTGAGCAGAACGTTTGAAAGACGGAAAAAAGTTCAGAACGATGTTTTATTAGAAATAACCAAGTACATCGAGAAAAATCATCAACAAACGTAACAAAATATTGATAACCCAAAGTTGATTTAACACGACTAGGACCCCATACATCTGAATGAACTAAAGAAAATGGAGACTCTGCTTGTTTATTGACACGACTGGGAAAAGGACTTCGAACATGCTTTCCTAACTGACAAGACTCATACTCTAAAAACGCTAGACTCGTAAGGCTTGGCACCATCTTTTGCAATTTCTGAAGACTAGGATGTCCCAAACGTTGATGAAAAATGGCTGGAGAATCAACGGCAACACAAGCAACAGGGGATGGTGGTGGGGTGAGGTAGTATAATCCACGGTACTCACGTCCTACTCCAATCGTCCTCCTAGTGTTTCGGTCCTGCACAAGAACTGAATCAGCAACAAAGGTAACAGAACAGGGTAATGTTTGAGTCAATTTGCTAATGGAAATTAGATTAAAAGGACAGTTTGGTATAAAAAGTATAGAGTCTAAAGATAGAGACTGCAAGAGAGTGGCTCGTCCAATTCCTCTCACTTTAGTTTGTGAGCCATTAGCTAAGGTAACAGTAGGTAATGTACTAGAATAAGTAATACGGGAGAATAGATCTTTGTTACCAGACATATGATCGGATGCACCAGAATCAAGAACCCATGGTCCAAGAGAGGATGATTGAGAAATGCAGGCAACATGATTACCAGTTTGGACTGGCGGAGGCTATGGCTGATGATTGTTTACTTTCTCGAAACTTCTGAAATTCGGCATACTCAGCACTAGGAACAGTCATATTATCATATTGTGAAAGGTTAGCCTCCTTAGACGGGTAACCATGAAGTTTGTAGCAGCAATCTACAGTATGACCCAGAGTATCGCAATGAGTACATTTAGGGCGAGAGCGATTACGACCTCTCTGCCCGCCGTTGCCATCTCTCCGATGAGTCACTTGAGAGGCCAAAATGGCAGAATCAGTGGAAGCGGTAGAGTCGCTAGGGACGCTTAGAGGCGCGGAGATGCGAATTAACTGCTCAAATATCGTATCCATAGTAGGAACCCCCGGATTGGCCAGAATTTGATTACGAACAGAATCAAGTTCGGTAGGTAGGCCGGCTAGTGCAAGAACCATAAAGAATTTGCCACGATCTGCTTCCTGTTGCACAATATCAGTTGAGAGAGGCATCATTTCATTAAACTCCTGCTGAAGAGTTTCAATTTGGCCCAAATACTCTTGCATATCATGATCCTGCTTTTTAATCGTTTTCATACGAGAGACAACAGTATAGAGGTGATTAATGTCATTTGAATAGAGTCTTTTTGCCTTCTGCCATACTTCATAACAAGTACGATACGGCCGGTATTGATTCACGATAGCACGGTCAATAGACTGCCAGAGGATATTGCATAAAAAGGCATCTATCTGTTTCCATTGTGGACGGTCTTTCTCAATGATATCAATAACCCGTTTGAGCAAATGTTCTTCAAAACCTTGACCGACAAACCATAATTCTACCGAGGCAGACCATGACATATAATTTCCCGAGCCAGTTAATTTTTCTGAGCATATAATTGGTGTATTTGTGAAATTGATGAGGGATTTATTAGGTAACACAGTATTTTGAGCAGCCATTAGGAATAAACACAAGTAAAGGCAGAAGAAATACCAGAACAATGTGAATACCAGCAAGAAACGGCCCCAAAAAATAATCTGGAAATTTTGGCAGAGAGTTAAACGCGTAACAGTGCCAAATAAACACAAACCCTTAACAATCCCGCACCAAAGCAAACAAAACGAGCAATTCCGGACTGAAAAATACCAAACCACGCCTGGAACAGTGTGCGAAACAGTGAGACGAGTCAGACTGGAGTTTTTGGTGGTGATCGGAGTTGCCACGCGCCGTCACGTGCGGTGGTTGTAGTCGGCGCGTGGATCTCACGCGCGGAGCAGTGGTGGCGCGTGGGACGGAATTTCAGGTTGGTTTTTCTGGCGTGGCGTCGTCTAGGGATTCCGACCACCTTTGTGTGGTTGGTGTGATGGAACGGAGAGTTATTGGATGTGTTATAGAAGAAAAGATGGGCGGCGGCTAGGGTTTAGGGGCGGCTAGGGTTCTACACTGCTAGAATTGATACACAGCAGGAATTTCTCACGAAAAATTACCTCTGATACCATGTGAGATTGTGAGAATTATTATTATTCCATTGAGAGAAAGGTACAAGATATATATACAAGAGAGAGACCTAGTACATTAAGTAGTTTCCTTCTAATAAGGATTCTCTAAATATATCCTAAATATACACATGCTATAAATAGAATATACAAATCTCAACAGTATTTATGACATGTTAAAGCCAAAAATTACTATTCTTTTCGTATTTTAGTTGGTGTTGAATTTGGTGCTTATGTGTGCCTTTTGATGGATTTAAAGACTTTTGACTCATGTTTTTATAATGTATTTGACCAATCATTTACCATAAACTCTGCATAATGTATGAAAGTATAGATGCTTAGTAGCGTCTCAGATTTTTTTTGAGATTTGCAGTTTCTGTGCATCTTTGTTGTGCCAGGGATACTGTTTTGTGCTTCATAGTCTGCATCGCGAGGAAAAGCCTGTACAATGATTTTTTCTCTTAGAATTTGGACCCATGCTCAATTTAGTTGTGACTCAAAAGTTACACAGTTTATGTTTTTTAATGTTCATAAAACAAATATAAATGTATACGCCTTTGTAGGTTTTACTAAAAAATCTGATTATTGCTAGACAATAGTTGCACTAGTGAGCAGTTTGATTTCTGGTTCTGGGCGACCTGGTTTTGTGATCTAGATCTGTATTTTTAATCATATAAATATATGGGTGCATGGGATGGGTAGTAAACTTGTGCCACGCCCATTTTAGGTTGCATAAAGCCAGTACCAGCTCCCTTTTTGGCTGTCGACCATGTGTCGCATATGCACAGAGAGCTCTAGTGTCTGAGTGAGAATGCTATGTAGCCCCAAAAGTGTCCCCCGTAGTGGTAGCCCAAATGACTTTGCACCACACATCTGCACCGGAATTTAAGAGAAAGAGAGAGTAATGAGTAGTTGAAATGCATTGAAAGTTACTGTTGGGACAAGTAGCATTGCTCGTGTCTTTATATATCTAGAGTATTGACTCTAGACTATACACAAAGCGGGAGCAGGAGGGCCTTTTAGTAAGTGTACGAAATTACGAAATTACCCTTCATACTTCTAAAATTACAATAAAGTAATGCTTAAATAGCAGTGTTCTAAAAATCGGGATTTTTGGCCGATAAATCGGCCAAAAATCGGAAATCGGGATGTCACTGAGCGGATTTCATTGAATCGGTGGTCAGAAATCGGAAGGCTCAAAAATCGGGCATAAATCGGAAGAAATCGGACAAAATCGGAGAAATCGGATAAATCGGAGAAATCGGAAAGCTATTAAAAATAAAAATTGTCTTAGGTCTTTCTTTTTTCTCTCACAGTTCACACTTTGGAGTTTGGACAAATAAGTAAAGTAGAAAAACAAAACAAAAAATACCCTAACCCCCATTTCATAAGCCGCACGATCTCCTTCTCTTTCATCCGCCTCTCCTCTTTCTTCCTCTCACAGTCGCACAGCACAACGATCCCATCTCTTCTCTCTCACGCAGCCACGCACGCAACAATCCTCTCTCTCTCTCCTCTGTGACGTCGACGACAGTTCTCTCTCTCTCCTCTCACGCCGTCGAAGAGACGGCCTTCTCTCTTTCAAGCCGTCGAAGAGCCCTCTCAGTTTCATTAAAAATAAAACCATTGGTTAAGTGATTTTTTTTTGGTTCATTAAGTTTTTAATTCACTGCATTTGTATAAAATATTAAAATATGTTTGTTAAAAATCTTTGGCTAAATGTAGAATTAGGCTTGCCGCCTTGCTATATGACTGTGGCTAAATACTTTCCCAAACAATTATGTGGTGTGCGTGTATCTATATGACTATGGCAAGCTCATTAAAAAATAAAAACCATTGTATTAGTGTAAAATAATTATATTTGTGTAAAATACTAAAATATGGACTTTTTTTTTTGTTTTTATGGGAAATTGAAGGTATTTTGAAAATTATATGTGGGAATGGAAATGTTATTATATTACTTAATGCCCGATTTTTTAAATTATGCGTTTGCCGATTAATCCCCGATTTTTTTTCGATTTCTCAAAAAATCCCCACTCCCCACTTTGCCGATCTAGGTCCGATTCACGATTTTTAGAACATTGTTAAATAGAGACCTGAACCCAAGACCTTAAGCGTGAAGAACATATGTTATTTCCGCTTGACCAAATATCATACGACGTGCTTATAATGTGAGGAATTATTAGGTTTCATATAGCACACTCATTGCGTGTGCCACTGATTTTTATTTTATTAAGCATGAGAAAGATATGGTAGTCACATTTGGTATGCACTTGAAATTATTGAATTACCGTTCATTGATTACTGAAAAAATAAGTACTAGTTATTGTATGATTTGAACTCATGACTTCTAGTTTGGATAATAAGTGTGTTAACCACTAGACCAAATACACATACCTTTAAAAAATGTTTAAATTTTTTATTACCAAATATAATATTGCATTTGCATTAAGTGCTACAAGTTCTAGTGTGTACATATTTATGATGAAGTTATGGTGCAGGAAAGTGTTAAAAAATGGAGCAAAACGAGACAGGATCCCTATCTCCTCCCAACTCTCCCATCCTTTGCGTCAACAACTGCGGATTCTTTGGGAGCGCAGCGACCATGAACATGTGTTCCAAGTGCCACAAGGACTTCATTTTTCATCAAGAAAAGGCTAAACTCGCTGCATCTTCCATCACCAGCATTATGACCGGTGGGTCCAGCACCACTGAGTCCGACACCAGTCTATGCGTATCAACCACACAAGTGTCGGGTGCTTCGGCTCTGAAAGAGAATGGCGAGCCCGCTAAATGTTCAAACAGGTGCAGCACTTGCAGGAAGCGTGTCGGATTAACAGGGTTCAATTGCCGATGCGGCAACACTTTCTGTTCTGTTCATCGTTATTCGGATAAACACGAGTGCCCCTTCGATTATCGCACTGCTGCTAAGGATGCTATAGCGAGTGCCAACCCAGTTGTTAAGGCTCACAAGCTAGATAAAATCTAGGGTTTCCAATGTGATCAATGATGGGGCGCTGTCTACGGTTTCAGACCGACCCGAAAGAGCTATATGTGTTCTTGTTTTATCAGGAACGATGTGAAGTTATGTAGTGTTATCAGTCCAAAAAAAAGAAGAAGAGGAGTTTTGTGCAGTGGTGCTTGTTTGTGGTGGTTGGTGGAGATTATTGTCATGGTTGGTTTGTAATTTTAATTAGGGTTAAGTGTGGTGTTGGTTTGTATTGAAAAACTGAAGATGGCATAAGTCATCTATGAACTTCTTACTTGAATAGTAGTGTTGCCTGTCTTTTACATTTGTGGTTATTCATCAACTTCTCTATTGATAAATTTTTTGATGGAAATATATGGGGATTGAATCTTTTTAAATAAATGTGGTGGAAATAATTTATTCAATGTGGAGATAACCTTAATTACCAAGTTTAATTAAAAAATGACTACGTATCTGTATTAATAAAAAATATATTATTATTTTGACGAATTTTATTGTACATTGATCTAGTATCTAATATAATTATTTTGACAATAATAACACTCAAAAAAATTTATTCATTTAATTCATACGATGAATTGTGAGAATCCTTTTTCTTAAATAGAGAATGTCAAGTTTAGAACGGGCTTTTATATTCACGTAAGTGCATATAAATAATAGTTATCTGATAGTTAGGTACATTTGTATATAATAGTTAACTAAGTAGGTACGTATAACATATTCATATAGGACTCTAATTCATATATAAGTGATTTAAAATGAAAAATTCAAAAAGTAAGGTTATGTTTGATAATAAAACAAAAATTAATTTATTTAAGTTAAAAGTTAGAAAATAGGTTGAAGGATGTAACTAGATAATTTATTTTTTCTTTTTCCATGAAAAATATTTCTTTATATAGGAGGAGAGAGAAATTTTACAAAAAAATAAAAATGATGGAGGATATTTACTCATAAAATTGAGCACGAGATGAAGAGTATCTCACCACAACAATCAACTTATTTTTTTAATTTATCACACATATTTATTGTTTTACTATTATTTTTATCTCATTATCAAACATAACTTAAATAATGATGCGGTGATAAATATAGTAACATACTCTCCATTTTTTTTTCCAAAGAAAACGATAGAATATATTAAGCATACAATTTATGCATTCACGGGGTTCAGGACTTGCATTATCTTTGGTATTTAATGAAATTTACGAATGCGGAGTAATTAACATAGGTAAGTTATTCTATAGGCAAAAACATTTTTGTGAATATAGCAGAAAGTAAACCTAAATTGTCTACTAGTTTTAATTTTGGAAAATCTATTTAATCTTGTTTAACATGCATCAAGTAAATCAAACAATCAAACAAAATATCAACACCAAAATTAACGATGTATTCCTGTAGTGTAGGACTAATCCTCAATAAACAAATTCTACTATAATAATCACAAGAGATACAGTTTGACTAATCACTAACCGACTTAGACGTACAATTTGGAATCGCTCAAGAACACCTTCTAGACGTAACCTCTAGTTCAACAACTTCCTTCTCGAATTGCTCAATTTGAAATACAACATGTCACACTGCTCGGACTAACTCCGATCTCCTTAAAAGCCTCGCGCTTTAATAATGGGTTTGGGATTTTTGTTCTTGAAGAAGAACACTTAATTTGGCATGAACTTTGATTCAAACCGTAGGTGGTGTGATGTACAATTGCTTTTTGAAAAGTACTTTAAATTGATATTAAAAGAGCATTGATTAATCTCTGGCCATGAGAGTTTATTTATAGGAAAAAATAAATTATACTCCTTTTTGAATTAGGAAATTGTAGCCGGTCCGGTCCAATGAGAATAGTGTGTACCAGTCCGCCAAGTTATGAATTAGACTCCACGGAATTCCATACTATTATTGCCGAACCGGTCCACTGAAAGAGCTGTGTACTGGTCCACCTCATAACAAGGTGAAAAAATCACTTCCACGGATTCTATTCAACTAAACCGATTAGCTATATTTTATTTGAAGAACTTTGTCTTTGAAATAATTGCACCACCTAGAATTGAACACGATAATCTTTCTAATCTTAGTAAAATAACGATCTTCAATGCATGATTCTTGGAACTTTGTCACTTGAAGTCTTCGACTCATAACATGATTGACTCAGTGACTTTACAAGTGAAAATGTGTTTTTGTCGAAGAAATATTAAGGCCAACTAAAATAGACCTTACATTTAATGGAAAAATAACGACTATAAGGCTCAGTTTGATTGCAAGGTGGAAAAGAAAAATAAACTGTGTTAGTTTTGGTGAAAAGATGGAATATAAGTTGAGTGATAGAGGTGATATACTCTTGATTTTTAAGTTTTTCCATGAAGAAATTTTCTTTGCTTGATGTTGAGTAAAAATTTTTCACCAAAAATATTAAAGGATGGAGGATATATACTCATAAAATGAGTAGCATCTCTCACCTTATTTTTTATCTTTTCACACAAACTAACTAAATTTATTTTCCTTTTCCATCTTTGCAATCAAACGGAGATTAAGTAAAATTAATTGTAAAACCCAAAAAGTAGAAAACGAACTAGAAAAGAATTTAGTTAAAAATAATAATATAGACAAAATTATAAAAATAATCCAATTAATTAAAACCCACACAACTTCATTGACAATAAAATTGTTGCCTAGAGATAAGAAGATAGTAGACAAGAAGCTTTTTGGAAAAAAATGGATGTGACTCTATTTGGAGAAATTTTTCTTTTTTGGGGGCTAATTATCGTTTAGGTTGTAATCTCCCTCCCACATTCAAATAAGGTGCACTTGCCTTTGAATCTACCTCAACAGTATTCCTCTATGCTTCAATCAATGTCTAAGTTCAAGGGATAATTTTAATGACTGTTTTTTATTTATTATTTGATGGAATATATATTTTGCATCGTCCACACATCATTATCCAAAACAAATCTTAAATGAAGAAAAAATTCACCGACAAATTGTCTATTGGTACAATTTTTTATTTTTAAATATAAGTAATATATATTTTCGTCTCTTAAAAGGCCAATTTATAGATCCTCCATGATATTACATTTATTCTTAATAAAACTCAATTCATCCAATAAATGTGGGTGGTTCTATTTTCACCCCTAATAATACTTTGTTTCACCCCCACACTTGATTTGGTTCCTTAAGTACCGAATAAAGATTTGTTATTCAGTTCTTTAAAGGTCGAATATGAATTTAATTATGCCCTAATCGGCCCTTAAATACTGAATGATAAGCTTATAGTTTGTTTTTAATAACTGAATAATATCCACTTATTCGATACTGAAGAACCGAATGACAAATAGAAATTAAATCAAGTGTTGTTAAGGTTGAAAATAAAATCACCTTAAATAATTGCTTCATTAGAATATGATTTTTTTAATATTAAATAAATATGCATATGTAGAAGGTGAAGGACTTGCAGTACGGTCCAAAAAAATCCTGTGTATTGAAAACAATAAATTGTCACCTTGCGTAGACGAAAAGAGAGAGTGGTTCTAAAACATCTATTAAATTTTTTGGGTTGTTACAGCAAATTATTATGTTAGTTGAATTCTCAAGGAAATTAAATATATTTAAACAAATATATAGATTATATTATTAGGTTCACCTGTAAAATAAAACTCTGCATTATGATATATTTATTGTGCACATGCTGCATGTTTACCATTGGACCGTCCGTTGCTACCAACTTGCGGACGGCCAAGTGCGGCTGGTGCCGCCTCCTTTCCTCTCTTTCTCCCCTCAAATCTTTTTCATTCCTCTCGATCCTTTATCATTTTATATGTATACAATTAATATATATATCTACATAATTATGATTATAATAATCAATGAATTTATGCACTTTATTTATCTTTGTAGACACATATTTTGATGCTTGAATTATATAGGCATTGTCTACTAATTTTGAAAAACATGATTAATGATTCGTTGGTAACTTGGTATATATAATTTTTATGGCAATTTATTATTGTGAACGCATCTTTTCACATACGTTACGTAGATAATTATTTTCTTCAAATGAGGGAAAAAAAGAAAAGAAAAGAAAAGGAAAACTATACTTGTCTGTTAATATTAATTCTTGTTACTTTCATAATCCAATCTTATTTTTCATTAGATGGTGTACCTGACTAATGTGGTAAAATAAAATAATAAAAATTTGCATTTTACTTAATTATATATTTGGGCTTGAATTACATTGATTTACTTAGTATTTGACCAAAGAAGAGAAGAGAAAGGGAGAAACCGGGGATGAATTGAACGGTAGCGGAGGTTGAAAAAATATAACCCCATTTCCAACTTTGCAAGTACCCAATGTGTGATTTGATATGCCTTTTACAACACTACTTGAAAAAGTGCAGCAATTCAATGTTGGTTATTAGATGACTCTCTCTCTCTCTAACCTACCTTTTTACTGTTATCGGACTTTAGAAAGGATTTATGTTCATTGATAAACAAGTTGTATTGTGGTTGGATTTTTTAATAAAATTTAATAGAGATGATTTTTAAATCAATGCCGCCCGCCAAATGAACTACTCTGTATATATTATGTTAATCTCCAAAAATAAAAAGGTGCCATAATATAATTAATAAAAAGGTGATATATAAGCAGTATCATAATTATGACATAATTATATATTATGTGGATATCACGTGTGTATATATATATATATAAAGTCCGTTTTTGGTACGGTTTATATCATTTTACAATGTTTTTTTATCGTAAAAATATTTTTTATAATAAAAAAAAGGTGATAAAAATAATCAATCCGTATGAA
This sequence comes from Lonicera japonica, assembly GCA_021464415.1. Classification (NCBI taxonomy): domain Eukaryota; kingdom Viridiplantae; phylum Streptophyta; class Magnoliopsida; order Dipsacales; family Caprifoliaceae; genus Lonicera; species Lonicera japonica. Next base: position 72,309,612 of record CM038471.1, on the reverse strand, counting down.
CCCAAGGCCATATCTGAGAATTTGGGGGTCTGAAATGAAATTTATCAATAAAACCTTCTGTCCTCAAATTTTTAAGTATTTTTTTTTCTAAGCATCCAAATTCAAAGAAAATAAATAAAATAAAATTAATCTACATGAATGATCACTATTTATTTTTTGATTAATTATAACATATAAGATTTTTTGATTAATAAATTTCTCCAATTTTAAACTTTAAAAAATTATAAAACCTTTAAAAATTTAAAACGTGAGATAAGAACTTATTCCGATTCGCCTCAGGTCTAACTCCGTAGGAACTAATTTGTGCTCGAAAATTTCTGTATATATATATACATGCATACTAGCAAAAAATTATAAGGCGGTCAATTAGCTAACGAGGCCTTTCAAGCCGAGCGAAGCCGCATTTGTATCTGCTTGAGCCGAATATAGATTCTATTTTAGTGTATCTGAAAAGGGCGGCCAAGGAATTATGTAGGTCCCACTTAAAATGACGGCCCACTTGGCCAAAATTAGAAGGAACCGCTCTTACGCTGGGCCCACAATTTGTTATATCAATCAAGCTTTTGATAGGGTTTCATTTTGTACCTAAAAAATGAATTTTTTATTTTTAGATAAATGATTAAGATTTTTTTAATAAAATTTGATAAAAATAATTTACATAATTTAATAATATATCAGTTATACCAAATTTTATCAAAAAAATACAAGTAAAAAGTGAGTTAACAAAAAGTTGATATATATTTGTGCATTTCTAACAATTGAAAGTTTAGACTCTTAATTCTCCCACTTTTTCGTTGAGTTTTTAATGAAATTTAGTAAGATTATCTTTTATCAAATTTTATAAAAAAGTTCAATCATTACCACTTCAAAAGAAGAAATATGTTTTTTAGTTAAAATAAATAAACCATTTTTGTAGTATTACATAATATATATAATAAAGTTATGACCAATTTCAATCTTAAGTCAGTATTTTTAAATGCCTATTTTATTAATGCCATTTGTTTAGTGAAAAAATTACTTGTAACGGAAACCAACTTCTCTCCCTAAATAAGCATTATACACCTCAAAATTTAACACTGGATTATCTTTTACTTTTGTTAAATAAATTTTATAAATTTATATATATGCAAAGTAAGATAGTATAATAAAATATTAATTACATTGTCAGAGTATAATACTTTTTTGAAAAATTTTATTGTATATTTTTAAAATTATATAATAATCTAAGCATAAATATAATTATTTTAATAATAATTGAAGTATTTAAACTTTTTTCACAAGACGGTGTAAAAAAAAGCAAAGAAAACTCTAATCAAATTAGAGCAAAAAAAGGGGGATAGCTTAGTCTTTTCAATCAAATTATTCTTTGAAGGGTTTAAATACTGCTAAATTTGTATCATTAAACTATTGCTTACAGATCGAGTTTAAATACTGCTAAATTTTATAAAAATTTAAATAGTTATAATATTTAAATTAGAGTTCATTAGTTTCGCTGTGGTTCGCAGGATAGTGTTTGATTAAACTAAAGCAGCATGCGTTATATTCGGAACAAAAAAAAAATAAAAACAGCATGGATTATCTAATTTATATTTGAGATAATGAGCTCTAGGACCTCGTTTCGTAATGTTTTATGACTTTAAGGACGGACTCATATTTAATAAAGGGAATTAGTACTAATTTCATAATTTGATTTTATAATAAAGACATTTTTCATAATATTAATTTATTTTAAGGAAAATGATAAATATTAATGGACAAATATACCATTGAATAAATATCTCTTGAACCTTTCTGATCCTAAATGAAGAAAAGGAGGAACACTCGTCTATGCCCCCCGTAATTTCGTTATTGCTGTCTACTGCTTCTTCACCTTCGGCCTCTATAATGCCCCCTGTAATTTCAATATTAATGATAAATACAAGGTGATTTCCTTCCTCTAAATTTTAATTACAAAAGTCCTTATGATTCATTATTGTTTATTTGTCTCTTACCTCACTTAATATATGTCCCACTGGCGAAAAAAAAAATATGATCATAACTTTTTTTTTGACGAACCCTAAGTCGAACCATATATATACATAAATTGAGTGGATATTAATCTCATTAATTTTGTTGTTATTTGTTTTGTAATGGTGCTAAAATCATTTTAGTACCAATGCTTTACCACCAATGATGTTAAATCTATTTTAGTATCATTGGTGCTGAAACAAATTGGTGCTAAACAGATTTAACACCATTGGTGCTAAACAAATTTAGTACCATTGTTGCTGAAACAGATTGGTGCTAAACATATTTAACACCATTGTTGCTGTTGAGACAGATTAGTGCTAAATTGATTTAGCACAATTTAGCACCATTAGTACTGAAACAGATTGGTGCTAAACATATTTAGCACTAATTATGATGAGGCAAGAGACGTTATAAGGAATAGGTATTAGTGTTTTTTTGTACATTATTTTTAATTTACACAATTAATTTATAAGTATCTTTTATAATTATGTTATTATTAAAATGAGTTCTTATGTCTAATTATCTTTTATATTTTATAATTTTTATGATGCAACACATGTAATAGTAAAATATATGCAGCACGATTACTCTAGAAGATACTCCTGCTCAAAATAAAAACAAGACAAGAAATGGGATCAGTTTGCAAAATTGTCCACGTAGGCTTAGACACGTAGGAATCTAGGATGTGGGTCCCAGCCCAGGGTGGTCGTGGAATCTTTGAAAGATGGGGGATGTGCGACGCGGAGAGTGGGAGTAAAAACCGAGAAAGTGCGGTCGGACACCTCAGCTAATGGGAGTAAAACACGTGGCAGACTAAGAAGCCGACGCGCCTGCAATCCACGTATACACCACGGTGGGGACCAGAGAGCGAGTTGGGTGTAGTGGAAAGTGACGGTCAGAGAGGGCGGCTCAATGCTGGAGATATTAGAGAGAGAGAGAGAGAGATTGTTGCGATACCGCTCCTCAATGGCTGGTTGCCCACCAGGATGCTCTTAAATTCCCGTTTTGCCCCTCAAGCATTACATATTTAGGAATTAACCGAAAATGCAAAGTACAAAATTAAAATTGCAGGCATTTTTTCTTTCTTTTCTCTTTTACAGAAAAGAAAAACAAATAAGAGCATTTATAAAAATTATGTGGTATTTTTTTTTTAAATGAAAGATTTAAATTTCTTTCTTCTACTAAACTACTAGTTACAATAATAACAAAAATTTTCCCACCTCAATTGAGGCTCTTTTTTTAAATTCGGGTGGTAGCTAGTCTTACTAATTAGATTAATTTGTTTGCTCAAAATTTTATTGCGTTGTTTTATGCCTTTATACTTTACAAAGTTAGTGACGTGCAACTATATTACATATTACTGCCATTATTTCTACCTAAGTTAGCAAAGTGTAAAAATTATAGAGCAATTATATCGTATATGATACATTTGCATTATCATATATATAATTGAAACGTGTTGATTAACGGGTAGATCGAATTTAGGCTCGAGCATAGTGCTATAATTTACGTTGGTATAGTAGAGATTCATTAAACTTACCATTAGGCTAAATCAATAGCGAAGGAGGAAAATGTCTCATTCGTTGGCTTAGACATTATCTTGCCAATCTAATAAAAGTAAAATAGACACTCATTATACAATGTCATATATATTAGCTTTTGGTCTCTCAATGGGTTTTTAGTTTTTGTAATTAAACTGTCGTATGTTTTGTCAAATAATTGAATTATAATCAAATTTATTTATAAATTATTTATTTAAAGTCTTTTTGTCGAGATGCAAATAATAATATCTATTAGGACTATAGAATTATCTATATAAAATTTAGGAAAAGCTATTAATTATTAAGTACAAATTACATGTTCTCTGTGTTTACATTGTATTGAACCCCATATTTATCCATTAAACATTTTCCTCTTCTTACGATATTTTTAGATCCTTTTCCTCTAATATATGGATATTTAAAAATTTTAGTGATGTCAATAACACATTCTATTTACATTTTTATTACATATATCTCTTTACATTTTGAATTAACTGTAGTTAGTGAACAACTAAACCTCATACCCAAGGATGAAATTATGATTTAATCTTGTAAGGGGTCACAAATTTGCTTGAATTTTTTTTTATGAAACATGATAACATATATGGTGAATTTTGTTCACTATTTGTTCTTTTTATTACTTTTGTTATACCTATAAAGTGCGAAAATTTTATGAACTGTGTACAATATTAAATTTATTTGAACATAACATCTTGATTTGATCTCAATTATTAATTATTTATTTGATTTAATTTTAGTAGTATAAGACTTGACAAAGTGTCAATTATTTTTGTTTGGTTAACTAAAGAATTTATTTTATTTGGTTAACTAAAGGGTTTATATTAAAATTTGAAAGAGGACATTGTACAAAATTAACTTAAATAATACTAAGTTTACTAAATAGAAAGTGGGTACAAAATTAAAATCTATGAATATCACTTGTGTGATCTTCAACCTTGCTGTAAAATCACTCCAACAATATTTTTTATTGCTATTATTTTGAAATTATATTTGGTTATTTTTAATATGTATTTTTATTATTGTTACTAACTATAAATATAACAAAAATATAATCTAATTTAATTTTAATAAATTGTTAAAAATTAAACAAGAAACTAAAATAAATTGAAACCAGTATAGTTAAATTTTCTAGTATTCTCACTTCCATAAAATAATCAAATTGTTTATATTTATTTATTAACTAAAAACTCCTACTATTCTTAAAAAAGAAGCTAGCATTTTCTCCTCCTAAATGAAACTTTTTGTACGCAAAAAGTACACTAGATTGAAGAGAATAAGACCATTAAAATTTAATTGTTGATATAATCATCATTTTCATAAGAAAAAAAAGTAGAGACTCAAATTAGATCTTGTATAAAAATATGTACTTTATTTAACGTGTATTATATTATTTTTCTTTTAAAATTCGTTTGATAATAATATAAAAAATAAAAAGAATTATAAAATAAGTTAAGATGTGTTGTGAGATGTATTCTTACTTTATCTTTTTTAATGAATTTTTTTTTTATTTAGTAGTTAAAAAAATATTTATTTATAAAAATAAATATGAAATGAATAGTAACACATCATATAGTTTAATTGTTATTAATGGGAAGCTGAACATTACCAAACCATCTAATTCACCTAAAACAAGATGCATGCAAAGTTGAAAACAGCCCATGTTGACAAAAAAAAAAAATACTAACATTTAATGGTTGTAATGTAAAGGGTAATTCAGTAACTTCGATTTGGCCTTTTTAAGCATTGTCACAGCTCACGAAGGCACACACGGTTCACAAAAAAAAAAAAAAAAAAAAAAAACTATATTAAATTGTGACGATTAAGTAATTAACACGTCAGACCTAATCTAGAAACACCTTACCACCATCACATCCTAATCAAGTAATTTACTCCTAAATCCAAGGGCATTTTCGTCAAACAACAGAAAAATGCCTGCTACGCGTCTCCCTGAGGCCCATAAAACTCCCCTCTGCCCTCCTCCTCCTCGCCCTCTCAAACCCCAACCCCAACCCCCACCCCCACCCCACCCTCAAAATTTCTAATCTCTTTCTTTCTTTCTTTCTCTCTCTAAATTTTTATTTTTATATATACTCAAAACACACAAAATTATTTTGAAAACATTCATTTTGTTGTAGTAAAATTTTATTGTTAACAATAAAATAAAAAAATGGCTCAAAGGACGGAGAAAGAAGAGACGGAATTCAAGGCCGTTCCTGAATCGTTAACTCTCTGCGTCAGCTGCGGAGTCACCGGCAATCCGGCGACCAACAATATGTGCCAGAAGTGCTTTTCCGCTTCCACCTCCGGCGCCGGAGGAATCAAGTTCTCCGAGAAAAGCCGGAGATCTACCTCTTTGAGGTCTCCGGCGAGGAGTTTTGAGCTCTCGGAGGCTAGTAGATCGCAGGATCGGAAGGTGACGGGTGAGGAGAAGGAGATCGCCGTTGTGTCGGCGAAGAGAGAGGTGAATCGGTGCTCTGGTTGCCGGAGAAAGGTGGGTTTGACCGGATTCCGGTGTCGGTGCGGCGATCTGTTCTGCGCCGAGCACCGGTACTCCGATCGACACGATTGCAGCTACGATTACAAAGCCGCCGGACGCGAGGCGATCGCGAGGGAGAATCCGGTGGTTAAAGCCGCGAAGATCGTTAGAGTTTGAAACATTATTCTGATTCTATTATTAAATACTTGTGATCGGAATCGAATCGGAATGAAAATCAAGATATCGAAGCGAAGCTACTCGTTTCTTATCTCGAAAACGAGTTTCGTACGGGGGGAGATGATACGATTAAGTTATTGTGACGAAATTCTCTGATTGTTCTCGTTTGATCAATCTAGTTTGTTTAATTGTTGTTTTTAGCCTTGTTTAATCAAAAAAATGGGATTGTGACTCGCAATAAATCGTTCATATCAATAATTATGATTGCTCTGATTAGTTTTCTATTATATTGTATTCGTATTTGTTTGGTTGCGGAGAAACAAACGATGAAAAGCTTAGAATCGGATTCGGTTGAAAATCAAAATGGAAATGTTTGTGTTCTATTTTTTTCTCAGGAACCAAACGGGGATATCGTCACGCATGATGGAGATTGGAAAAAGTAGGGGGCAAATTTGTGTGAATAGAGAGAGGAGGTGTTTTGGGGGCCGAGTTGTCATTTAGATATTTCCGGACAAACGAGTTGTAAAGTTTCAGAAAGTTTTGTGGGGGTAAAAGCTGAACTTTGGGCAACTGGTGATGGTACTTGATAAATTGACAAATTATAGGCAATTTATCACGACAAATTGTAAGATAACAATGTTATATGTACCAATATTTATTTATAAGATATGTATTGGATTATATTCTTATTAAAGATACAAAATTTAATACACTTCAATATTTATTTTGTATATACAAGTGTTGGTTCGAATATCTTTATTAGCATTTCATTGGTGTTTTGCATATAACACCAACTCTGGCACCCAAATTGGATAATATATAGGCATTACCCAATATTCATAATGAGGCCAGATGCGGCTGATAAATGATATTCATATTTTTTGGAATCTCAAACTAACTTGGCATGGGCAATGGAATATTGCTGAATTTATTAACGTAGGGCAAAATGAAATAATAGAAATCAAATAATAAAATATGAAAATATTATCATTGCTCTATTGGTAAGTGGTGAAAAAATATGTTGGGGACCATCAAGATCATCTCCAATAATGGTCTCTCTTTTGTGTATTTATGATACGAACACACACACACACATATATATATATATATATATATTATTTATGATATGAACACACACTAACTTTTAAATTGAAATTTTATAAAAATAAATCTACTCATTAATAAAAATTATTTTCGGCAAATTTTGTCAAAAAATCTGCCTATTCAAATACACGTTTTTTCAATTTTCTTAAATAGATCACCGCCATCTACGAACTTGCCCGGGTAGATATATATTTTCTGTTAGGAAACCTCACGAGGTGGAATAATCTTGTTCATTTAGGGATGCTGCTTTGGAACTTATATGAAAAGAAATAAAATTAAATATGATAAAATAAAGTAATAGCAAAAAGTCTGTCTCTATCATGATATTTGTGGTTAGAAAAAAAATCCCCCTTTTTCTCAAAAAAAATAAAAAATAAAAAAATCCCCCTCTTGAAGCGTATTATTTTATAAAATAGAAATAAATAGTAGATATGGTACAAATGAATTTAATTTATTACTCACTCTCTCTCAAATTAAGAATTCAATTTCAATTTTATATTTATATTTTTAGAAAACATACTAATTTTGAAATAATTAATGCACAAACAAAATGGTTTTGATTGTGAGATTGGGCAGAGTTCAAATTTCTTCGATTAATCAATTTTTTAGAAGATGGTGGTGCAATATTTTCATAAACTCTATAGTGAAAAAATAAATTTTCAGAGAAAAACCCGAGAGCAAAAAAGATTTGGACACAAACCCCATCAAAAAAAAAAAAAAAAGGTTCAAATCTGTTTTAAAAATAATGATGTGTAGATATGTAGTATGTATGTTCAATGATTGCCGCGTGTATGTGTGGATAATCGAAGGGAGATGAATCAATTAACCATGAGCGTGCTGTATATCACATCATTGTATATATATTTGTTGTAATTTAGGTTTACCGTTGTTAGACTTTAAATTTTAGAAGCATCTCTCTTCTCTAGATATCTAATAATAATACAGTACTACTTAAGAATATATTAATAATTTTTGATATTTTAATAAAATTTTAACATTTAAATATATATATATATATATATACATTTTAGAGTACCATCCATACCATTTGCAATTAAATTCAATTATCACCAACTCAAAACACAATTTTGAATAGATTCAAGTTTGAAACACCAACTATCTCGACTGCACGAGCTATGTAGATCTGGTACATGCTCAATTTCTCATTGGGTGGCACAGCCTTTGCTGCTTGATTGTACAAGTTCAGGGCACGCTGAGCAAGCCCGTATTCTTCTTCCAATTTTGCATACTGTAGATACAGTGGCTTCACCACTGCCACTTCAGCAGGAGGCTGGAGTTGGAAATAAATAAAAGTTAAAAAGTGTGTGTTAGTAATTATGCAAACAGACCATAATATGAAGAAACAAACAAAATACGCTTCACCTAAATCCAACACAAGACCAAAAGAAGACCGAAAAAGTGGCACTGACCAATTGATTTTAAAGGTGCTTGATTTGTTAGGTCGGAAAAATTAAAGGCCGACGAGGTCAGGTCATTTTTTGGTTTTAGCACATACAAAACCGCCAAAAACCAAAACTGACATCTAAACGTGTTGGCAAAGAGCATTTTATATAATAGTGAACTGCCTACCTGTTTTTGAGGGGAAAAAAAAAGGTTAAAAACGTATATGTCAAAGCTCGGTTGGCATAGTACACAAAATCGACATGGATGGTAACTTATGACCAAAATCGAACCGTGAACGCCCCAATATATACATATGTATTACGTACCGTGCATATTTTGGCAACTGGGCAGTCCTGGAAACAATATGCATGTCTATATATATATATATATATATTAACACAAGACACGCATGACTCAGGCAATAAATGGATTAAATCCATTACTTTATGGGTAACACAAGATGATGGTTAGAACGGAATATATAATACATAAGTCAAATTACAAGAACATAAATGAACAGGAGGGGATAAATGTGCCTACCGTTTCAACAGCATGCTCAAATAACTCCCTCATCAGTGATTCCACCGCGTATTACATTCAATCCAGAAATCTCGGCCGCATGCTGGGTAAGCAAATCAAACAACTCCAACCACAGCCTATCATCGTTCAAGACCGCAGCTAATCTCTCCGCTGCCTTCTGCCAAAGACCAGAACGCACCAAGAAGTCGATCAAGTCCTCAACGAGGGCGGGGTCGTACTTGAAAAACCTCCTATAAACCCTAAGGGAGGTCTCAATTGGGAAGCCCCACTGGTTGACAAACAACAAATAGGGCTCCAAAATTTGATTGTGCTGGGTGACGGGCAATTAGGAAAGAGCTCGATCGGGTGAGGATTTTCTGGTGGGTCAAAGTCTGAAGATACAAAATTCAAATTCAACTCTTGTTCGTAGGGGAGATCATCCTGGCTTGGTTGGTACAAATCCAAATAATGCATCAAGCAAGCTGAAGGAAAGAATAACTTTGTACACGTACAATTTCTAAAACAAATTAGGGTTGGGGTTGTAAACAGAAGACCGACGAACTTACTTATTAGGGTTCAATTACAAAATCATCAAAGCAAATTGTAATGGCCACTGCTATATGAGGATACTCTAATTTTTTTATTATCTTATAGGTACATGACATTTTATAATGGCCACTGCTACATAACCCAATTTTGTTTTCAGAAACACAACTTAAAAGCTAATTGTAAATATATTTCAATCGCTCACACTTTCTCAAATTCTCAAATGTGTCTTCCAAGTTCATTTCAGTTGCTACCGCGCTTAAATGTTCTCTCACTTCTTTAGTTTTCAATAAAAATAAAATTTATGGGTGGTGCCGAAAAAAAAATTTTTTTTTTCTATAAAATATAAAAGATGATATCTACTTATAAAAATGAGTATCAGATGGGAGAATATCTCACCATCTCATTAAACATATTTTCCAACTTTTTATTCAAATTAATTGTTTTTTATACCATTTTCTATCTTTTTTATGAAATGGACCTTAAGAAGTGAAAAAAACAAAAGCTAAGAAGATTAAAAGTATATGACTGCTGGTAAAAACACCCTCAAGTTTTAGTACTCCCTAAAGCAAACGCAACCTTAATGCTATCATTTATGGAGTATTCTTTTTCTCTAGTTTTCTCTTTTTCTTAGACACAGGCACTCGATTTACGTGTGTGTGCGTCTAATTTTTATGCATAGATCTAATTTAGAAAGAGAAAAGCTAACAAAAAAGGGGTTAGTTTAGTAGTTAAAATTGTTACTATTAACCGATTGCAATTTTCATCAGAAATACTCAGCTATGGCAAATTCTTGTTAATTTTAAGAACACAAATTACTAAAAAGAACAAACTTGTTTGAGAATGAAATGGGGCAGATCAACTGAAATCAGAGATCATTTGTTGTTTAAATCCCGTGTGTGTTAATTTTACACATCTCGAATTATTTTTGAGACTTAGCATCATGAATGCCACTTATCGTTTAGTTATTGGTTACTTCACCTGGATGATTCATTACATAAACTTTATTAACGACTCAATCACATCCTCAACAAAGAAATAGAAATGAGGGTTAGAGAATTGGGATGGGGCAAAGAATTGACAAATATTAACAAGAGACTTCACAATGGTGAAAAACTAAGGTAAAACTAAAAAAGGTAGAAAAATTGAAGAAAATGGGGTCTAATAATCCATCATCAAATGTAAATCTCTCTAACACGCATGCGCGCCTGCATGCGTATATGGAAATTAAACTCTCCTCTGTCTCACTCTTTCTCTAGGGAAACATCCAGGAAATCAAGTCGGCCAACAAGACTGCTCTCTCTTGGCCCTGACCCTTCTTCCAGACTTTGAATCCCGGGTAGAAGTAAAAGGCGTCACTCCAACGCTTCAATGCCGTCAGTGAAAAGGGGCCTTGTACAACTCCTTGGGGATCCAAGTAGTGCCATACAGAACTCTCCGGGTGCTCCATTATTACTGGGGCCTGCACAACCACGCTCTCCGGTTCAGCTGCTTCATCGTCATCGCTCAGTTCAATCACCTGAGATGCCGCCGCCGCTGCCACCACCGGCTTTTCTGCCACAAACTGAGAGCCGGTGTCGTTCTCCCCAGGTAGCACTAGCTGAATATGTGCGCTGTTTCCACTCCCCATTACGACTATAGGCTGCTGTGAAAAGTCTGCCGCTTGATCTTCTGCATCAAATTTATCACCTAATCACTTACAAAATAACTAGCAATTGATTTGTGTATAATAGTAGAAAGTGTTTTTTAATTATATTTTTTACAATTGAAGTTATGGGTTCAACTTTTCACCTCTTTGTTTTAGAAAAGATAATAGCTGGGTTCAGACATTCTACGGTCGTAAATAATAATAAGTGTGTTGCAACAAAAGTAGAGCAATGCACAAAAACATACCAATTTTGTCATGTCCTTGATGTGTATGTTTTTGCTGCGTATTGATTACCATGGTTTTTAAGTTCAAAAATTCAGGATAGTGCCACAGAATTTTGGTCTTACAAATCAAAAGCTAATATCTGATGTATAACTTGATCATATATGTACATATAAACTATACAAGTCTGCCACCATAAGGTTAACATATTTTGTTAATCAAGAAAGGGAGAAGGCTCACGTATTTTCATCTCCTGTTTATACATCCCAAGTCCAATCTGCATACCTGTAAAAGTATAAGAACTTTCTTATAAATCACATTAAAATTTGGAACACGCCAGAAATTATAAGGGAAAAAAAACCTTGAAGCTTCAAGTTTGAAAAAATAAATCGAAGATTTCCAGCTCTGCTAAAGCCCACCAAATTATCCACTTCTCATTTTCAACTACCAAAATCGTACTTCCCCAAATGAGAATATTGAAAACAGAACCTTTTCTGACACCAAATATAAGAGAGGAGAAAAAAAGTCTACCTTCTGGCTCTTTAACTGATTTGAATCCACTGGAAAAATCTATTTGGGTTTCTCTGGTAGTATGAGAGTTTAGATTAATTGGAGGCTGAATGACTGCATCTTTGGACCCTGAAAGAGATTAGCAGGAAACTACACATTTAGACCGTCTGATACTGTAAATGTTTGAACTTTGAAACATGTTTTTTATAAAAGGTAAAATTATCTTTTGAAATATTTTGACTTTAAATAACGGGTGTTTTAAGTAAAGTTTGAAATCCCATTAATGGCGTGTGGGGATGAAATCTTCCGTACCAGCAAAAGACAAGTACATTCCTTTTGGAAAGTTTTGGGTATCAAGTAAATATATGCCTATATATATAATTTGTACTAGTATCTAGAGTCTAGACAAGCAGACATGGCATAAAATAAAACATACAAATTTGGCATGTACCCAAAGTGTAGAGTTTATACATTGTGTTGATGACTGCACTTTTAAGTTCAACATTTTGGATTAGCGCATAGAATTTGGGATTTATATATCAAAAGGTAATAAACACACACATTTGTATATTTATATATATCTCAATATACATATCAAGATTTCTATTGTGCTTGAGGCTTTGATCAACTGGTTATTCATACAATATTATAAGCAATAATCATAACATTCTGTTAATAAATAAGAGGAAGAAAGCTCACCAATTTTGTAGTCATCTTTGCACATCCCCAAGGTAGCTTGAATCCCTACAAAAAGATATAATATAATTCCAAATAAATTACAGTAAAATGGGTCCCAAGCGAGATAAGAAAAAATAACTAAAACTAAATTGTTTTTTTCAGAAACAGAAACTTGGAAATAATCTATTATTCCTCTGATTCAAAGTATCACTATAAGTGAGTGTATGAAAACAAGTACCAAAATATCCATTTCTCAATTTCAGTAACTCAAATAATGCTTCTCTATTAACTACTGAAAACGAAGTGTATAAAAACAAGTAAATAAAGGAGAAGATTAAACAGCTAACCTTCTGGCTCTTTAATCGAAGTGAATCCATTGATGAAATCTATTTTGCCTTCTCTGTTAATGTATGAATTAAAACTAAACTGAGATTGGTAGACACCATCTTTGGACCCTGAAAATTGATCTGAGATTTTTAGAGATAATGATACGGTTCAAAAAAGTTCCTCAATTAAAGTTCCAATAAAGAAATAATGAGAACAGTGCAGATTTCAAGGCTGGGACAGGACCAATTCAATACCATTTTTTTTGTTTTGTGTGGGGGGAACTAAATTCACATTAATTACACACCTGCAGCATCTGTACTAAGGGAGTTCTGGGTTGACAAAGTTTGATTTGCTTCTAAATCAGTAGAGATATGTGTAGCCCCCCTTAGAATTGATTTCGGTGAGCTATTATTTTCTTGTTCCACACTTTCTGTGGGGTCCGGCACTGTAGGCTCCGGCTCTAAAACCTCCGCAGTTACTTTTGGAAACTCAAGCAACAGTCTTGACTGTTCAGCTGGCGTCTGTAGCAGCTGCTTTCTCTCCAGATACTCAAATAGTGTAAAATCTGGAGTCAGTTAAGGATTCAAATTCAATGATGCTTAGTGGGGAGTATACATTTTTCTATTTTTTTTAATACCGATTCCCATAGGTGCAAAATATAGTGGGAAGGACTATTATTTCACTAAATTAAAGATCTGTTTGATAAGAAGTTGGAAAATGACTGGAAACACCACTAATTTTTAAGAGAAGTTGGAAAAAAATGGATTTGAGTTATTTGGTGTGATGTTCTCCATCTTTTTCTTATTTACCATGGAAATTTTTCTTACCCACGACCTAAAGATTTTTATTCCATGGAAAACCCAAAAAGTACTAGAACAATTCACCAACTCATCTCTTTTTCCAACTTCACATAAAATTAGTAGCGTTTTCAGTCATTTTCCAACTTTTTAATCAAACGCACCCTGGGAGTATTAAATATGTCAAGCTTTAGGTACCAATATACAACAATATTCCAACCATAATAAGTGATATATGCATCTTAAAAGGATATTCTCTGCGCCATCCCTTTTCATTGGCTCGATCGATGAGATTTTGTAACAATACAAGTTCTCTCACAAGCCACTGTAACCAATTCAAAATGTGGTGCAAAAAAGTTAGAATGAGCAAAATAAATTAATTCTCAAGTATAATAAAGAATTGTAGGATTCAGAGTGACAGTGATCCTATAGCCAGAAGAAGCAATGGGATCTAATATTAAGATGAAACAAAATTTTAAAGCATCAATTATGCTATAGAAAATATAGCTCCAGATAAAATCTGTGTGATATATATATACATAACCCATTTCAACACTTTAATAGGAATTAATCTATGATTATTTGTACTGTACTAACTACAAATACCACCAAGAGGTCCAAGACACGATATTATCCATGCGGTAAAAATACAGTAGTACTTCGATTTTAATCATCTTTATCTTTTTTCTTTTGTAGTTTTAGGTAAAGTTATCTGGACTACCTTGTTGTATGAATGAAACTACCAATGGGTAGTTGGACAATTTGAGATGGAGGGAGTAGATGATATTTTTATGCTTATCTAAAACGAGGAATACGCACATGCTTTGTTATATCTTCATGCAGCATCCTGGCCTTTTCTTCAAGCTCCACCTGTCAACAAACACAATCTGATCAAAATTGATGCTAAGAGATAGTTTGTGTAATGTAACAAGAGCATATATGTGGAGGAAAATTTTAAATGTATATGCTCAATATGTTTCCTCACCGCATCTACAACTTCCTTTACCAATTTGAGACTGCATACCCTAGCACAAATCTTTCAACTCACGGTTATAAAGCATAGACTCGACACGCGACACGCATTTCGACACAACATGCGACACGTGACATGTAATTTTTTCAAAATGTAGGACACGACACGTGGGGGGGACACGTTCTTAATTAATTATATATGCGATAAATATTGTAAATATTTAAGAATTCAATAAAATGAAACTAGATTGCATTAATAACCCAAATATTCAAAACATGATCACTAAATTGTTCCATAATTAAAGCATCAAAAAGCATATATAGACTAAATTGTTCCATAGAATGATAGAAAACAAAAGGGGCATATAAAAAGTGGCTTAGTTGCCTCATTCTTAGTTGATGTTGCAATGAAGAAACACTAGGAGCAGTAGCCATCTAAATCAATTATCAAGTATTAGAGACTATAATTAAATTCAAGTGTCGGAGAGAGTATCGGAGAGTGTCAGAGTGTCCGACAATTGTCGGGCCCGACACGTGGCCTCCAAGAGAGTGTTCGTGCTTCATAGGACTCACCTAATTCAAACCCATTTTATTTGATCAATTGATCTGTATCGCTGTACTGTTTATATGTATTTCTTCACTCTTCAGGCTTCTTGTTTTACTTGATGTTAGCTGAGAAAGAGAGTAAATATTCTTGTAGATCTGTGAAAGAGCTTCCTCGTGACTTGCTATTCAATGTATCTGTGTTTCTGAGCTCATTGCATTTGTGAATCGTGGAAAAAAAACTAGTTCCTCTATCAGGTTTCTATGAACAAGTTTTTCAGTAGAGTGTTATGAGAGAGAGTTTCACCTTATTTCTGTTTATTAATCGTTTTATGTTGTTTTGAGAAATTTGACAATGTAATGCAGAGAGTTCTCCTAGTAGTTGTACTTAAAGTGGCAAACTCTCTCTCTCTATATATATATATATATGTATGCATGTATGTGTTCATAATATCTCATACATATTTCTAGGAAATAAATGTACGAGAGTATTCCAGGGAAAAGTGGAAAACAGTAAAAGAACAGAGACCAGATATAAAAAGAATGCACTGGCAATTAAATGGCTAAATTACACAAGACTCACAACAGTGGGCATTGGGAGTGAAGAAGTTTTCAAACGTTGATGCAAATCCTTGCATTCTTCCTGCAACAAAAGTGGCAAAGCATGAACACTCAAAAACCAAGCACAATCAAACAGATGTAAGAGTGACTTCTATTTATTACACACCGGTTAGTCACCAATAGAATGAAAAAACGAGGACCTTATGTGCTTTATCTCATACTAGAACATGTGCACACTCGATGCGTGTGCAACATTCTACTTGGTAATTCTTAAAACTTAAAACTAATTTAAAATCTTTTGAAACAACGTGATCATGTTTGTTCAAGTTGTTTGTTGTCATGTCACAGGTTCAAATCATGTTAAAATCTTTTGAAATAAATTAGCACTATGTAACAAATGCAGATCACCTCAGAGAACTTATCGTCAGACAGCATGGAAATAGAAATGTCTTTTAATGAATTCTGAACTTGGAGTAGAACTCTTGTACCAGAATCATCACATCCAGAGGCCTTCTTTACACCTGTAGAAAATAAGCGATTTTTTATCAAAAACAGAACATTTATTAATAAACACAATCAGCATACAACATTACACAGAATATTAATACTAAAGAATATCCTAACAACTTGACCAAGGGAAGATAGCTTAAATAGAGCATATATCAGGGCATAGAATATCCAATTGGTATACTTTTAAGTTTTAAGTACTTGTACAAGTTCTAATAGCATTGTATATTCCAAATATACAAGGGATAAACAGTGCAAGCAAATGCAATCATGATATTAGATAAATACTGTTAATTTGTATAATGCAAGACAATATAACCTCTTTACCGTATCAATTATGAAAGGCTAGACACTGAATTGATTATGGTTGATGTTTAACAAGAAGGTCACTATACTTCATTTACTTGCAAAAATGAGTGCATTAAGTCAACCTTTCTATGTAATACCCACTATCTATTTTGATGCTTGAACAACATGCATTTCCTCAACCTTTAATAATCTAACTAACTTTCACAGACAATGTGGAGCAGTTTGTGTATAGATGCTTTAAAATAACAAATAAAAATATAAAAGAAGCCGGATGGTAAGAATCATTCCACCCCCTGATGAGGCAAGGGTTCGAGTGTTGTTACTTACATCCTTATGCTTTTTTAGGAAAAAGAAGATGATAGAGTTAGAAACTTAGAATGGAAAAAGGTAAAGCTTAGCAGGGCTTCACATACCAAAGTCAGCCGTAGCTTTATATCATAGTAGATAGCCATCACTTAAATGCTTGAACTGCCTTCATTTGATCAATAGTACCATTAATAAAATCTACAAACTTTATAACATGGATTCGATGCCTCCATGTTGTGCCTCATCTTACTCCATTTGGAAGGAGCATCAGCGGAAGAAGAATTCTCTTAGCCTATTTTCACTTCATGATTCATCATATTGAGTCTGTTTTTTCTCTCCACACAAGGTGTATCCTGGATCAGTCATACTTTGCCGATCTTCTTGGTATTCTTGTACTGGGAAAGTAGTTTCTAACTATCTTGTCCCTCTGTTTGATGTGCACTATGAAGCTTGGATGCGGGTGCGGCAATTCAAGAATTTTTTTTAAAAAAAGGATGCAGGTGCGGGGGGTAATAAAATAATAATATAAATTAAATTAATTAATTAGATTGCTTGTTTAAGAATTACCTATAGTCACAATGAAATAGGAAATTTACGGTTCCACATCGATGAGTGGTGACAAGAAATTTAGGTTTTCAATAACGATGACTAGAAAATTAGGTTTTCATAGTGGTGACTAGTGTTAAGATTTGTATATATTTTATTTATAGAATGTGCAAATTTAGGAGATAATTAGGAAATCCTTATTTTTTGGGTCTCTCTCTTGTATATATAGATGTACTCCTTTTCTAAATAATAAATAACAATTCTTCTCACAATCTCTTGTATCTGGTCTCATGGAAGAGCAAGAAACAATCAGTTGTTTCCTTGTCCACCGCCGAGGCAAAATATTGGACCATGGCAAAAGCGACGTGTGAGCTCATATGGATGAAATAGTTACTCCAGGAGCTAAAGTTCACGAAGATTCAACAAATGAAGTTGATATGCGATAACCAAGTAGCTCTCCACATTGCGTCTAATCCGGTCTTTCACGAAAGGACCAAACATATCGAGATTGATTGTCACTTTACTAGATAAAAAATTCTTTCAGGGGAGATCGTTACTAGTTACGTGAAATCGAATGATCAACTAGCTGATATCTTTACTAAGTCTCTCAGTGGACCTCGAGTTAATTATATTAGTAACAAGCTTGAAACATACAACTTGTACGCTACAGCTTGAGGGGGAGTGTTAAGATTTGTATATATTTTATTTATAGAATGTGTATATTTAAAAGATAATTAGGAAATCCTTATTGGAAGGAAATATCCTTATTTTTAGGGTCTCTCTCTTGTATATATAGATATACTCCTTTTCTAAATAATGAATAACAATTCTTCTCACAATCTCTTGTATTCTCACAACTAGAAAACTAGGTTTCATGGTGGTAACAAGAAATTTGATGGAAATGAAACTTGAAGTAAGAATTGATCATGTTTGGAGAGCTTCTCTTTGTCATTTCTGAGTTTGGACTTTGGAAGGACCGTGTTTGTTGTTTGGTCGGGAAGCGAGAGTCATATGTGAGAAACCTTGGACTTTCAAAGTAATGTGAAAGATTTTGTGGGCTATTGTCTTCATATATATATATTGTGTGTGTGTGTGTGTTAAAAGTTAACACTCATTTTCTTAACAAAAAAAAAAGTCAATTTAAATTTTTAAAAATAGGGAAATTGGACTCTTTTCTAATCCCTCTTGAGTCCCAAATGAATCCTTGAAGAATCCTTGTCGAATTGGAAATTAAAATTAACTAATTAATTCCGATTCTTCTTGAGTGCGAATTGGGGCCACACCCACACCCGATTCACACCTGACCAGACTTGGCGACCCTTTGGAAGAATCCGTGCTTCATAGGCTGTGCCATTTTGTTTGCTTTTGTTTTGAGAGGGCTTATGTGCATAAAATATTTTGGCTGGTTGCCTTTTCATCTTGTATAGTCCATGTGTATGTTTGATACGTGTTTGTCTTTTAAGAAAAACATACCCTAGCTATACTAACAGAACTGGAAGTGGGTATCCTATTTTTAAGAGCAGACCATTTTATCAAATTTGAATAATAACCTTCATATTCTCACTTAAATTACACTAGGTAATAGCAAGCATGACCATGCTAAGAAACTAACACATTTAATTGGTATAATGACCATCACTAATTCAAAGTTTTAAAGTAATTCACATAATAACAAATATATAATATTATCGATTTATAAAATATATAATAAAAATCTATACTAACATAAATAGAATTGGCTGTCCTATTTTAAGGGCATGTCAGTTTTCTGAAGTCCAACAATAACCTCCGTTTCTCACTTAAATTACACTAGGTAATAAGAACTATGACAATGCTTAGAAACTATCACAAAATTTAACTGGTAGAATTACTATCAAAAACTAATTAAATTTTTTTTAAATAATTCACATAGAAATGGCATAGAATTACTATCATTGCATTTTCATGTGCCATTGCATGTGCCACTGAATCTAGCTGCAGAAAAATGCAATTTCAAACTAAATCAATAACCAAATCATAACTAAACAAGTAAATACATAACGGAAAATACCTGTAACTTGCAGAAGCTGGTGAGAGTTTTTCTGAGAGTAGTCATTTGGATCAGACTTGATCCTCACATAACTTCCCACTACTTTACGCTCAAAGCTTTCGGGCTCCTTCAGAAGATCTTGAACTAAGCTCCTTTTCAAATACAGAAGCTTAATATTGTCAGGAATTATAGCAGCAAAACAGCTTTTGGGGATCTCAGGCTCTTGTTTCTTTTTCTGAGGAACCTTTTTTCCCAAGCTCGAGACCTTCTGCCTTTTATGTAACATCGTAAAGTTCTCCTCATTTTCATCTGAACTGTAAAAGGGTTCCTCTTCAGAATCGTCATTGTTTTCACTGAAGTGCGTTTCCAGCATGTCGTGGATTTTATTTCGACCCACTGTTTTCCTTCCGAAAAGATAATGTAGCCACTCATCACACACAACCCTTTTCTTCTTTAACGGGTGAAGAAGGTTATTTCTATTTATATATTCATTGATAATGGCTGCAACCTCGTATTGGGAGAGCTGCTTGTCAGTTAGTTTACCAATTGCTCCAAGAAACTCAATTAGAGGTTTCGATCCCCACCCGATATACTCCAATTTTTTTGGTCCTGCCTTTCTCTTGAACTTCGTAGGTTGCTGCTCGTTCGTCTCCTCCATCCAATAGAACTGCACTTCTTTCTCTCTCTTCTCCATATCGCCAAGACCATATACTAAAAGATAACCACCAGCAACTTTACTAACTGTGAATTAGAGAACTCTTACAGCTTCCAAAATACTTCGCAAGTAATTCAGATAAAAAACTCCTTACTGCTGAAACATGCCGATATGTGCTTCAAATCCACGGTCAGTTGCAATTGCCTTATTTATTTACACCCTTTGAGAGCACTACACGTAATATAAAGTATGGTTACATTAGGTCTGCATAACAATCCTGTACAGGAGGTAATATGTAACAAAGAATAGAAGATAATGGACAAGTCTATTAATTTATTCCAACAGAAAGTAGAATGCTATTGCTTGTGGGACAAAAGCTATGTGACAATTATATTTCTGATAGAAAGAAAAAATAAGCTATTTGACAATGGTGAAAAATTAAACAATGTGGTGCACTAAATTTTATGTTGAATTACGCCCATTCGTTGAGGATAGAATAAGTATGTGAACCCCCAGATTTTTAAGACTGTTAATTTATTTTGTGTTAAATCAGTTAGGTATTGAATTTTTATTATTTGTCTTATAAATAAAAATTTCAGTTACGGAAAGTAAAAAAAATGTGAAATGATGAGATGTTAAATTTTATCATAGAATGCTAATAAAATACATTAGAATTTTTTGTTTGATTGATTTTCATGTTTGTATTTCAAGTAATCATGAATCAGTACATGACAAAAGTGCAAGAAATATTCATCATACATCTAAATTTTGTGAATCTCTGTGTCTTTTAAAGTGAGTGTATTGTCTACAAAATTGCATTCGGCATTGGGTCTGCTACATGTTTCTTATAACTCATGTCTTGCATACTTTGCGACTCAGGAACATGACCGGTACAACTCCCAATCCAGTGTCTCTCCAGAAATTCTTGGATTTCTCGTAATGTAAGATTGATTGATTGAATGTCATCTGCCCTTGGATATGGAAAGAAAGAATAGACACTGAATAAAAACAAAAAAAATATAGTGGGGGCAAAAGAAAAGGAGGTTGAAATGAACTCTTGTAGGATAAGTGAATTGAAAAATGAGGAGTTGAAGATAAGCAATTTGAGGCAGTAATGTTATCTCAAAAATGCTCATGGAAGCCAAAGAAATTACAGTCGAGTCCCTTGAACATTTTTCTACATTTTGTTAGGTAGGCCAACAACCAATTATATACTAGGACAAAACCATCTTCGTAGGCCTGTTTGTAGTTTATGAGTTTTGGGATGCTGGTCTTATATCCACTATTGCGGTACTGAGATACAGATTTTTTCCAATCCTATACTATAATATGAGAATATAGAAGGTTTTGGGCTGAGGACCTGCCCTTGTCTCAGCTATTGAGGTTATGAAAAAACCAGATTTTCCACTCGTTTTTATTGCTAAAAGCCTAAAACCGAAGATAAAGAAGTATTGCAGCCACAAGTTACTAACAATATTACAACCTTTAAGCAAGAAACATACAAATATTATGTCCAACATATCAGCATTAAAACAATCCTCAATTATTTGAGGAGAGGGGTTGGCCCAGCAGTAGGCAACCTCCACCCTTGCCTTGAGGTCAAAAGTTCGACTCATGGGAGTGGGAGGGAGGGAGGGGGGGTGGGTCTTTGTTTGTAAGGTTAAGGGAGAGACTTAGACCTCCCTTAATTTATATATATATATATATAAAATCCTCAATTAGCTCAACATTCATATTTTTTCCCTTATACACTTTAGCATCTTTAGCCCCCCACACACTAATGGAAGTGTGTGCCACATGCATACAAGGAAGAATAATGCATATATAGTATTATATCATCAACATTATACCCACCTCCTCACTTGTGTGAACACCTTTTTTTTTAATTTGGCATCTTTAACCCACACAAATAATGGAAGTATGAAGTGCAAAACCAGCCTTCTAGAAAACTAGTCAAATGTAACTGCCACATGCATACGATTATGGGAAAACAAAGCAAATATACCCCATCTCATCTTAGACAATTCAAATATAGGATAATGATAATGCCTTACTTTCATGAAATAGAATTTTGACAGCAAAAGTTAATGCACTGCAACCCCTCTCCGTTTACCACCAAATACATATTTCTCATATTTAAATCAAGCTATCTGCCCCCCACCCCCAAAACACACACACACACACATACAAGGCCACGTCGAAAAAAGATTAAATAATTAATTAAATGAAGAAAACCATCAAAGGGGAACAACCATTTAATTGACCCTCTCTTCCCATGATCTTTCCCCTTTAGAAAAGTAAAGTATATAGCAAAAACCAAATTCAACAAACCAGTTAATTAAGATCCAATTAATGAGAAGGTGAGAAACAACTCATCGCTTTCACCTTATATGAGAGGGAAGTGTTTGCTCCCTTTGATAGTCCAAGAAAGATTTAAATCAACAACTACCAAGAGAAGAAAAACACAACTCAAAGTCAACCAAAACGAAGACAATCTCAGGAGCTTTACCCACTATGCGGTAATCCCCCACTTTATCGAACAAATTGTAGTTGAAGTTTTAAAGCTCACCACATACTAATCAATTAAGCACTAGAAGATTCATCATTTCATTCAAGAAAAATAACATCGTGATGATGAAGGATTACAAAATCAAGTAATAATGGTAAATGATAGGTGGTGTTACCTAAACGAGAACTTTGATGCCGCCCTTACTTCATCACCGAATTAGCATTTTAGGAACAGAAGAGCTTTCTTATCTTTCGGAAAAGCCTTATTTGGGAAAGCCTTGAGGCCTTTAGAACATTGATCTAGGGTTTCTCAAGTTGTGCCGGCATGCCTTAACCCTAGAAGTAAAAGGTGTTATATATAGAAATAGTGTGGTGTAAGGTACTACGCCCTAATTTCGGTGGCCAAAGTGGTCCGATATAATCAAGGGCTTCAACACAAATCTGGAACTTTTTTTTTTTGCAATGCAAATTAAAAAAAAATCGCAACTTCAAACTTTCTGAAGGAAGCCCAAAAAGGGAAGTAAATATTATCCACAAGCAAATCTAATACCTGCCCATTCAGATTTTAGAGTCCACTTACCACTGCACCAAATTTCACTATCTTGGGACGAGGCTGAACCCTTAACAAATGCAAGTGGGGCATTCACACAAATGGCTGCAGTGCCATGTCCACTTGTGGGCTGGGTCATTTCTTACTACTCTCATTTCAATTTGATAATCTTGGCCCAAATCAATACCTTATAGCCATTAATTTTCCAGTTCACATTTTTCTTATCAAGGTAAATCTTGATACCCTCTTTCCAACTTGATAGTTCTTTTGAATCAAGGGACCTGATTCTTTTAATAGCCAAATTGAAGCATCACAGCTAAAAGAATTGATTATTAAAATGTACCAAGTGATTTTGCAACTAAGTAGAAGTTTTCTTGGTCTTCCTTTTGGCACATAAAAACCAAACCTATATTTAATATTTTTGCAGAGGGCCTTGAAAGTCTCACTAAGATCCTTGTCATAAACATGTTTGCCTTGATTACATTTCAACCCATAAGTAATTACAATGTGTCGGTCATTCAAACTGGTCAGGTAAACAGAATCTTATTTGGTGTTTTTCGTTAATCTTTGTTTTTCATATCTTCATCTTTCTCGTATATTATCGTAATCTTCCAATATAATACTCTCTTACTATTGACATTCTGAACTCCAAAGTTGTTATAATTACAATAATTCCATTACTCATCCTTTGTCTTGTTATCTACTTCAAACTATAAGGGTAAACAAGTTATTTCTGGTATAGCTGAAACTATCTTGGCCAGGCCAAACTATATAGCATGTGAAATATATAATGAGGAATTTATTTTTATCAAATATTGAACACACATGAAGCTTTATGTCACAAGGAATTTCTCCATTCAGACATAACTCATCTATGTGATTCAGAGATTCACAAATCAATTTAGTGGAAAGTAAATATAGTACATGATTATTTATCTAAACCAATTATCCCATTTTCATCAATCAATCAAAACATTAACCGGTTTTAGTTTATAATTGTTCTCTCATAAATATTGCAGTATCAATTAAATATTATAAAGTAATCCCACAAGAACACGAAACTTAACATGGAAAATGCAGTATAACAATGTTGACCAATGCACATGGCAGTAGCCTCAGGTAACTGGGTATGCATACTTGCAATGGGATGTTCTCTTGAATAAGTCCCACAAGCTCCTATAACTATGTTAGGTTTGCAATTCATTTTTGAAAAAGAGGAAGGACACACCAGGAGTTGGTCTAGTGGTAAATGCACAAACCATTCAAACAAGCTTCCTGGCCGTTTGTTTTCTTGAACATAAGTTTTGCAAAAAGATCATTGAAATCCTTGGCATCTTGATGAAGGTCATCTCCAAATTTCATCTATAATATCTAGCACTTGTACCTATAGCTATGCCTATGATATATGTTGTCCTCCACTCCTTTCAAATGTGCAAGTG
The DNA here is from genome assembly GCA_021464415.1 of Lonicera japonica. Classification (NCBI taxonomy): domain Eukaryota; kingdom Viridiplantae; phylum Streptophyta; class Magnoliopsida; order Dipsacales; family Caprifoliaceae; genus Lonicera; species Lonicera japonica. Next base: position 72,284,707 of record CM038471.1, on the reverse strand, counting down.
CTTTATAATCTGAACAAACATGGCCAGCTTTGATGCGTATAGTTTATATTCAAAGTGCGAATGGATGGCCAGGCATAATAAATACCCTCATATTGATGCCAGCTTCCTCAAGGAAAATTTACGACTTATCTTTCCAGGTTTTCTTTGAAACTTTTGGAGTCTACAATGGTGCAAAAAAAAATTACAATAGAAGAGAAAAAAGAGACATTTCTTCATAGATCTTAGGCACCAAAATACCCTAAAAAGATGGATCAAAACTCTCTCTTTTATCAATAAGTCTTTTATTAATGATAACCAATATAGAAGAGATTAGAAAACAGAATACTAGAAAATATCAAAGAGAACTACATCAGAGTGATCTGCAAGAAAAGATACCGGAAGATTACCGCACCAGTAACCAAGTTCAAGTACTCTCGTGAAGAAGAGCCATCAGTTTTGGAATCCCACCAACTTTCCTTTCAAAAAGATACCCCGTAAAGACAAATTCAGATTGTGAAGGACTGTGATTAGGGAAAATATTACCCAGGCTTAATTGAGATAAATGCGACATAGATTTGGAAAACCCCTGAATACAAAACCCTTGTTCCACCCATCTAGTTTTTTTGATTCCTTGTGTCCACCAGTCAGCTCCCCAAGGACAATATTGGAATTTCCGTGTATGCGAAGGTCAATACCAAATCTCCCATTATCATTCTAAATAGTTGTTACCATTACACTAAAATCGATCATACACTTTCTAGCACGCTAATCATCAAATAGGAAATCCTTAACAAAAGGCCTCGGACGCACACATTACGATTAACGGTTGGTTAATCAAATCAATAGATTCATCTTCTGAAAACGAGAAGTTTTGGTCCTGGAGGGATAATATCAACTATTTGATGTCCATCCTATGTATTGTTGTTTGTTTCCCCCTTTTCCTTTTCGTATAATTTTGTTTACTATACCTGCTTTGTAGCATTATAAACTGTATTTTTAATTTGGCTTCGCCTACCCTAAACAAGTTGTTGTGATTATTAACAATAAATCACGCCACGGATCGTAATTCAAATAGTGGATATTAATAACTAGAGATAATATGGATGAGAAAAAGCAAGAAAATAGATAATAGAACACACAATATTCGACAAACGAAGATTTCACTAATTCTTTGAAAACGATTACAAAATCTATCACAAGAATTATTGCACTCAAAGCTCTCACAGAAGAAGAAAATCAACAGCCCTTTAACCTCTCTCTCTCACAACAAGATGAACTCTCCCATAAATCCCACAGAAAGAAGAATATCTCTTTCTTATTGCATGTCTTAATCTATTGAATGATTCTATCTATATATAACAATATAATAGAGTCCATCCAATCTAGAATAAGGTAATAACAATCCTACGTAAATATGGAAACTATTAACAAGGTAATAGAGACCAAAATAAACAAGGAAACCAAGTTTGATAAGGAAACCTATTTTTCCGTCCAGGTGCAAAACAGATTTTGCATCTTTTCCGCGTAGGCGCAAAAAGAGTGCAAAAGTGTTTTTGCACTTTTTCCGCGTGCAATCTTTACTTCTGTTTAGTGCAAATTCGATTTTGCACTTTTTCCGCAAGTTTGATTACAAGCCAAAAAATCCGATTTCCAACAAAACTCATCTTTTTCTTGGGTTTGGAACCGAGCAAAAAACACAACACAAGTTACCAAAACTTTCCTTATTACCCAAAACTAGAGCCTAAAATTATTGTAAATGAGATCAACCAACATATTCCTTCCGACTGCAAATCCTTCAATCGGGGATGGATCACTCACAAGCTCTGCGTAAGTCTACTCAATATGTCCAGTACCAAATGAAAAAAATTGGGAGTAAAGGATAAACTTGTCCTAAGCCTCTAGATGCTCGAAATACCCCCAAATCTTCCATTGACAGAAAACCAAGAAATTCCACATTTCAACTTTCTTTGACTTTCTAGGTGAAGATTGCACTCATATCAATCTAGGCTTCTAAAACTTTAGCGAATGCCATAAGAATTCCATAGTAAGCTAGCTTTAAATAGAATATCACTTTGCTGATGGGTTAAAAAGGGGAAAAAATACTATAATAATAATACTACTAAGATATTTATGCTACCAATCATTCACCATTTGGGAATTATTTATTAGAAATAACTATGATTATTATCGTAAAAGCTGCACTATGTAAGAGAGAAAGATTAGTGATATTTAATCAAAGAAAAAGGAAAGAAGCAAAGAGAGGGGAAGGAAGAGTCTGAATACAACCGAACAACCAAACAGGCTCACCACTCCTCAAAGAGGAATAAAGTGTGGGCCTAGTCATTGAATGACTAAGACATTATTTGAGGATGGAAGTGAAAATTAAAGCCATAAATGTGTTTGATTTTTACTGCAACAGTGTTGTATTGGTCCATATTTTCAGACTCCGTTCCATATATTCACATCTGATGTAGCTCCATACCGACACCTATAGGTGACGGCTTCGCTATCACTCATGACGTGCTAGTTCATCATTGTATCAGTAGTTGTCATTATTCCACCACTAACTTACCGATTTCCTCAAATTTTGTACGAACTCACATTTAAAGGAAATAGGAACAAAAAATTCAAATTATGAAACGTTTAAATGTTAAACACAAGAGCATGTACATAAAATTAAGTATAGGACGATCAAAAGTCAAAGACACAATAGTGAGAAGCACAAATCGTACTGCCCTCGCAATCTTAATCAACCATATACATTTCTGACGTGTTTAAAGAGAATCCTCAATGGCTGTGTACAATTTTTTTCTAAATGTTAGGCACACAAAAGTACAAAGAAATTTTGTTTAAGCTCAGATGGTTCATTTTCAAATTATGAATCTTTTAGCATTTGGTCTGTAGGTTGGAATATCTTTTGCATTAAACCAACATATGTTTTAACAATAGCCGAATAGCGAAAAATCCCTCAGTCAACAGTGACATTAGCAAAAAGTCACTAGGTCAAACAACTCAAACAATCAATGCCAGAAAATTGCCCAGGTCCTTTTTCCCAGTTACTTTTCTGATGAGCATCCCATGAACAGCGGTGGGTGGCACCACTGGTGCCGGTAGCAACTATTAGGAATAAACGCCCTATAAGTGTTTGAAACGTCCCTAAAAATACACAAAATCAAAATTGGTTGAGGTTACTAAACACACTCGGCGACAAAGTTTAGCACCACTGAAAATCAGTGTCACTAGGTATGCCACTGCCCAGGGACTTTTTCAGTAATTCTTGAACTCATGTGGATTAAGCATTAAACGTGGATCCAAATGAGGGTATTCTTACTGATTTCCCTAAAATCATTGTGAAAAACTTGAATTTAAAAATGAGGATGAATGAGACCTAACGTGCGTAAAAAATTAATCACGGATAATTTGAAATGGTTACTTTTCAGTTTTATGCTTACATAACTTAGTATTCATCATGGATATTGTTTGGTAGGACAACTAGATATCCACAAGAAGTTTTCAAGAACATTTATTGTATGCAAGAAAGACGTTTAAAATAAACCTTACAATATTACAAAGTTTGAGGGGGAAAGTTGAAGAGACAGTTAAATTTTGAAATATAAAATGTGTGTGTATTTTAACGCACCAATTAGGCAAAACACAGCTGTAATCAAAACATTAGAGCATCGAGTCATTGACAACCAATACCCCATAAAATCTTTGTACAGCTCACAGAGCATAGGGTATAAAATTTACTCAGATGAGTGCTGGCTACCCGTCTGAGTGCAGGAAGAGCACAGGCTACCTGTCTGAGTGTGAGTGGGAAGGGCACATGGCTTGTCCCATGTTGAATAAGGTACCCCTCACCCATATGACAGAAACTTAGCCGATTGACAAGTTTATACCTCAACTACGATACGAGATTAAATATACTTGTTAAGCTGTCTGAGCTGGAGAAGCGCGTATGTTAAAATTACAAATTCGACACACGTGGATGCTCTTGGGTGTGTGATTGCATTTTTATTTAATGTAAATGCCCCCTACAAAAAATCTCTATTTCTTCCTTAGTGGTGTTCGATTATATTTATTCCTGACTTTTAACCACTGAACCTTCATTCTAGTTATTGTTATGAACCCAAGTTCGTCATGCAGAAACTTTCAAGATTTAAAATATATATATATATATACACATTTTTTAAAAATAAATAAACAACCACAATTGAGTGAAAAACAACTAAGTATTCACGTGCATAACCTTGCATGCACTTAGTCTCGATAAAAATCAGTAAAAATATACTAAAGCATAATATAGTACATAAAAACACAAATTGATAAAATCTGTAACAGATACTAAAGAAACACAAATTGATAAAAGCATAATCGAGTACATAAAATAAAATACACAAATTGGAATATCAACAATATCTACACCTATCTCCGTACAAAAAAAAATTCCATATAAACCTAAACTCTCAATATTAGAACATTGAATATATGAAGCCGTAAATGCAGAATATAACATTAGAGCCCACTAACCTCGTTCTGATTCTGGAATGAAACCTTGAATTTGATCTCATGTGTATGCTCTTAATTACTTCAAATAAAATTCGATTCATAGGCAGCGGAGCTTTCAGAGTGAGAATTGAAAGCAAACAATTAAGAGGAAGAAATAAAGAAAGAAAGAAATAGAGCTTCAATGGCGTAGGGTTTCAAAATTGATGAGAGTGTGAAGATAAATTCACCGGAATAAGTGAAAATGTTGCCGGCAAATATGAAAATCGTGGAAGTGTGAGGCGATTATAGGGGCTGAGGAGGGGAGTGTTCAAATGCTTACACATGGCATTTGAACGTTACGAATTTTGTGCCATTCGCAGTTGAGTGTAGTGAATTTGCTGTTGGTCAACTGGAACGAAATACGAACCACCGTGACTAGGGTTGTGTTTGATTGCAAAATTTTCCAAAGTAAGTGGATGCGAAATTTTAGGGCTAAAGTTTAAGAGTCATTATTACTATTTTGACAAGGTGGGAGTTTAATTCTCATTTTTCAAATTTAAATTTGTTGAAGAAAGAGGAATTTACAAGAAAATATATAATTTTTAAGCTCATTTTTTAATACGAGTTTCATGCTTATTAAAATATAACTATGTCGATAAATTTATTGATATGTGACTGAATATGTTTTCTTATTAGAGGAAAATGGGAAAATGAATTTCATAATCGTTCAAATGAACATCAATGCTAGTAATGTTACCGAATACACACAATGAATTTCCTTCGGTTTGGTTTATTTAATTTAAAATTTATTTTGCTCCTTATTTAGAAACTTAAATAACCAAAAAATAACTTATTAAAAAGAATAGAAATATACGTAGAACTATTTTTAGTTGTACATTTCCCAAATTTATTGGTTTTATAATATATATGGGATTCACATACGGTAAAATAAATACATAAGTTTTCATTTTAAATTTCTTTTGAAGCTCTCGTACTTTTTATTTCTAATTCCTCCGTTACAATCTCAAAGAAATTTTGGTAAGAAATACAATCAATGTATCAATTTGAGTCCATTTTTGAGAAATTTGGGGGCATGTCTCCAATGTAAGAAATCAATCATTTAATTTAAAATAGATAAAAATGAAAATTGGGACCCCATGACCCCATCAATGCCCCCATCAAAAATTTTTATCAAATTTCCAACCAAACTTTCAACTTCAAAGATCTTATCATATCATATTAGGTAACTATGTTAAATATATCAACAGAATCAAACTTTAATCAACAAGTTCTCAAAACTTTATTCACCAATATCCAATTAAAAGTTTCACATAATATCCAACAGTGGCCTTTTGATATTTTAGTACAATTGGTAATAGTACAATATCCAACAAAATTGGCACCGTTCACAATTGATTACTCACAGCAACACATATAGAGGAGGATAACAATTTTAGGATTGTAAGATTAGCCCTGTGAACAGTATAAAGGATTGAGTTCGAGTTGGGTATAATGGTGGCTTGGTGGATTTAAAGATGAAAGAGAGAGAGAGGGGGTGAATTGTATTTGCCTAATTCACAAAAATCTGAACCGTTTGTTATTTTGATAGTATTGTGGGACATTTAGTATTTTGGTACAATTGGTAATGGTATGATACAGTATAATATATCATGATAGAGATAAATATTTCGGTATATTATCGGTATTAATTTCAGTATCAGTACCGTGCCATATAGGGGTGTTGTCAGAAATTCGAAAACCGAACGAACCGATCTGTTACGATCCAAAATTTTTCGAACCGAAATAAAAAACCAAAACCGAAATCGATTGATTTGGGTCGGTATGGGTTGGGGATTCGGGGTCCCCGAATTGAGCCGAAAAAATCAAATCTTTAAAAAAATATTTGGTAACTTAATGCAATTACTTAAGTTGTCTTACAATACGTTAAAAAAAAAAAAAAAAAAACTTTCTTACAACATTTACATTATATAAATGACCCAACCCTATGGATTATTTATATTTATAAATAATTATTTAAGCTAATTATTAAAATAAATACATTATATAATTTTTTTGTAGCGCCTTTTAAGTGAATTTATATTTTTAGTGCAATTTTAAACTAAAGTTTTAACAATACAAAAAAAAACCCGAATGAGACCGAACCGGACCGAAACCGAAATAATTTGGAGAGGGTTTGGGTTTCATAGGTACAAAAACCGAAATCGAACCGAAACCGAACTATAAAGTTTGGGAAGAGTTTGGGGTACCCTAGTTTCTACCCCGATCGAAACCGAAAACACCCCTAGTGCCATAATATTTCGATACAATACAAATACCGATCAATGTGTTCTATTATCAAATTTTGGTACAATTTAATAATGGTATGATATATTACAAGTTGATATGGTAATCGTAAAATAAAAATCCACCCTATATTTAATAATGTAACTTATTTTGAACAATATCTGAGCTTCCATATCCTTCAAGATCCTCTAAGATTGTTGACTAATTGATTTTAACCTAATAATCTACTTTAGAACTAAGGATTATTAAATTATTTGGTAACATCAAATGATCGTTACCAAATTGCCTCTATGATTGCTTGGTTTATTTTTAAAAAATATTATAAAAAAAGGAATGAAGGAATAACCTACATTTTCTAAATCCTTAGGGCTTGTTTGGTTCGAGTTTTGGGAATGAAATGAGCATACTTGATTATTGGAAAGTTTTTTTTCTAACATCTAGGATACCATGCCGATGTTTAGTTCAACCAGAAATAGGAATGAAACAAAGTATCAATTACAAAAATATCATTCTTTTTATAAGATGAGAAGACATTTCTCACTAATTTTTCAAAAGAGACACTTACTATAATAAATTACAAAAATTACACATGCCTAGCTAATAACTATCCTACAAAAATTACAATTTTGTAATTAATAAAAAATTTACAACAGGAAAAAAGAAAAGAAAAAAGTTTCAAATATTATTTTTTTTCATTTTTGTGCAGCAGGGTAACTAAAAAAAAAGTTCCAAACAATATTTTCATACGTGGATAGAAAAAGAATTATTTATTCATAAGGAAGAGAGTTATTTTAGTCCTAACATGAAAAATAAAAAAAGATGCCCATTGGTAATGGTTTATTCCTTATAATTTAAATGGGAGAATTTGGGGGGAAATGTTTGTTCCTGAAATCATTTATTCTGGACTTAAAACTTGAACCAAACGCTAGAATCGTTTCGGAATGAAATTTAACATTTCTAGAATGGTTTAAATCTTGAACCAAACGAGTCATAAAAGTACATGCCAAGCCCACACGAAAGCAATTTGGGTCCAAAGCCTTTTAAATAGGATTATCTTATGTAAATGAGGTATTCGTGATGCGATGTGGTTGTGTTTGATTGACTCGTTAGAAAAGGGGTAATTTTTGGGTATTATTGTCTAAGCAATATTAAACCTCATACGTATACAATAAGTTTTTTTAAAAAAATACACTAAACTTTAGTAAAAAGATAATTCTTTGACAAATGGGTAGCTAAAATTTTACTTGAAAACTAGTTATTTTTTCTCATTTTTAATTAAAAAAGAAAAAAGAAGTGAAAAAAGAGGTGTTCAATTAATTGTATTGCTCTAACTCTGCTTCATAGCCCAATTGTTAAAAGAGGCAGTTTTATAAGCAAAGGATTGAGGTTTGTGGATAGTTATATTATATATATATATATAGGCAAAAGATCTAAAGAGAACCATTTTTTTGGTCCTTAAATGCGGACCAATCATTTTGAGGGGGTAAACGGATGAATATTTTTATAAAACTTGGTGAAGATGATCTCCATGATTAGTAGATCATCTCTGCCAATTTTCATCAAAAAATTCAACCGGGAAGTGGGTTAGCTAAACATCTTAAATTTTAACGGCTAAAAATGCACATATATATCAATTTTTTAATTAAACCACTTCCCGATTGAATTTTTCGATGAAAATTGGCGAAGGTGATCTACTAATCATGGAGATCGTCTTCACCAAGTTTCATTAAAAAATTCATCCGTTTACCCCCTCAAAATGACCGGTCCACATTTAAGGACCATAAAATTGATCCACTTAAGATCCTTTCCCTATATATATATATATATATTATACAAGTAGTACATGGTTATACTCAGGGTTTAATTATATGTATTCTTTTTTCCAGATCTTCTAATAGTCCAGTGCTAAAGAAGAGAGGATTATAGACTCAAGAACTCGATTTTGAATCCACAACCCGAACAACATATTGAGGTACACTCTTTTTTAAATTTACGGTCAATGTTTAACTTTTACGTCTTATAATAATACAATATTTTCTTCGCAATCAAAATTTTAAAACGAAACTTATTTCTAATAGCAAGTTGTGGTAGGAAAGTGAATACTTATGACATCTCAAAATATTATAATACTCTGCTTTTCTGTACCTTTGACAAATTATTTAATTTGATGATATCATTCTCATTCATATGAATATTGTCAAAATAGTTATCTATTTGTCAGAGTATTATACTATTTCAAAAAGTTATACTGCATACTTCTAAAGTTATATATTATTTTGACAATAAATATAATTATTTTGGTAATAGTGTCATCCTAAATCTATAGGTTATTATATCAACAAAGAGGAAAAATGTTTAGAACACATATAATCTAGTGCATTTTCTACCTTATGTGATGTGTCCTTTGATTTAATTAATCTCTGCTAAAAGCACAAACATATTTATATGCATTGGAAAATATAAAAAAACTAAAGACCATAACATAGTCAATACGTGTATAATCTATGCACGATAATTCTTCATAATATTTTAAATATATTTTATAGTAAATTATGCAAATGATTCATAAACTATGGGTCAATCTACATTGACTCGACTGTCCACTTTGATTGTTAAAGTTGATGGAAAATAGTCATGTTATGTATATTACACATGACCATTTTCAAACATATTTTAATTTGACTACTAAAAACTAACATCTTTTGTGAGAAAGGAAAAAAAGAAGATAAAACACAAGAGAGAGTAAAAAGGAGAAAACAATCTTTTATTTAAACTAAAATATATGTAAAAATGATACTTTTTTGCTCTCTTTTATACCTTTTCTTCTTCTTCTTCTTCTTTTCTCTTTCTTCGAAGAATTTTGTTTTTACTCCTTCCCACAAAAATAGACCCATTTTTTTTTCACACAGATAAGAAACCATTTAATTTTGAAACCATAATTTTTTTCAATTTTCTATTATACCCTCTTCTTTATTTTTATAATTCTTTGAAATCTCAAGAAAATGTGAGGGTAATTAAATAAGGGTATATTAGAAAAAATGAAATTTTCTTCTTTAAAAAGAAGTCTATAATAGAACGGATATAAAAATAGAAAATGAGTTATTTTTGTTGAGATTGGAATAATAATTAGATTAAAAGCTTAATGTAATGGATTGATGGACAGAATTTCTTTTCCCAACGAAAAGATTATTGTCCTACCCGATTCCCTACATTTGGTGTATTTGATTGACTAATTTTTTATGGAATCCAATTCCCCACTTTCCATCACGTGACCATGTTTTCTCAAAAAGAGAGAGAACATATTTGCTATACCTCTCGAGTAACTGAAGTTATACACCCCGCGTCTCCATACCTAATGTCCATTTTGAGCTGTCTCATCTCCTTTTTTTTGGCTCACTAATTCGCCTCTTTCAATATATAAACAATGAATGAATGATGGTCTATCAAAAACCCGTCCTCAATTATAGTCAATCTGCCACATCATCTAGTACATAAAATTGTTCTTTACTCGATCAAAGCTCCTTCCCAAATTCCCTACCTACTCAAATTTAGAGCAACTATTTGACTTTACATAAAATTACTACGTAATCAATGTAAACTCATTTAGTATAGCAAGATCTATATTAATAATGTCCCAGCAATAAGATTTGAACCCTAGACCCATCATCACCCATCCTAAACGTCAATCAAGACTTACCACTATGCTTCGAGGCTTTTTTCGGAAATCCCCGAGGAAAAGCACGACACGACTCAATTTTGGGAAGGGGAGGGCAATAGGATAGTAATAACAACAATAATAAGAATAAGCTTTACAAACACAGCGCCAATAGCCTTTTTCGCAGGGTGTAAATGTTGATTGACATTCGAGATTTGGGGGAACGGGGTAGGGTGTCAAGGGTTCAAATCATATTGTCGTAATTCAAGAAAAAAAAAATGAAGTTATACTAACATGACTCACGATAAACTTGATTATAAGACACATCCAACTTCAACTCGCTAGAAACACAAGCTGCAACTGAATTTTGGAGCTCATTAACCTTTCCACTAATGTAATGATACCAATTTGAACAGACCGTTTCATTTCAACATGTGTTTCCAAATACCATAATAGCACAAACTTCAATCCTAAGAACATTATAAGGAGGCCTTGAGGACAGTTTAAACAGCAAACAGTTTCCAGAAAAAGGAAAAGCAATTCCTAGATATATATATATTGTCATGATTTTCTAGTAACAGGGTCAATAGAAATGGGGTTCAAAGTGTTGAGAGTCAGCTTTAATCCTAGCACACGGGGGGATAATGAAGGGCATAATACTGCTCTGAAGTGAAACTCAGAATAAAGTGCATTTTTACGCCCCATCTGGCTGGATAAAAGGATTGGCAATCTCATCTGTACCATCGGTTGGTGACACAAGCATCACTGCAGTTCCCCTGCAAACCTACACACAACAACAACCCATTAACACCATAAAAAATTTCGACAATATTTTGCTACTACTTACCTATCAATAGTATCTCTATAACAATGAAAGAAATAATTTGAGGATGACTCAATTTGAGGGTACAGTTATGCGCCGCTCAAGTATCGGTTCACATTGGGGATTATACATAATCCAGCTGTTGTAAGACCTGACCAATGTTTTGATGACATGTAAAAGTCTCCTCATCATGCGCCCACTAAAATATGTACGTTCATGTGCGGGCTGGGGCAGGGGCAACCCACTTGCAATTTAGTCAGTCTCTCTTTTAACTTTTTATGGAACTTTAAAATGCCCGTATCTTTCAATCCATGATCAGATTTTAATAAAACTCATATATTTGAATCTACTTACCAAGAAAATGGAAAATTAGGCTAGAGCAAGTAGCACAATGGGATTTAATCCCTTGAGACAATTAATACCAGAAAATACTATTGACGGACATATATAGAATCTTGGGCATTTCCCATCTTAAAAGAAGTGCAATCAGACCCGCTGTTAATGTTTTCATACCAATATAAGTGTCAGAGAATCTTGATGTGCCTCCTCTAACGAAACCCCAAAATGTAAGTGGTCTAAATTTCATAATCATGATGGTACTACTACTACCACTTGTCAACATCTTCTAATTAAAATAAAAAAAAATTCCTTCTACAAGGACCCTGATATCATTCAAGTGATATTAACTGAAAGATCAGTTCTTAGAATATTAATTTCATAAAAAGTTAAAAACAATAAGAATTAGGATCGTTTGAAAGCAATGAATATAACTATTTTTATTGATAATTGTCATAATTATGCAGAAAGCTCGTCCAACAAAGATGTTTCATCTTTTCCCAAGACCTGATATCGGCAGCAGTATTTAATCTGAGTTGCATGTGTAAGGCTTAGTAACCAAATTAAGCTTTATATGGGCAAAACTGTCAAACATATATAAGTTAGAAGACATACTATTAAGCCAAGACGCCTGGTCTGATCAGTTGTCTTCAGCGGGTCATCCGCATCTGCAGTGCAAGGACAAGAACCCCAAGTCATTCTTCATGCGTTCTCAAAAGATAAAAATTTCATATCGACAAGAAACAAGAATTATACATAAAATATAAGCTATATAACACTAGTATGAAAGCGTAAAATAATTATCCAAGAAGAAAAATAATGATCTGGTTGCAAGTAGTGGGTATAAGTGTATAACATCTATAGTATAAATTAAGCGTGTGCAAGAGTTCGTGGTTTGCACTTTGAATGTCTAAAATACCCTTGATTTATATTCGTAAAATGAGTGAATGGAGATTTGAACCTATTACCTTTTGAAAGAAATGCAAGGATCTTAACCATTAGGAAACAACACTTTCCGTGACCATTAAACACTTGTGCCCTCCATGGCTCCATCTCAAATTGATAGTCCCATTTGACCATTTCTTTAGGGATAGAGTCAATGTAGCAAAACTGAATTCCAAATTCAAATGCTTAATACCAGTGTGAAAAATGCCTTCTTCAATACCACATTCGCCGATTTATGGGCATTACAAGAAAGCTTAAATGAGGAAACAGGGCAATTAAAACCTTAATTACAGGGGAATATTATTCAAACCAAATTAAAACCCAACTGAAATGATTTTGCTCCTTTACTTTTAAGCCTCCTCACACAATAACCAATAGTAGGTCCTTCTTGATCCCACCACCCCAACTAGCTCCCTGTCAATAGTTCTTTTCTTCCCCCCCCCCCCCCCCTTTTTTTTTTTCTTGTTCGCCATTCTATGAAGCTCCATCAAATCAGCAACAATGCAACTTCATCAATTTTATGAAGGATTTTAAATACTTCCTCTAATATTCAGTTGTATTATTAGCACATTCGAAATAACGTTAACCAACTTCAACCTGTTGCACATATGCTAGCAACATTTACAAGTAACTGGAACTCAGAATGAGGAGGCATACCCTTATTTTTATATGTCAACAATCTAAGGGTTCCATGATTGTTTCTCCCGAACTTGGAGCGAGCTTATTTTGATATGTTAGCATGAATACTGAACGGTTCTATCAAAAAATCCTAAAGGGTGACTGGAACTAGTGCATTTTACCAATAGTTGGCACGATTACTTTCTCATTTCAATCACACTAATGACTAGAAGTTTCTCAACAAAGTTATCTATATAAGCCCACCCCACCCCGCACCATATCATATTTTAGAGTGTGTGATGTATTACTTTCCCGTACCCATTCCACGTATTGACTTGACCCACATTTGAGGTAGCAATACGCCATTTGGAAAATACCTATGAAACCAAAATGTATAACAAACTCCTCGAGAGTGCAATGTAGTCCTTTTATTTGAGAATCAAAGGCACGCAAATAAACGATCCATTTCACATTTAAATTGATCTTTCTGCTCCTTGACACCACTAAAACCAAACATCAAAGATTATATAAAAGACAAAAGCAGTTTAAAGTTTAAACACAGGTATACAAACAAGCAAACATTAATACAGGCACAGTTATTGATAAAAAAAAACATGACTTGTTACCTCTAAGGAACTCTATGGCTTCATCCAGAACAAGGTTCAGAAGTTGATCGTATCCTTTTAGAGTCCCCGTCACTGTACAAGAAAAAAAGAAGTTAATTGATAAATATTCTAGTAGAAATCTTCATATCTCAGTAGATAGCAGAAACTATTGTCTCTTGGGTTAATTTCCGTGGCTTGAATCAGATTCTTATACATCAGATATGGTTACGCCGCAGTTCCCCTTTCCATGGTCAATGGTGGGTCTAGATTATAAAAGTTGTATAACAAGTATAGTTTTTAAGCTGACAAGAACCTTTAACTATTACTATACAATAAGTGGGAGGAGCATTTTTAGGATGTTCTTGAAATTACAAATTACCTTTCCTTAACTTGAAAAAATAAAAGATAATTTCAACACGATTAGAACATGTGATCTTTACTCACAACTTGACCACTTGACCAAACAAGAACACGATCTTAAACATTTTAAAAACAATGTAAATTATCAAGAAAACCCACGTACAAAAATGCCCACGCATCGAGGGTGCCACATGTTCTAGCATGAAAATACAAAGATAACAGTAATAGTCTAACAATTACTAACCTTGTCTTCCACCAGTGAGCTTGACTTGGACACCCTTATCAACAAACTTTGCCAAGTCCAGAACTGTCTCTTTTCTGCCTGACTGAAACAGAAATATAGAACATGTAAAGACAGCACTGGCATTTGTGGGGGGTATATATAGTGGAACAGTTCTCGTCATTCAACATGAAGGATCCATTTGATAACAAGTTGGAAAATGATAAGAAAAACCATTGATTTTTTTGAGAAGTTGGAAAATGAGTTCAATGATGTGGTGTGGTGAGGTGTTCTCTTACTTCTTCCCTTTTTTCCATGGAATAAAAATTCTTTGGGTGGTGAGGAAGAAAATTTTTCCATGAAAAATAAGGAAAGATGGAGAACATCAACTCATACAATACGCACAAGATGGAGACATCTCACCAAAATACTCATCCGATTTTCTAACTTCTCATAAAAAGCAATTGTTTTCCATCTTCTTTTGAAACAGGCCTGAAAAATATAATTTTCAAACCAACAGGCAGTGAAAAACTCCAAAAATATAATTTTCAAACCAAGGCGGGTATTTGTATGACATTGTTTATTTAATGTCTAAACATGCAAAACTTTGTGGCAATACCTGGTATCCCAGTTACAAACCATGTCCTAAATTTGCTATAGAAGAATGAAAAGGCCAATACTAATCCATTTGGATTTGTGAGCAGAAGATGTCATAACAGTGGAGATATAGTGAAGTTTGCTTTTAAATTCATACAGTGGTATTGCGAGGGAACGGAGATAGAGGTAACTGTGGTTGTTTTGGGAAGAATTGGTTTCTAATCTCATTACAATGGCTGTCTCTTATCAGTGATTATGGTGTGCTAAAGTCGCAGTAATTATATAAACCTTCAAATCAAAGTCAAGCCAAGGGCCTGAATTCGGTTTAAAATCCCATACTCTTACTCTGTTTCTGGAAAATGAATCCACAAATTTTTAATTGCAGTAGTCATAACAATAGCTTTTTCTCTTATCTATAAAGTTAAGAATTGCATGGCTAATAAATATCAATTTGTTTGGTTTGGTTTATAAGATTTGAAGTTTTATCAAAAAAAAAAGTCAGTTTGTAAAGTTTGTTGTTTTTGCTTCAAGTATTTAGAGGGTTATTTTTCTCATACTTGTGATCCGTCATTAGGGGGAGTTTGCATTCTTTTTATTTCCTTTTTAAGTTCCATTTTTGCTTTATGTAAAGGCCTTATTACATTCAAGGCTTCAATTCTTGGACACTGAGATTCATTTGATATATCATATATCTACATTCATACCAATGTTTGTTATTTCACTATTTCCAATTTCACCCTTCTCCACAGTTCGATAAAGAAAAGCACTATCGTCAAGTGTGCACCTGTGATTGTAAGGGAGAAAGAGAGAGATAGGTACCATTTTTTGTCAGGTTCTACCAGTCTACTTCAAATACTTCAATAACTGTCACGATCAAATCGGCGACAGTTGTTCTTACTGTGTACCTTCAACGCCAAGGTGAAAGCCTGGAACCACCAAAATGCAGTAAATTCAAAAAAAATTATAAAACAGCAAGTAACACGCATTACTGTTAAAAACATTTTCTCACAGCGCATTAATCACTAATAGTGAATCCAATAAAATGTTTATATGAAGCCGGATGCTGTGATTTTAAAAATAAAATATAATCTAGTATACTGCTGAACGGTGGGGACTGACTGTAAATCACAATCCTGCAGATATAACAATGAGTGTCTATAAAATATACACACGGACAGAACATCTTATGAATTTTTACTCCATCAGAATGAACTTTAAATTAAACCAAATAGATCAGAAAAACAATATTGATGCCTGCATATGCAACGAGGAAAAAGAAAACCTGATAGATCAACTATCAAGAAAAGATAAAATGTTCAAGCGAGAAGCATGATGTGCAATATATTCTATTACTTGTCCATCATTCCACCCTATAGAAAAGGAAGAAAGAAAATTAAGTTCTGGCGTGAAATTACAATCATGTAAACAAAGTTGAAGGGTTAGGCATTAACATACTTATAAACATCAAATCACACGTTCTTACTTTCCATAATGCGAGGAACCATTCTCCACTTATCGTCACCCTTTAAGACAATTACGGTTTGCAATTTTTGTAGGTTCTCTCAAAAGTGAACCTGGGATGTACTTGGTCAAGCAACAAAAGTCAAGCCAAGAATTCCCCTATCACCAACGGCAAGTACCACTTAATTGACTATTACGTATTGTAATTGTCAAACACAAAAGATCAGGTATTTGAGTTTGTTGGCAGGAAGTTCCATTAATGCTTTCAAATTTGTTGTTTGGGGTGGGATTTGGTGTTACATTAATTCTCTTCGACAATACTATCTAAAGAAAAATGAGAGTTGTGGCTGTCGGACGGCTCAATTACAAGTGACTTTCTTGTAGTTAGATCTCCAGCCTAACCCCTCAAGAAAGTAATTTAATTTAAAAAGATATGGACATTTTTTTTAAGTTCAAGATCGCACTTCAGATTCATTGGCATTTCTATTTTTAAACAGTTACAGATCATCCTTACAATATCATAAACAGAAACTAGTGTTTGACTGTTTGTATTTATTGACATGAGCAGTATTTCCTAATTCGAGGATCACCCTACTAATGCGAATAGGGCTATGACCACTCCAAACGGGGCGCGTTCACAACCCAAAACACCAACCTTAGCAACCCCCTATTTTGACTTGCAGAGACATACAAAAAGTTACGTATAGTTTCATGTACCAACAATAAATGTACTATCAAAAATATCAAGGATCCCATTGTAATATTTGCATATATATATACACATATTGAAAGAGACCCAAGTATACGTTCTAAACTGAATCACCACCCAAAATAATGTTCCAACTAAGTTTACACAAGCACACCACGTAACAAGCTGTGTACCATAACCTATACCAGTACCAGTACCACAAACCAAAACGTCTCGCTAATTAAAAGTGAGCCCGAAAATGAAAGGTAGGTTTATTAATTGTAATTGTTCTACCTCTTATTACAGGGAATAAATTGGAATAACAACAAAAGTCAGGGGGAACATATCAGGTTTTTAGTTCCAAAAGTGTAAACAGCTAGAACCTTAACTGAACCATGAAAACCCCTAAAATCCGGTAAGAAACACGAGAAAATAAATGCATGCCCAAATTCATACACACGGACATATATAAACATACCCAAGTGTACGCGAGTATATATACATGAACCCAATTATGTATGTATATACACATATAATAAGAGCCAAACGAGAAGCCGCAAGGTCCAAATATAGAAAAATGAGTAAAACCCTAATTGAGCATAATGAAAACCCCTGAAATTTGGGAACAACCACAATAGACATAAACAAATAAAAATATCAAATAATTAAAGGAGGCAATAGGGAAACCACAAATATATAAACACAATGAGAGTGAGAAAAATGGAAAGGCGAACCTGTATGATAGAGAGACCGATGGGAGGATAACAGTGAAGAATGTTTTACTCCAAACCTAGCTGACAGTGCTTCACCAACGAGAATGGGAAGACACAGTGTGCGTGTGCCCTAGATTCTCTCTGTTTCTCTAGAAATAATAATAATAAATATAAGGGTAAAAAACATTAAACCCCCTTCAATTATTAATTTTTTGCACTAAACTCTCTCATACTTTAATAGTAATACTAAATTCCCTTAAACTATTAAATGTTATCCTTTAAATCTCAAAATTACATACATGCCCTTATATAAAGTTGGGTAAAAAACATTAAACTCTTTAAATTACCACTTTTTGGCATTAAACATCCCTAAACTATCACAACTTGACATTTTATCCCTTAATTTATAAAAGGGCATTTATGTAATTTTTAGGGTTAAGTGATAACATCTAATAGTTTAGGAGGGTTTAGTGTCACTTTTAGAAGATGAAAGGATTTAGTGCAAAAAAGTGATAGTTTGAGGGGTTTAGGTGGTGTTTGGTTAATGTTTGTAGACAAGTTTTTAAAAATTTGGTGTTTGGTTGAATGTTTTAAGTTATAGTTTTTATGTTGAAAAGTGAATTTGGTTTTGTTTGACTTTTTTTCAACCAATGAAAAAAATGCATAAAAATTTTCAAAAAATAGTCACAATGGATCTTATTTCATAGATCTCGATGAGTAAGTTTCAAATATATATTTTTTATTATTTTTTGATTTTTGGATTTAAAGTTATGGCGTTTTAAAAAAATTTAGAAAGAGACAGTATAGTGAAATAAATTTTGAAAAGTGTAAAAGTAGAATTGATTTTAAATTGTGTTTTGAGAAAAAATTTTAAAATTTTGGCTAGAAATAGAAACCAAACAAACCCTTAGTGTTTTTTATCCTAAATATAAAAAAAAAAAATTATCTAATACCAATTAAACCTAATTTCAAATTTAAGTGACTATAAAATTATTTGTTAACAAAATAAAAAATTAAGTGTCAATTTAATTTTCACCATTTAAAATTATAATTTTTTATTCAAAGTTTAAAGGGAAAATTTCTCCACTTAAACTGAAAACTTAATTTTAAATAATATAAAATACATATTTTACCCTTTCACATTTAAATAAATTATCATACTTTCCGGTAACCCTTTAACTTTACTTTTAAGTTGTTTGTTTGCTAAAAAAAATTAAGTGGTTTCTTAAAGTATCAAAAATTTAAGGCAAATTAGTAGAAAACTTAAAATACCAATTGTAAAATACATATTTTACCATCTTCAAAACTTAAAACACCCTTTTCATACTAAGGGCAAAAAAAAATAAAGTTTTTTATGTGTTATATTTAAACAATCAACATTTTTTAAATACAGTTTTCAGAACTAAACAAACAATTTTTTTATATTTTTTTTTATCAAACGCCACATTACTTAAATTTATCTTCTTTAATTATTTGTTTTTTATATTTTGGATGAGAAACCGAACTAGGATTATTTAAGCCCCACCTTCTACTTAACTTTTTTTGTAATGGGATTAGAGGTTTTTTAAAATAAATAATTTATCTCAATATTTAACTCTTGCCAACGCTAAATAAAATAACTTATTATTTATCATCTTTTTATTTTACATGTTAAATATAGTTTACAATAATAATTTTAACTAGATTAAAATATGTTACTTTATTTTAAACAAGGAGGGGTCGGATTTTTGTGTTATTATATCTTTACCATTAACACTCTTATAGGCCAAAAAATATAAGAGTTTAAGTCTCTCCTTTAATCATACAAATAAAAAAAACCCTTCCACCTACTTATATGAGTCAAACCCTTGACTTTAAGACAACGGTAAAAGTTGCATACCACTAGGCCAATCATTCTCCTTTACTTTGGAATTCTCTCTCTATTTACAATGTGATGAGGTCCATAAATAAAATTAGCGAGTTTTTTTTTTTTTGGGTAAGCTTTGTCAAGTCAATTTAAACTACTAAATAGGCAACTCATTTTAATACACAATGGGTTGCCTAAATAATTGAGATGTATTTGTAAGTTATAAGTGTCTACGATAGTGAAGTATGTAAGATAAGTAATTTTGTCTTATGAGTATATATAATGGTTAAGGAATATAGGATAAATTATTATTTTGTAAAATGGTAAAATTAAATTTAAGTGAGTTCCTTTAAATAATTTACATTGTATAATTTATATGGTGTCTCCTTTATTTTTACATAATTTGTGTTAAAATGCCACATAATATTTGTTTTATCCCTCCCTTTTTTTACCATAACGTTTTTTTTAACGCTCAAATAGGTGGGACAAATATAACTTACTTATCATACCACTACGTTTATCATTGTGAATGCTCTTAGGCAATATACAATCACGATTTATACTTTTTCATTTATATCATATGCTTTGAGATATTTTTAAGAAATTTGTATATCCGGCTAGCATTTAGTAACCTTTTTATATGGGTAGAAAAACATTCAACCATATATTGGTATCAAATGGCCTTTCATTTCTTCATTACCCATCACATTTTTTATGAAAATATAATTAGTGGGTTTCGTACCTTCCAATGAGACTGAGACGAAATCACGTGGAAAATTTCCATCAACATTATCTATACATACATATAGGAATTTCTTTAAATGATATATAGTGCTAGAAATTCGGGTTCACGTGTTGCGTTTCGGATCGTATCAACACACAAGTATTATAGTATTATAGTCAACCTGAAACACAATTCGTTTAACTAATCATATCATTTATATTAACTTGAATATGACCTATTTATTTTACATGTTACATGACACGACTCGACTGACTCGTTTAATAAATTAGTCACGTTAAACCTGTAATTTGATATGACATGATTAACCTATTAAGATAATAATGACAACTAAGTATCATGTGAAAATAATTACATTGTCTTATAATAATTTTAAATTTTTAATAAGTAATAATAAGTATCACTCAATACCAAAATTCAATATTTAATCAAAATAATATGACAACAATAATCTAGAGTCAAAATATATAACATTCCACCACCCAAGAAAAAATATAAAAAAAAAATTACTAGTTTATTCATCATAAAAAATATAATAACTATCGTTTAGTACTACTAGCATTCAAAATAAGAATATAATTGTTCCAAGCAAGATGGCAAAATAAAAAATATATATAACTACAAAAAAATATAAAAAATAATCAGTGTTAATTGTAGATTCAATTTCGAGTTAGCCTCGAAACACAACCCGTTCTAATTTACAGGTAACGCGTGTTTGACCTTGAAATTGGCTCAGACCCGAACTCATTTATATTTGACCTAAACTCACAAAATTTCGTGTAGAGTTTGTGTTGAGGTTGACATGTCGTTTCAAAATATTGCCGGCATTGACAGATAATCTAAGAACGCAAATGTTGATCCCCCAAGAACCTTTACCCCTGAAACACTTAGTCTTTATTATCACTTGCGCTAAAGATAAGAGAATAATGCTTAATCAATTCCCTAAACCACTAAGGGCTCGTTTGGTTCGAGCTTTTGAGGATTCCTGGAATCCTAAATTCCATTTCATGAGGATTATTTTGTTTGGTTTGAGTTTTAGGTAGAAATTTAGGATTCCTAGGAATCCTAAATTTCCCCATTTTGCCAAAATCTATTCCCTTATAAATGGGGAGGAATCTTGGATTCCCAATTTGAGGAATCCTTTTTTTTTTGTCCAAAAAATGAAAAAAATAAAATTTTCCCAAAAAATGAAAAAAAAATTCCAGAAAAATTTAAAAAAATTAATTTTTTCCTAGAAAATGAAAAAAAAAAATTCCCAGAAAATTAAAAATATTATTTTTTCCCTAGAAAGCGAAAAAAATATTTTTTTCCCTAGAAAATGAAAAGAAAATTTATTTTTTCCCCAGAAAGTGAAATTTTTTTTTCCTAAAAAATTATTTTCCCCAGAAAATGAAATTTTTTTTTTTTTTCCCAGTAAATGAAAAAAAAACCAATTTTTTTTTTAAAAAAATTTGCCGAGTTCATTCCTAAAACTCCAACCAAACGAGCATTAATGGAATCTAATAAAAGATGTCAGGAATAAAGGTTTCATGACATTTAGAATGCCAATTCCATTCCTAAAGCTCGAACCAAACGAACCATAATTTTAGGGCTCGTTTGGTTCGAGCTTTTGAGGATTCCTGGAATCCTAAATTCCATTCCATGAGGATTATTTTGTTTGATTTGAGTTTTAGGTAGAAATTTAGGATTCCTAGGAATCCTAAATTTCCCCATTTTGCCAAAATCTATTCCCTTATAAATGGGGAGGAATCTTGGATTTCCAATTTGAGGAATCCTTTTTTTTTGTCCAAAAAATGAAAAAAATAAAAGTTTCCCAAAAAATGAAAAAAAAATTCCAGAAAATTTTAAAAAATTTCCAGAAAATGAAAAAAAAAATTTCCCAGAAAATTAAAAATATTATTTTTTCCCTAGAAAGAGAAAAAATTATTTTTTTCCCTAGAAAATGAAAAGAAAAATTATTTTTTCCTCAGAAAGTGAAAAAATTTTTTTCCTAAAAAATTATTTTCCCCAGAAAATGAAAAAAAAATATTTTTCCCAGTAAATGAAAAAAAAAAACCAAATTTTTTTTTAAAAAAATTTGCCGAGTTCATTCCTAAAACTCCAACCAAACGAGCATTAATGGAATCCAATAAAAGATGTCAGGAATAAAGGTTTCATGACATTTAGAATGCCAATTCCATTCCTAAAGCTCGAACCAAACGAACCCTAAAGGTAACATTAATTTGCTAAGTACTATTGGGTACTCTTCTTAGTATTTGTGCTTACCTAAATCGGGAAGATTGCAAGTTTAGATTAGAGCTCATGCGTTTTTAATTTTATTTTTATTGTTAAAAATAAGGAAAAATTAAAATATTTGTGTTTAAGCAAGTTACTGTACAACTAAGTTAAGTTAAATATTTACTTAAATTATATTCAAACCAAAGTGTAAATGAATAAAAAGAGAATGCTTAAACAAGTTATTGTACAACTAAATTATACTAAAATTATACTTAAAATTTTTATTTAAACTAAATTCAAATTTAAGGTTAAGTGATCAAAAATAATCATAACAAATTCAAGTTCCACACCTACATGCTCAATCCCCCGTCTTCAAATCACCCAAATCAGTCATTTTAGTTGTATTAAATAAAATATTTTATTTAGCGAAAATCTCATATTGGATTCTTTTCAAGTGCATTGTTGAAAAATAATTTGTTTTATTTAATTATTTTATTAGTATATATTTTATTTAAATTTAAATTAATATAATGAAAATTGCGAGAGAAGCTTTTTCAAAAACGATGGCCCCTCTTGGTGTTGGCGCGACTTTCCGGTGATAAAATCCCTAAATCTAACGGCGGGTTTAATGGGGCCAGAGCTCTAATTTTGCACTCAATTCCAACAGCATTTTCAGGTCAGCCTTCTCCCTCTCTCTGTCTACATGTGTAATTTTCAAATAGTAACAAAAAATGAGACATGTAGGTCGATAATTGATATCGGTTTCTTATTCCAACTCTATCTATTCTTTGTATCATTGAGATACGAGATACATTACTTGCAGTAGGAAAGAAGAATCAGTAATTAAATTTGTATTGTTTGTTTGTTTTCTTTTGTTGGATGCTGCTGTAATTATCTGAATTAACTGCCTGGCCTTTTTGCATCCGAGGGTGCGATTTGTTGGTTTACGTGGAAAGGTCGCAATTCCTTGGAATGTTTTGGAGCTAAAACTTAGGGAAGGAAGATATTGAACTTGCACTGCGTGATTGAGTGGGTTAACGGTGGTAAGAAGTGTCTATCAATAATTTTGGGCGGGTGTGTTTTGATTTCGGATTTTAGCAGTAATTGTAGAGGACATAAGCGTCTGATATAAAAGATTGACATATTTAGTGTGGTTATTATGTACTGGTTAGGAGGTGGGGTCCTTATGAAATTCATCACTGTCATCCAATCCATTATAACCAATTAATCACCAGATTGGAATGTTACTGCGTCGGATAAACATGTCTTGTAGAAAGACTCAGGGATTTTAGAGATATGATGATCTTGCTTCAGATTTGGGATCTTAGTGACTCATAGATGAGTCTCCTTGACATCACCGTGCTGCTCGGTAATCGTCCTTGATTGCGCTTTTATATCATCACTGATATTATCCCCAAGTGATCATCTGGGCCACAGGTAAAGTGTTTTAAACCAGAAGCCTTGGTGCTATGTAGAGCAGCTGTGGTTCTTGACATCAAAAGCTTGGCCTCAAGTTCTAGGATCCAGTTCCATTTTGTTCCTTGAGTGCGTAATCTAGCTGCTCATTGGGTTGCTAAGGAAAAGCTCAAGGGCTTTGTCCTGATGGATTATCCATGGTATCTTCCAGCATTGGCACTGTACCAATGGTTTAGTACTCACCGAAGGAGAAGGGAAGATAGGAAAAGAAGGTATGAGTGGAGCCCTGAGACTGAACTTCAATGCCCTCGCCTGACGCAGCCCCATTCTGCTTCTGTTTTGTCTGTCAGTCCCGGCAAGGTCAGGGGTCGAGAAGTGGAAGTCATAAAAAAGAGATCTTTCTCTTCGCACCTCAGATCAAGAGGGAGGGTAGCCATTACTGGGAATCGTGGGTGCCGTAGAGCTTCTCATAGAAAATTAGAAATACAAAAACTTATCACCCACTTCCTACAATCTGGCCATTCATTATTGTACTTTTGCACTGCAGCCTCTTCCTTGAGTTTCGCCATGAAAGGAAAGAGCGAAGCGAGGGCAGCAGCTACACACGAAAGGACCAGTAAAAGAGGATGTCATTGAACAATTCTGCAATTCTGCTGTTCGTATGTAGGAACACAGAGAAAGAGATTCAAGTGAGGAGAAAGACTTCGTAGTTCATTAGCGAGTATGAATGAGTACAAGAGAACAATGGATTGTCATAGTGCTTTTTATGATAAAAGGTATCAAAGACAAGTTCTTTACTGCATATGTTTTAGTAGTTTTTGATCATTCAAATTTGAGAAAAGTCTCAAACCAACCTTTATCACCAATAAAGGTGGAAGAGAAGATATTAGAGATTTAAAACAATTAGCTTGGTTTGAGGGATGTTTAAATTGATAACTGAAGTCTGTTTGCCAAGATTATGATTTGTGATCAGCAGTGTGGTTCTGGATTGTCATAGTGCTTTTTCTTGAGGGCGGGCAGATTTGGGCGCGTTCTTTATTGCTAATGAGTTTGTAGACTCAAGGTTCAAATGTGGGGCCTGTGGTTTGATTTGGAAAATGAATGTTGAAAAGACTGCTCTTAAATATTTTAATGTGGACGTGATGGGTTTTGAAGGAAAGTGGAATAAATCAATAGAGTCTTTTGTTAAACTCTAGTCAAGGATGAGTATAATTTCTATCAGGAAATGGTAGGTTACACAAATGGGGGTACCCCTCCCCTAGTCCCTTGAGTATTGTCCCTTGCAGGGATTTGAGAACCTGCCCCAAATGGAATTCAAATTTCGAACCTGCCCCTGAAGGGGTTCAGCTTGCATGTCCGCTACCTCCTAGTTCTTTTTTGAAGACTTGCTTTCAATCTGAATCTGCCAGTTCCTGGAATAGTCGTTTTCAATTATGTGGTGAAATTCGCCTCCTCATTTCGAACCCATCACCTCTTGGTTATGAGACGGGTGCACTTGCCATTGAGCGAGAAGCTCATGTGCAAAGAACATTTTTTTTTTAAATCAACTGAGTTTTCCACATCTATTGTCAGATTTTCTTTTAAAGTGGAAGGAACTCCATTTGGTTTCTCTTCTAGCTAGAGGGACCTTAGACAAGCAAACGTTTTATTGCTTTTTTGTTGACCTTGAGATTAAGGGTTTATTAGCAGGTGGCAGGGGAGGGAGATAGTCAATTCTCACCTGAACTGGGTGTTTCATGTCCAACAGAGATAGCAATAGTATAAATCATTTGTTTCTTCATTCTGATGTGGTTCCTGTGGACTTCCGTCTTTGATTTACACAGGATTTTTAAAGTTATGCCTTGTACCTATTTAGTCCTTTTTGAGTTTTCATAGAAAAGGAAAAGGAAGGATGCTGGCTTATGGGATTCTATCCCATTTTGTGATTTTTGGAGTATTTGACCGGAAAGAAGTAATAGAGCTCTTGAGAGTATAGCGATGGATAGGCTGGCCGAAATAAAGTTTGTCCGAGTTATATTAATGCAAGGGGGTTAAGCTTTGGGGCTGATTACCTTTTCTAAAGTTTCTGGATAGTTTACATTTCATGTAGATCTACACAGTATAAGCTTCGTGTGAATGCTTGCAACTCTTTCTTAAGGTCCTTTTTATAATGAATTACTGTTCAATAGAAGTTTTTTTTTTTTGGGTTCAATCTCAAGATATTTGCGAAAGACGGTATTAGAGAAATAGAGAATGAAGATGGGTTTCTCTCGTGATCTCAAGGTTAACCCATTTTATTGACCTGCAAACTATTACTTGAATACTCTTTTCTTTTACATAACCAGATAAATTTTTTTTATCAAGCTCCTTCTTGAGGGACTTTTTAGCACAACAAGGGTGCATTTGTTTGGTCAAAATTTCCATCTTCAGTAGCGTTTGATTTCATATCCAAGGAATCAGTTTCCAAGGTACAATGCATTTTATCTTAATTTTTTTTTCTCTTCCACGGAATCCAAAAACCACCTTCCCCCAAGTTTCATTTCTCCATGCAAATTTTTTTCCATGTAAAACAATTTCAAAAGGTTCAAACTTTTCCATTTACGCAATCTTAACGAAATCTCATATTTAGCAGAGCACTATTTTGGATGCTTATAAAAAAAATTAGCACTCTTTTTGGCGTTCTTGGAGATTTACATATTTTGAACATAAAACTGCAGGTGACTTTACCAAATTGTGTTCTTGAAAATAATAACTAGATGGAAGGAGGTCTTCAAACGTCTCCACAACTAGGGTACCCTGTTGACAGCGCTGATGCGAAATACGTATCTGGACTTAGCACTATACTGGTTGCCACAATTCAAGAAGCAAAAGACAGGATCTCACAAATAGAGTATATTTTCTGCAGCCAGCTCTATCCAAATTTCCAATCAAAATACAAAAGTCTGCAGAAAATTTATTCTGAGGCCAGAAAAGCCGCAGAAGAAACATGGAAGGAAAAGGAAAAAGATTTCTTCCTCCAAATAGAAAAGCTTCAGTCTGAAAAACTACAAGCCCTTGAAGAAAACAAGTCTCTGAAATCGGAGAAGGAAAACTTAAAAATAATCCTTGATTTGAAATCCTCTGTGATACTTGATAATGAAAAAATGCTGAAAGAGCTTGAAGATAAAAACAATATACTTCAAAAGAATATAAGAGATTTAGAGGTCGAAGCCGAGGGGTTGAAATGGGAGGTCAAGAAGAAATCTAAGGAAGCTGACGGAGTAATGGAACGGCAAATTAAGTCGCTCCAACTGGTCCAATCAAAGGTATCTTTAATAGCGAATAAAGAAAAACAATTGAAAGAGAGAGAAGAAATGACAGTCGAACTTTTGGCCAAACTTAAAAGTATGGAAGGAAAATTCGACGAGCTCCAGCGGGAACTTGCAGAAAAGACCGAACAACTAGACAACGAAAAGGGGTTCCAAGAAAATTTGCTCAAGAAGATTCAATCACAAGCCTTGGAGCTATCAAAAAATGAACACCTATTGAATGATTATGAAAAGGAGAAAGGAAAACTAGGGGAGAAAATTGAGGAAGTGAAAGAGCTTCAAAAGGAGAAAAGACTGCTTCTGGCCAGACTAAAAGGCTTAGAGGAGAATGTTGATAAGCTTCAAATGGATGTTAGAGAGAAAAGTAATGAGTCTACTGAAGAAATGGAATTGCATGGGAAATTACTTCAGCAGATTGAAGCCAAAGACTCCGAGTTACTGTCTGAAAAGAAGAGACGAAGGGACGTCTTTGATGCTTATAAGAGGCTGAAATCTCAGTACCAATTTTTGTGCAAAAAATTTGGTCTTACTACAGAGAATATGCTTCCCCAAAATAGAACAGAAGATGAAAGCAATTTTCTAAAGCATAATCAGAGTCCATTAACTTCTCCTGGTAAGCTTTATTTCCTTTGCTTTATCCTTATTGGTGTGCCCTTTAAAAAATGTAATCTTAAATTGTCCGTTGGGTACCATACATATGTGCGGGATTAATCCAGCTTATGCTAGCCTTTTTTTTTTTTTTTTGAAGTGAGATAATGTTGACCAACGTGAAAGGAAAATGATGGAAAACATTTTCACCTGTTTATGGAAAACTTGTTTTTTAAATTCTTCTGTTTTGCCCAAAAAAGAAAAAAAATTCCATTGGATACCAGAGATATGCGCTGGATAAATCCAATCTATCTAACCCATGTCATTTGAAGGTGAGGTAACTTTTACCTGGCTTGAGAAGGTAACATGGTTGAGAACATTTCCACCTATTTATATTGAACTTTGTTCATTAATTTTTCTCAAAATTTAATGAGGATAGCGCGTGCCTTTGTTCACAATATATATGAACAAAAGGATTCATTTGAAATTGTTGAATCGTTAACTTGTTAACCATTCTTATTGTCTGGTTTCGGTAGGCATTGAGCATAAAATTCAAAATGCTTCCATGGTTGCTCGTGGACTGACCAAAAAGGATGATAATCAAGAAAACTTTGCTAATTCAACGTTCAAACTCAAAATCACCTTCTAGTTCCATCTCCTGTCTCGGGCCAAAACAACTCACTGATCAAAAACCTGGTCCACTATCCTGGCACAAAGCGACGCATTTCTCATTGGAGAGACACCCGGTCCCACCAGAACCGAGGTGGGCCTGATCCACACGATGATTTTCTCGATACACCCTTGGAGAACATAAGAGGAAACTTAAAGAAACCCACAAAGGTAGTTCTTGATCTTCCTGACCCGGGTCCACAGGACATGAATTTGGGCAGCTCCGATGATGAGACACAGGACATAAATGTTGACCTGGGCCCACAAAATCCGCAAATGGCCCCACCAAAGACCAGGGCAGGAGGTTTCAAGTACGTGGAGCCGGTTAGAAAGAAAGCCGAGAGGGAAAATTTGAAGGGAATTGAATGCAAGCAGTGCAAGAAATTTTATGATGCTGTTCTTCCTGATGGAGGGGGCAAAGACGTAAATTCACGCTGCGAGCATCATGATGCGGTTTCGAGGCATCGGTACAGGTATGCACCTCCTTTGACTCCTGAAGGTTTTTGGAATATTGGATTTGAGTCTGAAATATGAGTTTTCTTTTCCTCTAGTTTTAGTGCGATTTCTTTACAATAACAGCTTTGAATATAAAAGCTAATTTTGAAATCTGTTATGTGTGTTTGACCAGACGGTGATAATAGAATCTAAAATCTGATTTGTAAATCTGTTGGTGTGTTTTATTGGGTAGTTAACTAATAACTGAAGCCTGAAAGGAAATTTTGAAAACCAAATGTTGATACTAAGGACTTTGATAAATTTTTTGGAAATTGATTGAGAACACTACTGATTTGTATGAGAAGTTGTAAAAAGAGATTAGTGATTTGGTGAGATGTTTTATTGCTTTTTCAGTTTTTCAGCATTCCAATTCTTTGGGGGACGAGTAGAAAGTCTTTCCACTAAAAAGGAGGAAAAGCTGTTGAAATCTCACTAAATCTCGTCTATTTTTCGTACTTGTCATATAAATTAGTAGATTTTTTAATCATTTTCCACTTATTTCTCATCTGAAGGACCCTAACTTTTGTTTTCGCTTTTTCTTTTATCATTTTGATGCATAAATATTTTCTTTGGGGGGATTTTGCCATGTCTATTATTGGATTCATATGGCATGTAAAATCAAGCCATGTTTGGTTCTTTTAACTTGCTTGTTTGATTGCACTTATTTTCCAAGAAAAAGATTCAGGATTTCACATATCCATCTTCACAAGTTCATTTCGCTTTAGCCTTAGTTGTACCTTTTCCATAGAATCAAAAAAGACCTCCCTTTATTGTCAAAAACAAAATAACAGCCCTCCCTCTAAAATTTTCTTTTCCATGGAAACTAATTCCAAGTAAAGCAATTGTATGGAGACCAATTATTTTCAACCTTTCTGCAATCAAACGCACCATTAAGTGAAACACTGTTTCACCTCAACCAAACAAGGCCTTAAAAAATAGAAGACGGACGGGGAACTCTGGGATGAGGAAAACTAGCATTTCCATTTCTCTAGTGGTCGTGGTTTTTATCATGCCTGAAAAAACTTTCCAAGCAATACTCATTATATGCTATAATTGTCTTTTTGAATATGAAAATAAGAAATAGTGAAAGAAATGAGTAGTTCGGAGATAGTGTTTTATCTTTTTTTATCATTTCTTAGCAATGATTATGCATAGCATAGGTAAAGAGCAGCTGTAATTAAGTGAGATGCTCGATCCTTGGCCAGAAATTGATGAAATCTTTTTACTAGTAGTTAATCTGTTAAAGCTTTATTTTTGTTTTTTATTCTCACAAACTCTAATCAAGGAACAGGCGCAATTTTATTTTTTGTAATTAAGAAATCGTAATAGTGGATCATATAAATGGGGTAACTCTTTATTCACTTGGAATCCCTCTGACGAGGTTCAAGTCTGTATCTCCGCTCTCTTCGAGTCCTCTAATTTACTTTTGCTCTAGCTTTTGTGGAACAATCTAATTTTAATTATGCGGTAAAACTCGTCTATTCAGCTTTAGAATTTGTAACCTTTTGCTTCTGATTGTTTAGGAGAGATGCGCACTTGTCATTGAGCTGGAACCACTTCGACTTAAAATAATAAAATCGGATTTAAAAATCTTAACTAGGGTCATAGGAGTTGCATTGTCTCCTTTTGCTTCGTATTTCTATTACTCTCTTCCTAACAAATTGATATCACTTTGATTTGCTTAGATCTTTCTTGTTTGTAATAAAAAAAAAAATAGCACATATATACAAACAAATTTTTGGCAAGCATTATTGGTTATTCTTCAATCACCTCACAAGCACAGAAAATAAGTGCTAAAAAAAGGAAAAAAAGAAGAAGTTGCCATTATGTCCATTACACATCAGAACTGAGAAGGACCTTTATGCCGGCGCATGTTAGTGGCACTACGTAATGTTTGGCTATCGTGAGCCCATGGCTGATACAGGTCTTACTGGCACATGAATTTTCAGTAAAGGCAACTCACATGGGAAGAACGTGCAATGGTCGGTCTGCAACACTTGGACTTGTGTTTTATTCTTTCTTCTAAGTTTTATTCAATATTTATCCATATATTTTAAATTATTTTTATCCATAATTGATTAGTTTGTTGAATGGATTAAGGAAAAGCAGTTTTATTATATAAATTGGAAAACTGAATGCAAAATTAGACGATTGTTACTGACTTTGATACGTGAAGAATTGTTTGTTGTTATCTTTAAACATTTGATCCCCCCCACCCCACTATGTTGAGATTGCTAGGTGGGATTGATAATTGTTGGGACTAACAGTGGCATACGATTGAACAAGACAGGCGGGTAATTGCCTATTTTTTCAAAATTTAAAGTTAAAATTAAGTAATTTATAATTTTTTTATATAATCTTTATGTTTTTACTGTTTTACAAGAAATAGACTGATAGCGATAATTTCTTCTTCTTCTTTTTTTTTTTTTTAAAAAAACATTGATAGCGATAATTTGGGAAGGCATAATTAGGCTATAATAACTAATAACGAATTAGATCTCTGCCATCATGAGACAAAAAGATTAAATGAAGTATTGGTCACTACCATAGGGCATCATTAAAGATTGCTCTTTATCCATGTATTCCTATCAGATAATGATTTCACCATCATCAATGCCAAGTTTGAATCTATTATATACCTAGCTTTTTACCAATATTTGTACCCCTTAAAAAGTGAAGATGTGTTAATTGAAGTTACAAATCAATTCTTCGGAAAAGAAAAAAGAATACAAATCAGTCCTTGGAGGGTTGGGTTAGTGCTAATTGAAATTGTATAGAAACTAGAGGGTATTATTTTGCGCAAAACAACATTTTCTTAGGCTTTTCGACTGACGGAAATGCGTATGCTCCAAACAATTGCTTTTGCTAAAACTCGAGTTATTTCTTGAGGAATACATCATTGAGGAATAAATTAAATTTGTAAATCGCACGAATATAACAATATAGCTTGCTCAACTACTAAGACCATTTGTAGTGGGTATTGTAAAAAGTTCATTTTGCACTTTAAGATGGCTCATTTCAGTAGCGGAAAAAGAGTTATAGGAGATGGCAAAAAAGTAAAACAAAGGTAAAACTAGCAGCTGACAAAATTTTATCTTACACTATTTATGATCTGTCGTGACAGGGAAGCACCATTCTCACGATACATGATGTGCCATGTGGTGTCTCCCATGACATATCATATGTCGTAAGAGAGTTAATTGTAATTATGTAGTTGGTAATTGAAAAATGAAAGAAGAAAAAAAAAACCCTAACACATGGCAACAACACATGATGTGTCGTGGGAATGAATACCCTCAAACGACACGTGTCATGGGGGAGAACAAAAATTGCCACGACATTTCTTATGTCGTGCGAGGTAAAATTAGCTTTTTTCCGGTGCGGTTCTTATTTATTGATAGGCTAAATACACATTTTTACACTACACTTTGCACTGAAGATGGTCTAAATAAGTGAGAAAGATGTTGTCTAATAATTCTTCGAATGCGGCATGTGTTATTTGGAGGGTATTTATGCTTGTTTTGAATTATTTATGAACTTTATGTTATATATACAATAATTATTAGTTTTTAAATTTTAGATCTCTCATAACTAGGAATTAGGAGTGTGCAAAAAAATCGAAAAACCGAAAAATCAGCCCGAACCGAACCGAATTAGCCGGTTTTTAAGGTTTTCGGTCTCGGTTCGGTTGATTAAAATGAAAACCAAAAAGGGTCAGTTCGGTTATCGATTACCGGTGTTACATAATCGGTGAAAACCGAACCGAACCGACAACACATGTGTCATTCATCTATTGGTTCAATGTATAAGTTTATTCCCTTTTAAAAAAATATAAAATAAAAATATATATGAGTTAAAATTAAAACCCTAATATCTAACACAAACAAGCTGCCCATTCTCAAAACCGAAAAAACCGATCACGACCGAATTGAAAAAATCAACCCCGACAGAACCGATCCCGACCGGTTTTAAGCCTTAACCGATTTAGTTTATTTGACCATTATAACAAAACCGACATGTTGGTTCGGTTTACGCTATACCCGCACGGTTTGGTTAACCGAACCGTGCACACCCTTACTAGGAATGGTTAGTGCTAAAATATTTTTATATGAAGTGACACACTTGTAGTCATACTAAGATACTTTTACAGTTTACTATATTGTGATTAAAACTTGTCTTTTAGCGCATTGGTGTTTGATATAAAATTTAAGAATTACTTAAAATACTATTAATTTTTATAAGAAGTTAGAATAAGAACTGAATGATTTAATTATATATTATATTGAAATAATAACATACAGTTGTCAAAATGGGTACCTAATTATATTTTTAAAAATTTATTATTACATAAACAAATAAGTGCAAACATTATATTCTTGACAATGTACGTATAATAATTGGCATATAGATAAATATTATTTACCCGACAATATTTGATACTCCATTTTTTTTGACAAGGATACTGGGTTTAAAGCTTAGGACTACATGTCACCTCCTTTCATATTTAGGAATCCAAATATAACATTGAAAATTCAAATTAATTAATTAAAGACACTTACACATTTCCCTATCACAAAACAACCCGAATTTTATATAACACAACCCACATATTCCGGATCAACCCGAAATTTCCCCATATAAAGCCAAATCATCACCGTCCATATACGTCATCACTGCCGGCAATCATTTCCGGCGAACGACGACGCTTCCAAGGTGATCGAAAGCCAATCCAACCGGAACCGGTCCACAGAGATGATTATTACTAAGATTCTATGTGTCCAATATACCTCGCCGATGAAATCGATTTAGGTATCCATCCTTTCAAATTGTTGAACGATAGATCTAATGCTGAAAAGTATGTTTTAGGGCCAAATACATCCGGTAAGTAACCTCCGAGCATGTTTCTACTCAGATTCAAAATGTTTAATCCTGTATTGCTCAATAAACTCGTCGGAATTTCACCGGTGAGTTGATTACTGTCTAGATTTAGCGTTGATAGAACTGGCATTGATCCGAGTTCGTGTGGGATTGAACCTGTGATTTTATTCCTCGATATATCTAGATCTGCGAGTCGGTAGATTTTTGCAATCGAACTAGGAATCAAACCGGTGAGTTGATTTTGGCTCAGTAAAGCTCTGCTCATCATAGTCAGTTTACCGGCGTTCACCGGAATTTGACCTGTGATTTTGTTATTACTCAGATCTAGATGCATTAGACTTGCTAGATCGACAATCGAATTAGGTAAATTTCCTCCGATCTGGTTATCGGCGAGATTTAGGACAGTGAGTTTGCTCAATTTCCCGATATCTGACGGAATTACGCCGGAGATTTTGTTACCGACAAGATCGAGGATCCGTAGAGAGGGAAGTGAAGTGAGACATGCCGGGATCTCGCCGGTAATCGCCTTCCAGTCTGCGACGATGAGTGTGGTGAGTTGGTCGAGATGACAAAGCGAAGGAGAAAGTGAACCGGTCATAAAACCGGAAGCGGCCGGCTTTCTCGAAAATGGGATCTTCGGATTCGCCGCGAAGAGCTATATTCTCGACCCGGTTCGTTGTCGGGTCACAGCTAATACCGTACCAGTTGTTACAACAGTCGGTTCCGGTCCATGTTTTGAAAATGCCCAAATAAGGCTCGCTTAAAGCTGACTTGAAGGCCAGTAACGCCGTTAAGTCTGACGGCGAACAGGCGTTAACGGCCGTCACCACCAGAGCGAAAATGAAAATGAGAATTCCGCTAACTCCCATCTTTCTCTCTCTAAACAATGTGTTTAGCCTGTAGAGAGTATTTCTCTCTATATATATTGTGTATATATCTGTGTGTATGTATGTATATAGGTTTTTGTAATAGTGGAAGTGAGAGTGAGTTTGTGAGGTGGATGGGATGGGATGGAGAACTTACTTAATGGTGGAAGAGCGGGATGGAAGATGGAATATATATAGGTGGAGTTGGACGAAAATGCCCCTGGAGTTGGGGTAGTAATTACGCGTGATGACAGTGAGAAGAGTTGATAGCTCATAGAGAGTCTGCCTGGGGTAGTTTTAAAATTACGTTAACCACGTGCTGTAAGATTTATAACCCACAATGCCTGGCAAGATATGTTGTTCTTTTGGTTTAATAAGATAATTTTTTTCTTGTTTGGTTTAGGGTGGTGCTATTTCCACCCCACAAACTACTTTATTTCACTCCCACTCTCACTACCACTCCCACCAACTCTCTTTTACTCATTAACACTCCCACTACTTCCTTTACCACTCCCATTTTAATATACATAGATTAATGATTAATTATATTTAACCATTAATCATTAATCCTCATCCTCCTCCTCCTCCTTCTTCTTCTTCTTCTTCCTCTTCTTCTTCTCAACAATGGTTTCTAAAATTTTACATTCATTTAACCCTTAATGCAACACAAACTAATTATAATTAATCATTAATTCTTCTTCTTCTTCTTCTTCTTCTTCTTCTTCTCAACAATGGTTTCTAAAATTTTACATTCATTTAACCCTTAATGCAACACAAACTAATTATAATAAATCATTAATTCTTCTTCCTTCTCTTCTTCTTCTTCTTCTTCTTCTTCTTCTTCCTTCTCTTCTTCTTCTTCTTCTTCTTCTCAACAATGGTTTTTAAATTTTTGCATCCATCTACTCATTAGTCCCTTACAACCGGGGCCTCCTTGTATCATATTTTAGCTCTCGGGACCTTACATCGCCCTCTAAAAATCGAGTATTGAGAACAATTTCGGTTCTCTATGACCGAGGTTCATCCACTTCCTCGATCCCTCACAACCGAAGTATTCTGGACTATATTTTTAGCTCTCGGGACCTTACATCGGTCTTTAACAACCGAGTATTTTGAATAATTTTGGTTTCATAGGACCGAAATTCATCAAATTGCTCGGTCTCCTAGGACCGAAGTTGTCTGAAATATAATCAAATTACACATTCGGTCACTGAAAACCGAATAAGTGCTTAAATTTCGGTTTCCCGTAACCGAGGTAACCTGTTCTAATGCTCTAATTCGTTTTGTTGGTACAATTTTTTTTTTGATATTAACTAAAGAAAATAAACATTAAACATAATAAAAACAAACATATCTTTCTTTCATTAGGTTTTTCAACTTTGATAATCCTTGATTTGCTATTCTCTACCATTCTCTACAACTTAAGGTTTTTTTTTGTGTGACATTAATGGAGATTTTGTGTGTTTTTGTGAGTTACTTTTGAATTTTTGTTGGCTTTTGAAATGAATTGAATGAGATATAATGTGTTAATTAGATCTAAATTTTTGTTAATTATTAACCATTGAGTAAAAATCATAGAGAAGAAGAAGAAGAAGAAGAAGAGGAAGATGAAGAGGAAGATGAAGAGGAAGAAGAAGAAGATGAAGAAGAAGAGGAAGATGAAGAGGAAGATGAAGAGGAAGAAGAAGAAGATGAAGAAGAAGAAGAAGAAGAAGAAGAAGAAGATGAAGATGAAGATGATGATGAATAGTAATTAATGTTAATGAGTAATTAGTTGGTTGAAAATGATTAATTGAGTGGGGTGGAAATAGGAGTTTATAACCTTTTTTTTGGTGGGAGTGGAAGCAAGTAGTTTGTGGGGTGGAAATAGCACCACCCTTGGTTTATGTTATTTCCTATTTCAGTAGGTTCAATAATAATTCACTGAATTAAGTAAAGGGCTCAATGTTTCTAAGGTGTTACTTCCTACTTATCTATTTTTTTTATATTTAAAATAAAGGAGGACATATGCTGTAACTCTATAAAAGCAATCTTAGTTAACAATGCAACGTTTCACTTTATGTATGAACTTCTGATGGTGTCTTTGATCTTTTGTTTTAGATAATTTTCCTTTCGTTTACAAATAAAAAAGGAGTTAATTTTCCTTTTATAAGGGTAAGGGTGGACCGGGTGCTAATATTAACACCCACCCTATTTTGTATAACAAAGATCCTTCATAATAAAATACCCAACATCACTACTCAACGTCTTATTTTTTTGTTACAAACACTCCTTAATTTTATGTATTTATCCAATGGTTATAACCAATGCATTTACCCCACAATATATTAGTAAATTAATACCCCTTAGTCAAAACACATTCTCCTCCCATTTCTCCCATCTCTCCCCCAAAGCCTAGCCAAGGCATACAAACTTAGAGAGTACGTACTCTTTCGGTTCTTCTTCATTTCCCTTCCTAAAATCAAAAAATATAATCATCAAGTAAACGAAATACAAATATCATTATTGGGTTGTGTTTTAAGCTTAGTTCAAAGTTTGTGTTTTAAGCTTAGAGATGGTGAACAAAGAAGAAAACGAGCTCGTAAACCAAACTTTTCTTCTTCAGTACGTCATTAAAGGGAGGGGAGACAACAGAGAGGGAGGAGATCGTTCGGTCGTTAATGGAGAGAGGGAAGAGGAGAAGGGAGGATTTTTGTTTTCTAGATTTAATTATAGATTACTTATTTATTAGTTAATTTATGTTATTAAAGGGGTGGGGGTTAGTAACAAAAAAAGAAAGAAAGAAGGTAATTGAAGGTGTTAATGACACATAAAGTGTTTGTGACAAAATAAGTGAACGTCAATTTTACAAACTTTTTTATAAAGAGAAGAATCATTTTACTCCGACAACCACGACAAGATCCTAGCCTAGAGTTCATCATCATCATCATTATTTTATTATTATTTTAACATTTTACAAAACTAGCTAAATGATTAGAAAATAATTGAAAAAAATCAATACTATAAAAACAAGTTGAGGCAGGGTAGATGTGGCAACATTTAAAGCTACCCCACAAGTTTAGGGTAGGGTACCCGACAAAATATATGAGGGACGGATAGTCCTCCCATATTGACAAGGTAACGTGGATCTGAGTTGTCTTGATTAGAACATGAGTCTCTTCACATTCCTTAAACTAATCACGTTCCTTAAGCTAATTGAATCACTAACAAATTTCATACACAAGTGTTTCAATTTTGTTTGTTTACCAATTGATAATCTCAACTGTCACTACTCGATGCTAGCTCACTGTATATCTAGTATCAACATTATAGGATTTTATAATAATCCGTCGCCTTAGATTAATAACTTTATTTGATAGAGTAATTATGTCTTAAAAATAATTCAATTATAAATTTAAAATTTCTAAAAAAAATGAGAATTAATTTGAGACCAAGGAATTAATAGTAATGATCGCACGTCCTGCATCTTATTATAATGGGAAAGTCCTTGGTTACAAGTGGGTCAAATGAACTTAAACAATAATTTAGTTTAGTCCATTTTAAGGGAAGATTCAAATTATTACATATGATTTAGTTATGTGATGTGGGGTTATTTTGTTTTTTGTCAAGTTTAAGAGGTGGAAATTTTCGGTCTTTAACCCATGCTAAAGAGCACATAAGTGCCTTTTGTCAATTTTACTCTCATCTTTTTTTTTTTTTTGACAAAAATAACGTACATAACACATCTTAAATTTAATGCATGTAATATAATTTTTCATGTAATACTACATTATGATAAAGAGATAATTACATTAATAATATAACAACGTACTCAAAACAATTTGTATGTATACATACCGAATGCTGCTGCATTATTATATATATATATATATAGTTAGAAAAAAGAAGTTACAATGAGACGCTTTTCATTGAGATCCAAACTCATTTAATTTCATCGATCCCATCACTTTCACAAGCATTCTGTTGCACTTAGCTTTTAAAACCAAGCATCATATGCCACCTTTTAAATCCAACGTCCCTTTCATTTTTTAATATCCTTAAAAGCCATGTCGGTCATACTAAATTTAGACTCCCTTTTCCCTCGTCTCAATGTGCTAATTTACTAATTGGATGTTTTGAAAGAATATTTAGATGTAGAAATATTTTAAAAAAATTATAAATATAGATTAGTTGTGACTTGTGAAGAAACTAAAACAAGACACTTTTTTATAGAAAGAGAAAATAAATTGAAAGTGTCTCTCGACAACTAATTATAATAGAGACCTTATTTTTTTGCTATACATGATGGAGGACTCATTCTCTAAAATTAATTTTAACAAGAAGACATTTTTCAATTGTTGTACATCACCAGGACACATTTCTTCTTTTTAAAAGGACAATTATAATCTTATTTTATTTACTTGTTATGGGAGCATGGTAATCTTTAAGTCTCACCAACAGGCGAAAAACTTACATGCACCAAGTGTAACACCTCAGCATTCCACCTCAATATCCCAAGCCAATTAAATTCCGCCACGTCACACTCCTCTCTCCCTCTCTCTGCCACGTCATTCTCTTCCTCTCCCTCTCCAGCGTCACTCTCTTCTTCTCTCTCTCTCTCCAGCTCTCTCACCACCTCCGGCTACTCTTCGGCGACCGGCGCTATGTGCAGACCACCGTCACCACCTCCCGCGTGCAACCACCATCACCACCTCCCGCGTGATCTCCGTCGTCGGAGATCACGCCGGAGGTGGTGATGTGAGAGGGATAGAGTGAAAGAGATAGAGAGAGGAGGAGAGATAGATCCGGCTCCGTCGCCGGAGATCACGCCGGAGGTGGTGATGGTGTGAGAGGGATAGAGTGAAAGAGATAGAGAGAGGAGGAGAGATGGAGAGATGGAGAGATAGATCCGGCT
The DNA here is from genome assembly GCA_021464415.1 of Lonicera japonica. NCBI lineage: Eukaryota > Viridiplantae > Streptophyta > Magnoliopsida > Dipsacales > Caprifoliaceae > Lonicera > Lonicera japonica. The sequence continues at coordinate 72,245,017 of CM038471.1, read as the reverse complement.
CCGTCACCAGAGATTACGCCGGAGGTGGTGATGGTGGTCTGCACGCAGAGCCGGTCGCCAGAGAGTAGCCGGAGGTGGTGAGAGAGCTGGAGAGAGAGAGGAAGAGAGTGACGCTGGAGAGGGAGAGAAAGAGAGTGACGTGGCAGAGAGAGGGAAGAGGAGGGTGACATGGCGGAATTTAATTGGCTTGGGATATTGAGGTGGAATGCTGAGGTGGTACACTTGGTGCATGTAAGTTTTTCTCCACCAACAGTTCAATCTATAAGATCTTTTGACAACCTTATCAAAACTTTGACAACAACAAATAGTAACACCCGCTGATAGTGATTGAGTATGTTCCTCTTTTTCTTAAAAAATAAAATAAAAAAAATGAGTGTTTTAAGCAAAAATATACTATGCTTATTTATAATTAAAAATAAAAATGTCTTTTCAGATCTAATTATGGAAGGAGCTGTTAACCTTTATTATCAAAATAAATGGAATAAAGTTTACGCAATGTGTACCGCAATAGACAAATTTATAAATTAGATATTTCTTACAACCAAAAGGATCATTATTAAATCATAGACAAAATTTATAAATTAGACTTATTTGTTTTTGTTTCAAAAATCTAGACGCGAAGTTTGTCGGCAAAACATGAATCTTCACAAATAATACACAAATCAAATTATTATAAAACAAAATTAATTAGTAAATGACATTAATTTTTTTTTTAAAAGAAGAGTAATTTATGCCAAAAATGAATTTATTTTATTCCTTTTCAATTTAAGAATTGTGTATTTGGTGGAACATAATATAATAAATAAATTTTAAGCATTGGTTAACATTAAAATATTTTATTTTATTTTTGAAAAGATAAAAGTATAAAAGTCCAAAACGAAGCTCGTAAGTTTAAACATTCGTTAACATTATCTTTTCAATTCTTGGCATGGCATTGTATAAATTCCAGGGGAAACCTATTGAGAATCTAATTCTTCGGGCAATAGAGAGAAAAAAAAATTATCACAAAAAATTAGAAAAATAAGTGGTCTCATAAAATCACTGATACCATTTTTCAAAGTAAAAACTTAATTATTATTTTTTAACTTTACAAACAAAGAGGCCCTTGATGTTATGATTGAAAACTTTATTGATCACTAAAGAGACGTAATGGGGCTAAAATGTTCTATTACTTTTTCACGTAATAAAATATGTTGTGCATTGAATAACAAAATCTTTTAATAGAGGAGATAAAATTCAATTATTTTTCACTTAGTTTCTAACTTCTTTTTTTATCTGATTAACTCTTGTAAAATATAGAAAAGAAACTAGAGCAAACAAAATGAGACATGACAGATCGCTACAGGAATCAATATAATTTGGATCACTTAAAGTTGACCAGTTAGAAAAGAATAAAGTGGAAGATGGAAAATTAAAACCAAATTACCTCTAAATTGTAACCTCACCATTAACAAGGGGCAAGAACTAGGATTTCAGTCAAGGGTGAGCAAAAGTTAAAATGCTGATTTTTCTTTTTAGATAATAGTAAAATGAGAAGTTAAGTCATAAAAAAAATAAAATATATTTGTAATCAGAGTTGAACCCTGACAAATAAAAAATGAATATTCTTGCTTAACCATCAAACTATTTTTCTTTTTATTAGATAATTCTCCTCAAAATATATATGCAAGTAGTATATTAGTACACATGTTGCGTGTGCAATTAATCTAATATAATATATATCAATAAAAAAATCACAAAATTTCAGGAGGCGTCTTGGCCCCGCATAAGTCCAACTATGCAAATATGATGTTCAACCACACAATGCATGCGTGTGGTGGTAAGGTGTTGTTATCATCGCCCATAACACTAACCCGCTATAGATAAAGAAGACGCACTTCAATCACAACAAACAACATACAAACTGCTTTTGACGAAAAGACGAGAAATAAGCAGGTTCCAAAAATGTGCAATTACAGTTCCCTACACTAGAATTCAACTTAACCAAAACCCCAATTATGGCAATGAAACTACAAAATTCTAGACCATAAATTTAAGCAAAAACGTCTTCAGTAATAAATGGTCTTTGGGTATTGATACAAGGTTCCGGTGGACATTGAAGTTGCTCATAATTTAGCTGTCTTGAAGCTTCATACAAAGCAATTCCGACGCTCACAGATAAATTTAGACATCTAACATAAGTTTCAATCATTGGGATTTTAATGGCACCACCACCAAATGGTTGGCTCTTACAGTCGAGCAAGGCCTCAGGTGGTAGCCCGGAAGTTTCTGAGCCGAATACAAGCCAATCACCTCTCCGGTAGGAAAAGTCCTGTTTTGACAGATCTTGATTAACAAAAGATTACAGGAAGAAAATCTACTTTGCGGACATATGCATAGATGATCGTCTAAAGATCTTGCCATAGTTTTGGAATTGAATAATATTAACAAGAAAAATCAAAGAAAGGAGCACCATTTGAAAGATGCTGGATCGATGTAATCTCCCTCCTAAATTAAGAGTCACTATTTAATGACACGCGAATTTCAACGTACTCTTATTTACTTAACTCCAGCCAGAATTGGTGTATTGATTTTGGAAACATGACTCCTAACCGGAGATTGATTGGGAAGTCCCAAAAAGGAAAGGTTGACTCTTATTTCATGACATAATATAACTCGCCACACCAATATGCGAAAGTGCGACAATCATGGGAGTAATGGACGCAGCTGCAAAATCCTGCACCCTGGTGTGAGAGAGAGAGAGAGAGAGCAGGGATGCATGTGGGGGCTAAAAATGTAGGTCCGAGTCTAATGGGTTGGGTCTGTCAATGTGTATATCGTGCATTTGTTGGTCTAGTGGGTTTGTCACATTTGTTTCAACATATATAACGAGTCAACTTGTTAACCAACCAAACCCATTTTAGGGTCAAGTTAACAGGTCATTTTAAGAATGTTCCGCCCTAGACATTAGAAAATGAAATCGCATGTTTCAATTAGATTTTCCTCCTGGCTTCTGATAACTTCTCTTAAACCAAACCATTCTTTTGTATGTAGTGCTATCCTAGTAACCTTCCAGTAAGGCGCGGGTGGTCGCCTCGGGCCCACCAAATTTGAACTTTTAGTACTAATTGATCTTTGTAAATCTTTTTGTATTTTTACAAGTTTGGTCCCCTAAAGGAATAAATTATCTATGCATACAACTCCTGGATCAGACAAGAAGGAAATACCCACCACAGAAACCGTGTGCATGGGTGGGGGTGGGGGTGGGAGTGAGGGGGAGGGGTTGTGTGTTTGAGGGTGAGATTTCAAAACCATCAAGAGAAAGTCACAAAAATGGCTCAATGAAATTCTGCAATTTCATACCAATGTTACCTAATCTGTGGGACGTGCTGGTAAGTGGTACAGTACCTAGCTTGGTATGTGGTGCAGTAGGGGTATGCTAAGTCAGAATGCTATTTCGAGTTGCTAATCAATATTTATCATCCCTACTATACATATATTTATAAAGTATAATGGAATCCTTGATATATCTAGTCATAATAGGAGGTTGCTAGGTTGGCATTTTAGCTCACAGATGCACCCTGTTTGGGGTCGGCGCACCCAATTCCCAATATGTAAGAGAGAGAAGACAGAGGGGTGGAAGAGGGGGGGGGGGTGTTCATGAATTAGGCAACACTATTTCAAACTAGTCAAACAGTTGTAATTTATATATTTAGTGTTGTACTAAAGCAACTAATGATTGAAATGAGGATACAGTCATGTTGATGCCATCCTCACAACTCTAAAGCAGGATGAAAACCTAAGTCAATTAATCAAATAAGAGAGAAAAGAAGATATGCAACTTACTGAATGAGTAGTCGTTCCTCTCTTAGTAAATGCCAACAGTCGTTTTTCCCCCCTCTGAGCAGGATGAAAACATACAAAAATGTTTGGTTAGAAAGATTGAGGGATTTTTTTTCCTTGTTCTTTTTTGGAAAAATAGGAGGTTTGGGGGTGTTTAATCTTAACAGTTCTTGAAACGAAAACAACCTGTTGCCTGAAATATTCCTGAAACTCTGCCCACGACGCATGCACTTTAACAACTACATATCTAACATAAAGATATTATAGATAAGGAAAAGTAAATTTTTTTTTTCTAATAAATGGGAGTAGAGAACCAAATACAATGTACTGCTGCAGATAACATTTTGATAGCGGAATATAAACTTTGATGGACTAATCATTTGCAAAAGTGCTCATTGAATATCAAGATTTTAGGGGTGAGCAGGTCAAGTACGAGTGCTGCCTCAAGTCCTTAACCCAAAATTTGAAAATGAATATTCGGGGGTGGTTTTTTTTCTGGGGTGGGGGAGGCAGAGAAGGAGTCACAAATCCATATGCGTAGGCTGTAGAGGTCCTTCTACGCCTCTCAGAAGTAGGCCTGTCAATGAACAGGATTTTTTTACTGCATCCGATTACACTTTTGTGTATTAAAATAATTGATCAGGTAAAATGATCCAAGTCCAACAATTCGAAAGCTTAACAAGGATAGACAGATATTTATATTATATACGGTAAATATCTACTGTGGACTGTCCGTCTATGGAATGCACTTTATGCAAAATTTTCTAAGTTGAAAACATCTCCCAATGTTTTGGTAACAAATTTGAGACAGTCCGTACCAGATATGGAACCTATATATATGTGTGTGTGAAAAACAATGCTTGAAGCTTAAATCTTACAAAAGGTCCATAAAAATGAACAACATAAATAGAGAATAGTTGGGGAGGCATCCAATTGGACCTGGAAAAGATCCCAAGTTCGAGTCTTAGCAAGGGGGTCTGGGGTGGGTTTTTCATTGTTTGTAGTTCAGTGGAAAGACTTAGATCTCTTCTCTTTTTTTTTTTCAAAATATTAAAAAATAAAATGAAATTTTATGGAAGAAGCCTCTTAAACAAAATGCGTATGTCCAATAGTCTAAAGGATACGGCCAGTAATCCAGTCCAGCACGCTTTAGTTTCGTATCATCGACCTGAAACCCTAATGGCTGAAGAAGGAATAAAAGTTGAAATAGCCAAATTTAGTATAAGAGTTCCTAATCATATGAGTAAAACCTGAAAAGGAAAGGGGAAAAATTATATATTACTCATCGTTGCACTTAGTGAGACAGACATGTTGAACTCAAGCGACAATGGGTGGTACCTACCTCCACTAGGTGCAGTCCAACGGCTGATGCTGCACAAGTTCTTGCAATGCAACCTGTGTTACCAGGTATCTGCCAAGGACAGCAAACATCTCAGTGGCAGCCAATAATCTTCTTCTTTCCTCTTTCTTGTTTTAATAAAAATAAAGAATTGATTACTTGACTTTTGTTATCCTTTATTGACGAATGAAGCACCATATCATTATCCATCCAAGCCGACTAAAGTCTTAACTTAAAATCCCTTGTCTGGTCGTTTAAGACTCGAGCACCAATGAGCTATAGGTGATATGGTGTCAATATCCAACTTCATTAGGGGAGTGCAGTTGTTTATATCCGTTTGAAGGATAGTTGATAGAGATCACTACCCACACTTGTGTACCCCAATCACATTTCATAATAAAATATCTCTATATATACTCAATGACTATATTTTCATTTTTGTGATTGAAAAAGAAATACGATAAATATCCAACTAATACAATTAAAATTAATTGGAAGTTGCATGCATATTACTACTACCTGAGGAGAAACTAAAACCACTTGAAGAAGTTTGTTATGGGAGACTTTGTTGACTGCGTTACCAACCCCATCTGGCAAAGAATTATCATTGCCTCCTTCAGCTGCATTATAACAAAACATCAAGATAACATAAGTAGGAAATTGACTCCAAAAAGGAACAAATCCACTCGATTATACAGAGAGAGAGAGTGCGTGAGGGAGTATACAGAGAGAGCAGAGGGGAGAGAATCGTGGAGAGGGAGTAGTGATTGAGATGTGGAGCAGCTTCTTTTTAACTTGTTGAGCCAAGTGATAGGAACGGAATAGATAATTATTTCTGCAACGCAAATGGAGTGGATTTGTTATTATAAGATTTAGGGTTTTAAGACCAGTTGCTGTGTCCATCAAAACCCACCCTCTCTCTCTCTCGCGATGCCCCCAAATTTTCAGTGGTGATAATATCTATTTTCTGCAGTAAGATGCCTTGCCTTTAGTCCCTGTTGTTTGGCCCTATCTTCACCACGACCCCTCAAAACGGTTCACATGTTTCCATTAACTTTTAGCGTTCTGTTATGAGCCCAAGTTACCCATGGGGAAACTAAGGATATCTGCGACTAATATACGAGGTCCATGGGTACGCATGCGTTTGTAGCTTAGAGCAGCCCCTATGTTAACTATAAGATCGGATGCAGCTGGCCTAAAACTGTAGCTCGAGTATAATATTAAGCATCAAATATCTATTAAATGGGCAATTTATAAACTAGTTTAAAATACATTATACATTTGCGTACGTGGTTTGACACATATAAAATATCTTGGCATTATAAGTTAAGTTGTTCGATAATAATATATTAATATACGAGAAAAAGCTGCTAAAAGTGGAAACGGCTACCACCAAAAGTAAGTGTAAAATGCATTTAGGTATGGAACATGACATAGGTAGAGTGTCTAGGCATTATGAGTTAAGTCATTGAATACTGATAGACAAAATAAACCGCCAAAAGTGAAAAGGGTTATTACTGGGCCAGTGTAAATAGAGTGAGTTATCACAGACAATTGTTGCAAAACATAATGAAATGTTATGAAACCAAATCCTCCATGGAAAATCAGAATATTTGGGAGTTGCATATAAAGCTCATGGGCACCCTCCCATTCCAAATCAATTTTCAAGGACAAATTATACTCGTGAGTTTGTAACAATGAAAATTCAGTACTCCATTCCATGTTCAAATGAACTTTTTTGTTGCATACTAAATTTAGTGCAACTTATATTTATACTTTGATTATCTTACCAGATAATGGACTGAGTTACTACAAGTGTGCATACATAAATATATATATATATATATATAGAGAGAGAGAGAGAGAAAGTATACATATATCCCACTTATCATATACAAATAAGCTGGATCTTTTCTCCAAGATTACTGATGTAAATCATTTAAAAAAAAGTTACTAATGGAAATATAAATTGTAGGCGGCAAAACCGAATCTATAATAATCTTGACCTTCATGTTGAAAGAGTATCTTGCTAAGTTATGAGCAATTTTTGCTCGTTCTGTTGTATAAATTATATAATTTATAATTATTTCATTGTAAATTGATAAATTGTAATTTCTTTTTTCATTTTAACAAAAAAAATATGCGTTGTAATTTTTTCACATTAACTTATATGATAGTTATAAGTTAGATAATTTAAATTATATCTTCACAATTTCTTATCTAATATCTTAGAAATTAACTTAAATTTATTATTTTATATACTAATTTATTTTTGTAACAAAACACTAAAATTAAATAATTTCATATATTAGTTATTTTTGCAACGAAATATAAAATTGGATATTTTGACACGATTTTTAGCATTAGGGGCTAAATCGAATTTGACCTCAAAGTATAGGGACCATGTACATAATTTACGCAAAACACACACGGTTTACAAAATTTACGACAACGCTTGCCACCGAAATAACAGAATTGGTTCCAATTGAGTTTGCGTTACGTTATCTATCCTTGATGAGTGAGTGATAACCAATAACCATGGCAACGTGCCTATCAAGCTCATACTCTCCCGATTATCCCCGAACTAGAAGAAATCCTTTCCCCATTTACAAATCACCAAGGTTTACTTCAGAAGAAACCCTCTTTTTGCTCCAAAAATGCCACAATTTCAAACAATTGAAACAAATCCACGCCAAGATTATCAAAACCGGCCTTTCTCAAGACCAATCAGTCGTCACTAAGCTGCTTAAACTTTGCTCCTCTTATAAAAAGATGGATTATGCAACTCTGATTTTTGAGAAGATCACAAATCCAACCACTTTCACTTGGAATCTCATGATTAGGTTCTATACAATCAGTGATAACTCTATCCAAGCTCTCATGATATATAATCTAATGATTTGCAAAGGGGTAAACCCAGATAAGTTTACCTTTCCTTTTGCTGTAAAGGCATGTGCGTCTCTGTCTTTGATTGAGAAAGGAAAGGAGGTGCAAATGTTTGCATTGAAAAGTGGGTTTGGTGGAGATATATATCTGCAGAATGTGCTGATGGATTTTTACTTTAAGTGTGGGGATTCGGATTACGGGCGGAAGGTGTTTGATAGAATGCCTGTGAGGACTGTTGTTTCTTGGACGACGATGATATCTGGGCTTGTTTCTTCTGGGGAGTTGGATGATGCATTGCTGGTGTTCGATCAAATGCCAGTTAGAAATGTTGTTGCTTGGACGGCCATAATTGATGGATTTGCAAGAAGTGAACGCCCCCAAGAGGCATTTGAGTTGTTTCGGAGGATGCAGGCTGATAATGTGAGGCCGAATGAGTTTACGCTAGTTAGCCTTTTGATTGCTTGCACTCAATTGGGGAGCTTGAAGTTGGGTAGTTGGATTCATAATTTTGCTCTCGAGAATGGGTTCAAAATTGGGAGTTTCCTTGGCACAGCTCTGATTGACATGTATAGTAAATGCGCGAGTTTGGAGTATGCCCGGCAAGTGTTCTACAACATGGAAGACAAGAGCTTGGCCACATGGAATTCAATGATTACCAGTTTGGGAGTTCATGGGTGTGGAGAGGAAGCCCTCTATCTCTTTGCGAAGATGGAGAAGGAAAATGTTAAGCCAGATGCAATAACTTTTGTTGGCGTCTTATGTGCTTGTGTTCATATAAATGACGTGGACATGGGTCGTAGGTACTTTGAATACATGAGTGATCGTTATGGTATCTCACCTATTGCTGAACACCTTGATTGCATGAGCGAACTATCTAAGCGTGCCAATATGCTAGATGAGTTTGCAATTCAGTAAGCACCACACTGGTTTAACCAAATCAGCATTTTTGTGGGCTTTGCAATATGTTTGGATATTTGTCCCAATATCTGCGTCAGCCTTCAAGATGTATGTATTCTGGTGTAAAAATGCTGCGTTCGGAATTCTCTGACAATTCTTTATCCCCACAATCAACCCTTAAACTGCAAGCTTTAGTGACAATGATATTCACCGATTTTTTAGAAGCCTTGTGATGCACATCTTCTCTTAAACAGCCAGGTATCACAAATATGAGCTACTTTAGTGCATATAATTGTTTAGTTTTCACCTTTTAGTTCCACAATGTATTAATAGAGCTCTTTCAAGTTGTTGGATTTTACACCCTTCTGCATTTTCTAATTGTATTTACAAAATTGTAATATATGGATTATAGATTTCTAAATTCTAATTGTGCATAAGATGAACTATTTCTGCTTGATAATGAAGTATCTGTGTTTCTGACACTACCTGTGTCTAGCGTCTACAATGTAAAGCTGAATAGAATACCAAACTGACCTAAAAGCAGTCACGACATCAAACATTAGAGATAAGAGATAAGCTCTTACCAAATCAGGCTAGAATAAGCCCAAATGCTATAAATATAACATTTTGCAACCCTATTTTGAGAATAGTGTATAATTCAAGCATATGGTCATAGAAGAGCTAATTGGAAACTCCAAGCCAAGCAAGTTGCTTATCCCTTCTAAACCTGCATCTTGTTTCATTCCAAAGAAAAAGGAGAAAAAGAACATTGATTTGATGAAAATTTATCATGGTGTATATAGCCCTCTTAACGTTAAAAGTTATCAGAGGTTTGTTTAGGTGCCAACTGTTAACTTTTAGTATTTTTTTCTTTGTTCTGTTGATATTTGTCTCTCTCTTAATGATTTCCGGGGGCTGTGTTCGGTAATTTGCGGTTTGTATTTGAGATATTGGTTCAGGTTTATGCTTCCAAGAATTCCTTCCTCAGCTGAATCCCACAAATCATGAATTTTGATTTCTGACACTCCCTCTCAAATTGAAAGAGGTTCCACACCAACATCAATTTGCAATCTATTGTGCTGTTCCTTTGTTAAAAAATTGCTTCTTCTTAACTTCAACTTGTATCTTCAATTAAATTTTTGGAATGGGCATGTCTACAAACCCCTTAACTCTCTAAAACATGCACCAAAAGAATAACATTCACCCAATATGTGCGGTAAGTGGGAAGAACACCCACAAATAAGGATCACAAAACCAAACAGGCCAATTTGACCAACGCTGCATCACCTAAAGAACATGAGGAAAAACATTAAACTACCCTTAATTCTAAGGAAACTTGGGAATACCTGAAAAAGATCGAAAGGAAAGAAAAGAGCCGCTTGAACAATTGTACACAAGCCAATAACATTGAGGCAACATCTTAGAGTTGCCAAACAGAGGAGAGGGACAAAATTGAACACAAAAACATCCAAATTTGTTTTCCTTTGACCGATGCAATCTAAAAACAGGGGCAGATGTATGGTTGAAATATATATATATATATATGATATGGTCAATATTTTTTGGGGGGATTTTTAGACTTCGCCTCCAAATCCCCCATGCCCATGCATGCGCGGGAGCTAATAATGCTATTTTACACTTACTCCAATGTTTTCTTAGTCCTTTGATTTACTCCCCCTGTTTTTCAATTCTGAGGAAGGAATTCCTTGGAAGAATAAACCTGAACCAATAAAAAAACTCTAGCATCACCTCACCATCAAACCAGGCCCAGCATATTATATGTATCAAATATTTACACACACATATATATATATTATATGTGTATAGGTATATAGGGGTGCACAGTGTATAAAAAGAAAGAAACAAACAGAAATCTCCTCAGATCAGCCAAGATAATGCTCCAGAATCCTATTGCAGGCGGAGTTAAATAGTGTTTTTTCTTTGGGGGGGGGGGGTTTAATAATTCAAGGGATTATTAAGTGTTCTCTCTCTCTAATCACGTTGACGGAAGAGAATGGCTATACGCCCATGGATCTGAGACGCTCACTATTGTCTTTGGGCTTCCAAAACAACTCAATCCAACATCAGAAATAATGTCATACTTCCATTGACGCCACATGCTTAGGTTTTCATTATTCCCAACTATAATACTTGGAAGTCAAATGCTTTCGTTAAAATGCGGGGGAAAATGATGCGGCATACACTGAAGAGATTTTATTTGTATTTGTAGTTTTTTAATGGATTTATATTTAAGGATAACTGTCTAGAATCTATCTTTAATTATGATGATTACTGATTAGGATTATTTAGTTAGTTCGTTTTGTTATTTTAGCTTAGATTAGGGTTTCCGTACTAGCTCATGAATAAGCGGGTAATCATGGTTATTAAGCAAAGTTGAATTAAGATTTAAGTAAAACATATGTGCTTAGACTTATGAGCAACCCCCGTGGATCTCTCTTTTCTAATATTATCCGCGGCTCCCATTACTCCTAATGTTGACCTTCCATTACAGTGACTTCCCAATGTTTGAGGTTTTGCAAAAAGGTAAAAAACACTATCATGAAGACAGAAATTAATTTAGACAGCGTAAGTACACTATTATCAAGATCGTATCCACACTTTCATGTATGCTTCTAGAAAGTTGCTTGTTCGGATCTAAATTCAAGTGCGTTGATTCACTCTCGTGGAGAGTTCTTTGTCTAGCTAATGCAATTATGTCATGAATTCAAGTTCTATATGGAAAAAAATAAAAATATCTTTGAGTGGTATATGAGCCTCATAGGCAACCTGGCAAACCTGTTTCCAATGGTAAGTTCTACCCAAAAGTTCATAATGAATCATTATTGTTCCAATGGTGGTGTATTAAAGGAAAAATCAAAAAAATTCCACATTTTGGTTTTTAGCTTCGTGACACTGCACATGGAAACGAGCCATGTTCCAGAGTTGAGTTCTAACAAAGATCATTCTTCTTTTTTTGGTTATTTCTTTTGCAGAAATATCAAGATATATATTGCGAGTATCTAAAGGTTTCTTTCTTTCAACCAAAAACCTTCTTTTTCTTCCCATAATACCTCTCAATTAATGGTGTGTGCTAGCGAATCTCCCTCCTCATATATATATATATATATCTTCAATCCCTTATATATATATATAGCACATCAATTCACATACCACAGCCACACCGGGGCACATACAGCAGCCAGCCCACAACATTGGGGTTGTTACACAAATATTTAAATTTACTGTTTTCACTTTGGAAAACAAATTTAAATGGACTATATGGCCGGGGACTCTCTCATACTCCAAACATCCCCCACTTAGGAATGGCGGGTTTGAACTGAAACCGGGCCAGAAGATAAAGATCACTGCACCCGTGGGTTGGGCAGGCCGCTCTTGGGCTCGTACCGATTGCTCTTTTAGCCAACTTGGCCGTGGAAGCTGCACCACCGGTGACTGTGGTGGTGGCATTCTGCAATGTGACAGATCATATGTTGCACCCCGTAACACTTGCCGTGTTTACCTTACACTTGGGAGCTAAGAATAGTGATTCTTAAAATGTCAGCCTTCTTGAAGGGTTTAATATTCCGATCTCAATAATTCCTACACACGGTTGTTCTGCAGTAAGTTGTGTATCGGACTTGAACCGTCGATGTCCCATTGAGCTGCAAGTGAAGAAAAACAAGCGAGTTGTGGAGTGTTCGAACGCGTGTTTCGCTTTCAATGAACCTGAATACTGTTGTACCAAAGCTTCTTGTCCTAATGGTTATAATTATCCAATTGACGACGTGAACACTTTTACGTGCTGAAATGTAAATTACTTGATTAAGTTTTGCTAGATCTTTGTTTAGAAGCATGAAGAAAGTACTTGATAGTCTTGATAAAATATCTACATGAATAATGAGTATTTGTTCAATTGTTCTAGTGCATTTGGAATTTATGGGAAGGAGACTTTTGATTAGTTGGCAACTAATTTGATGAAAGGTTGAGAAGTACGTTATACGTTTTATGTGGCTCCTTGTGTCGATTAGTTATTCATTTTTATTTGATTGTTAAACTCGATTTCTGTGCAATACGATGTATGTAGGTTTTTTCAAGTATTGTATTATTTTTTTTTCGTAAATTGTAAAGTAAAGAGGAGTAATTTGGTAATTTTATATATGTACCAAACTCCTCTACGTATTTAGGCCTCGTTTGATTCGGGTATTAAAAAGTGAGATGAGATTGTTAATACCACGTTTTTTATAATACCTTGTTTGATTCGTACAAATGTGCTGAGATTACCAATACCAGTACTAATTTAATACTACTATTTGTGGTATAATTTAATACCAGGGGGAGGTGGTATTGTTTATCCAGGATTAAGAAAAATGAACCATATATTTTCAAAAATGCCATTACTATTATAATATTTTCAAAAATGCCACTACTACTACTACTACTACTACTATATTATTATTATTTTAATTTTTTTTTTAAGATTTTTTTAAAAAAAAAATTTTAATTTTTTTTAATTTGTTTAAAATTTTTTTTTGTTAGTCCAAATATAATCCCGTATACGAGTTACAGAATCAAACATGGTATTAACATCAGCATGAGATATCCCAGTATTAATACTGCATGAATCAAACAAGGTATTGATATTAAATTAATACCAGGATTAATAGTCCAGTATTATTAATACTGGTATTATTAATCCCACTGACTCTAATACCTGAATCAAACGAGGCCTTAATGTAGAGTATATATATATGATATAAAATAAATATCGAAAAATTAGGGGAGGTAAACTCAAATTAAGATGAAGCACAAGGTTCACATTATCTGGGACCCGATTTATCCTTCATGGAGTGTGATCATTGAAGTAAACTCACTGCAGTATAGTATATATCTGGCATACCAATATTTTTTCTAGTTAGACAAAATCGCTACACTTTCTTCAAATATAATTTGTAAAACATACATGGAATATTCCACACGAGCTATAAAACTACAACAAATTGAGAGCAAAAGCATATTTTTATTTTTAGAGAGGGTTTGATGGTGGCGAAAATGCATGTTCAGACTTTGTCAGGAGATAATTTCAAATCCATATGACACAATTAATGAGAGAGAGTTACCCTCATTTGTGCAGCTTAATTAATGTTATCATTTTCTAATTTTATTATAATGCTTGAATAGAGTTTTTTTTTTTTTTTTCAATTGAAAAATAATTTGTTAAAAGTGCTTAGCTTTATAATACCAGACCTGAGAAATTGTGTTGAGAATGATAAATTGCATCACGAGAATTCAAAGCTTGAACCCAAAAAATGAGTTCTAAATTGGTCAGTGAAATCGTTTTAATTTTGAGCTTTAAACAGTGTCAAACTTGGTTAATGAGATCATTTAATAATATATTATCAATCTTACATTAATGGTAGTAATTAAATTATCACTAGAAAAACATAAAAAACAAGCAATGCTACTCAATTTAAAAAGGATGATCTTTACAAATGAATCTCTATCACTTAAAACGCGACTTGGTTTTCTAAAATTTTTGGGGCATTTTTTTGTGCTAATCAATGATAAAGGGCGATTCTACTTTCACCCCTAATAAGAATTGAATAATGTTCTCGCAGTCGATGCTCAAAGACTGAATGAAAAGTGAAAGCGAAAGCGAAACAAAATATTATTTAAGGTGGAAATAGAATCACACGTGATCAATGATTTAAGGGAATTGTGTCACCGTTTTATATTCTCATGAGGAGTGTGGGCATTAATGCTCTCATCTCATTTCTATTCCTTCCTTTTTTTTTTCCTTTCTAAGAAATTATATTATTAAAATAAATTCAAATAAACTAGTAGAGTCACACGTCTAATATGTTATCTATCATTCTTTTAATATGATTAATGTTCTAATTATTTATATAATTTTTTTTAATCTATTAGTATATTTAGTACTACTCAAATCATATTCATCTATATCTATATCTATACTATATATAAAAGTATGAATAGCTTAAGTGTTTTTTCCTTTTTTTGTGAAGTCAAATATGCCCCTTAATTTTACAAAAAAAGATTTTAAGGTTTCCATTATAACTCCATATATTTTTATATTAGTATTAGTATTTCAAATAAATTTAAACTCTACTTTATCTAGTTAAAATAATTAAACAAAGATTTTAAGTTAGATTTACATTAAATAAAATAGTATAACTGTATAGCTCCGTATATTTTTATATTAATATTATTATTCCAAATAAATTCAAACTCTACTTTATTGGCTAAAATAATTAAACAATTTAAAATTTATGTTGAATTAGGGTGTTTTCTATAAAATTTCTATATAACTTCATAACAAACTTCCCAAAAACGAGGCTATTTAATAGATCATATTAAAATTACAAAATTTTTAGTGTGAATTAGAATTTTATTCCAAAGCTCACCATAAAAGTATGTATATTAAACTTTATTTTGCTTGATTATTTTTAACATTACGATAAATCAAATTTATATTAATTTATATATTTTAAAACTTATTTGTTTATTTATAATTATGTTTAATGTTTAAATAAAAAAAATATTAATATATTGTAGCGTGGATCGGTAAAACATTCATGCTAAATTTGTTTTTTTATCATTTTAATATTTTTGCTATTATATAATATATTATTTATATGAGTGTTATATTATTGTTTGGTACTGCGCTTAATAATTCACATACGTTTAATAGAAGTAATTATCTTCCAATTCAAAAAACTTAGTGAAAATATATTACTCTCTTACATATCTTATTAAGAGTCTACTTGGCCACTTAAATACTAAAAAAATTCATGGCAACAATTTTTTTCATGTATCCACAACATATTTTATAGTCGACCAATCACATGATTTTCTTATAATTATTAATTAAATTTTACACTTAATGCTATATTTTATTTATATGTTATTATTTTTATTTTATACTAATTATTCAATTCTTAATATATACGTATTCATTAATAAACTTATTGACATTTATTAAATATTAAATCATTTACAACGCACGTGCAGAAAAACTAGTAATTCGTAAAATTGTTGTTTTCCCACGAGGTCAATGTGCTAGCTAGGAGACATGGCACAAGGAAACAAGCCATGCACCAACATTAACTAAAGTTGTCGCGTTATATATAAAATTCCACTTCCCTCCAAACCTAACCTTTTTTTCCATAATATTGTCGACATTGATGAGGTAATACTTTAATTTGAATGTGTTGACCCAGAACGTTTAATACTCCGTAAAACTATTGACTCTAATTAGTTAATGCAATATTTAACTAAAATGAAAAATCATATTACCTTTTTCAATAACAAATCTGAAGGCAGGAGAACTCCTCCCCCTTATATATGCTTACCAATTACCACAAATCTCTATACCTTCTATGTACCAATTCTCGTGGCAATATGGCAGACATCTTTCCCTTATCCTAGTTCTCTCTTCCTTGGGTACTTTACTATTACTTCAAAATCTCTCTCACTTCTGATGTTGCACCATATGTTTTTACTTCACTAGACTGATTTACTATTTAATTTTTGCAACCCCCCAAACCCCTTTATTTTATTTTATTTTTTAAAAAAATCAGGTGTCGAAGCCACGGTTTTTGCATTGGAGAACAAATATAGTGGCACGGTGTGGCCAGGGAACTCTCAAGCTCCAAACATCCACCATTTATGAATGGTGGTTTCAAAATGAAACCTGGTGATACAACAACTATAACTGCACCGCCAGAGTGGTTGGGACACTTTTGGGCTCGTGCTCGTTGCTCTCTTGATCAGTCCAGCGAAGGAAAATGCAATACTGGCGAATGTGGAGGCGTCTTGCAACGTGCAGGAGTAGGCAGTGCTTATCGAATTGACCCTGAACGCACAGACCGATTCTTTGGACTTTTATGATGCTAAGCCTTGTTGATGGATACATGGGCCTTTGTCAATAACCCCATCTGGTGGGACCGGTAATTGTTCGGCTATACCATGTGTGTATTGGACTTAAAAATTAAATGTCCCCCATAGCTGCAAGTGAAAAGCGGTAACCATGTTGAAGGGTGTAAGAGTGCGTGCATGGCTTTTTAAACACCTAAATATTGTTGCAAACAGCACCTTCAATGACCCAAAGATATGTGAGGCATCAAAGTTTCGGAGATTTTCAAGGCTGCTTGTCCCAATGCTTATAGCCATGCCTATGATGATGCAACGAGCAGTTATACGTGCCGAGATGCTAATTACTTGATTACCTTTTGCTAAAACTATGTTGTTTGAATCATTCAATAACTTGTGAATTAGAAGGAAAACCCTTCGAGGAGAGTTTATTTGAAAAATGTAATTGTGTTATGGGAGTAATGAGTTAATGAATGGCTTAAAATAAGTTATCATATATTCCTATAGTTTCCTTGTGCCAAAAGTTGCTCTTCAACTTAACCAACAGATAGCTATTTTCAACTCGGGGGAAGCTCTTGGCCGTGTTTGGTTCAGAGTCAAGTAATTTGCACCTGAACAACAACAAAACGTTGAAAAATATTTCCACCTATATTGAGTAACTTTTTTCTCAAGTACAATTTTTTGAAAAAATTCACACACTATAACCATGCAAAATATAAACAAAAATGGTGAAGAAACATCAATGCCGATCAAGTGAAAATAAATTTCAACTATTTTACCTAGATAAAAGTTTATCTCAAATTGAACCAAACATACAAAGGGACCACAGAAAAAATCAGCAAACATTGAAGCAGTCTCCATGAAGGAAAAACAGACCTCACATGCAGAATGGTATGGTTTTCTCATACAACAAACTTTTCCAAATACACTTGTGTAAAAGATACTCACAACATTCATTTCGTTCCCTCCCAATCAACAGTTTAATGTGAATCAAAGTTCTATCATGTAAATTATAGCCAAAAACAAAACCAATTCAGCGTGAAAAATTTACCATCACGTTTGTGTAAAATTGTGTTTACCCCAAAAAATCTACACCGCGTACCGTTACTTTCTTACAAATGGAGATGAGTGTACCTCGTTTGCCAAAAGCGCATCACAGCAGTCTCCTGAAAAAAGAAAATTATAATCCACTGAAGCATTTTAGGAACATGAAATAAACCATGGTAGAGTATATATGGCATGGAGAAAATTGGTACATTAGTTTACACATTGAAAAATTAGCAAAAACTCCATGGATGGTGATGCTGCATTTACCGACCAAAGGAGGTCTTTGAAAGTAGTGCTAAACATACTTCATTGATGTACAATCTTTTATACAACTACATGTCCCTACGAAGTTCATTTAATTGGTGGCACCTAAGTTTGTACAAAAATAAAGTGTAGCATTTTCAAAATACTTCGGATGAAATTAACTTCTAATGCTGAAAATATCGTAGCTGAAAATATTTTAGTGACAAAAAAGAAGTGACATTTGCAGTTTTACCAGGTTTTGAAGCTAAATGCTGAAATCTCATACACATTCATATCTATACAAAGCCCGTCTCCCATGAGGACTATTTGTGTGCATGAATTCAGGGTTGGATTTTCATCCCTGGTGATAATCACAATGCATTGGCAATGGAAATATGTCTAAAGGTCCGGCCTATATAGGTACGGTCCTTGTGAGAGACGCCCCACATATACATGCATGTACATATCAAATTTAACCATTGATCATCTCACTTACTACCCGTTTGGCTGTCCCTCAAATTCTGAATTAGACAACTTAATTTTTTTTTCATTTATTTGAATTTGGTTGCAAAGTTATAAAATCGAAAAAATGATAATTCAAGTTGATTCATGAAAACTCAAAATAAGTCGTTTCAAGTAAAACTTGAAATTGCCTGCTTCCAGAAATAGGAAACTCACTGCAACTTTATATTTCGAGGAGATTTAGTGTCTACACTTAATATCGATGCCTCTAGACAAAATTTAAAATAACATAGAGGAATTTAGAACATGTTTTTATTCCAACATTTGGAACTTCTCATTTAACTCTACCAAACACCAAGAATTAGAATTGGATTATTTATAATGTAAAAAATTGCAATTCATTAATTGAAAGTGAACTAATTTTAAAATTTGGCAATTTACGCAACCAAATGGGCCCTAAATGGTTGGATTTTTTTAATGAAACTTGGTGTAGATGATTTCCTTATCATTTAGATCATCTCCACCAAAATTTTATCCGAATTCAACAATTAGCCCCCTCAAGAGTAAGGTCCTTCAATTAATTAAAAAGACCATCCTTTTTTGAGCTAGCTTGTATACAACATATGTACATATGTGTGTATATATAGAGAGAGGATGATTGTGTTACCTGAAGATATGGACAGAAACACACGAGATATCATTTCTATGAAGACGTGCAACAAGTGGACTTGCTACCAACTGGAATGGGCTCTTGTCCATGTACATGTATCTTTGTACCCTTAAGTAATGTGGAATTCCCGGATTCAGCTTCCTCATTGGCCACAAGGGCCTTCTTGCTGACAGCGCGATAAATCTCAGTCAAGATAGTTAGAAAAGCAGGTTCAACATTGGTTGCCTCGAGAGCTGATGTTTCCATGAAGTAGAGGTTCTCCTGCTCGGCAAACTCTTTGGCTTCATCGGTGGACACAGCTCGTTGGGTCCCTAAGTCTGACTTGTTGCCCACAAGCATGATTGTGATGTTCGAATCGGCATGGCCCCGCAATTCTGATAACCACCTTGGAATGTGATCGAATGATTGGCGTTTGGTCATGTCGTAGACCAGCATTGCCCCTACTGCACCTCTGTAATATGCACTTGTTACGGCCCGGTACCTGAAATAACCAATTGCATTGCTCAAACTAATAGTTCAATTTTCCTTTTTGGGATGTCCCTTAAGAGTCCAGTTTCCTTACATAAATAGTCAATGTACCAAACTGCATGATGGTAAATAAGTTTTGGTTTTAACCATTGATTATCTTGAAGTTAATGTATCCTTAATAAAGGACCACAGTCAAAGTGGGACTCTTAATTTGAGACAGGGAGTTGAAGTTTCACACAAGGTTTTAGTGGCAGATCAGCAAACGAAGATGGGTTGTGGAGGGCCATTACCCGCAAGAGCCACAAGGTGTTTTACAAGACGGTCACAATACTCAGAACACACAATTTGACTTGGCTAATAAATTACAGTGGTTACTAACTACTACTATTCCTCCTTAATATCTACTAAATCTTATTTAAGTGATAAATGTATGAAAAGGCAGAGTGGAACACCCCGTGTATGCAGGAGAAAAAAGAAGTAAAATTGAAGTACTTCTGACATACAAATCCATCTTTTTTTCTAAATACAAAAAATCAGACCCAGGACTCTGCAAACAAAAAGGTTAAAGAATCCACCGAGAATCATGTATAGGCTGAGTCGCTGAGATCCACCCCAAGAAAACAGAAAAGTAAGCAGTAGCCTCTTTATATCAGAAAACTACAGATCCTCGCCTTCAAAAAGGTGCATCAGTTTTATTACAGAAAAACACTTTCGGATTACTACTCTCTACTGTCGCATGTTTGATAAATAATCAACATTTCTCTTAGGCTGCACAAACTACGTCTTGACCCTGCAATTGTTCCAGAGAAATTTCCAACCTAAAGTTTTATCATTCCAGATTGTTGTGGCAATATCAGTTTCAATTGCACGAGTTCAATCTTACAAATATTTTGCTACCCTTATAAGATTCTACACCATAAATTACCACTTGGCCTTATATTCATGATTATTCCCTTCCAGTCCAGTGGTCACAGTAGACACCAAAGTTGTCAAATCAATAATCACGTAGCAAATTGAAAAAGTGAATCATGTAATGAATAAAAAGTGTACATCTTGGTAAAAAATAAAAGAAGTGGAAAAATCATGTCAGTTAAAACAACATAAAGATATTCTTTTAAAGTAAATTTTGGACATGGGTATATCAACCCACTGAAAGCAGTTTGACTTAGTTCATAAAAAATAAAATAAATAAATAAATACTCGTGGACAAACAGACAAAGATGACTGAAATAATGACACAAATTTGAATTTAAATTATTATTAAGCAAAAATATTTTAGAAACTAA
This sequence comes from Lonicera japonica, assembly GCA_021464415.1. Lineage (NCBI taxonomy): Eukaryota > Viridiplantae > Streptophyta > Magnoliopsida > Dipsacales > Caprifoliaceae > Lonicera > Lonicera japonica. The sequence goes on along the minus strand of CM038471.1, from coordinate 72,224,007 downwards.
AAGAGTTGATAAAACTTTACGAAGAAACTGAATTGCAAGTAAAATCAAGATCCACTTTGATCCTGGATTCAAGCGATAAAATAAAATAAAAAAAGTCAACATTTTATGAATCTATGTAGCTACCAAATGAATCATACTGTGAATATTAAGATTCACCACTATTCATGTTAGTTTCAGATTCGCAAAACAATTCATATCTGTTGAGCCATCATCGCAAATTGTATTGTGCATTGTAAGATTCTGACAACTATGGTAGACACTCTTCACTTCAACCCACAGAATCCCACTATGGATAAAAGGGCTATGGGTACATGCTAACTGATCAAGTCTATGGCACCACCGGTGACTGCAAAAATACTATCTGTGCCGTAGGACTGAGAGTAAAGCACAATTGGAAGATCCAAACACAAGGTCGGATGTGAAAGAAGAACAATCACAACTAGGAGCAAAGTAATAAGAGAATCAAGGAAGAACGAAACCAACTAAACACACAACTACATAAGACATTAATTTTGTGGTATTGGCAAAATACCACTAATCCATGGTTTGATAATAGCTTCTATTGATTAAGGTCAAGGATAAACGAAGTACAAAATCTCTCAACCCTTTAGCACTAAACAGCATCCCTCTCTCAAAAGGTGTTGAAAGCCCCCCTGTTAAAAGAATAAACAAGAGCCCCTTTTATAGAGCTAAAATGCAACATGGCACAAAACAGTCAACCTTGGGACAGCAGTCGAGTTCGCTGCTCTAAACAGTCTACTGTTTTGTCCAAATTTGATTGCCTTTTTAATGGACTCTGTGCTTCATGGAACATGTCATGAATAATTTGTAAAAAGGTGGATATTGAAACACTATTACGCAGTCCAACTGATTTATGATATGTGTACTCTTTTAAGTATTTTCATTTTTTGTGCTATAAGAATGTGTGGTTGTAAATTTTTCCCATTCTTTCCTTACGTTGACCAAGTCACCATGGCAGTTTACTTATTCAGACACCCAAAATCGTGAAGCTCAAAATACTCTTCTGCCCCAATTTAACTTAACAGTTAACAACCACATATTTTCCGCAAGTTTTTAGTTTAACCAATAGTCAATCAAGAGCAGTAACAAGAATTTCAAAGGATTTGACACAGGATTATCTTCAGGTCCTAAACAACATTAAATACCATAATTAAGTATTACTAAAAATAATATTCCTGTAAGGGATTCATTCAAATAGATCAAAAAGTATCAAAATGCCAGAATTTACAAATCCAGTCCTGCTCGTCTCTGCAAGTACTCCCATCCATGCTTAGAACACTGAACTTCGAAAAATGGAAAAAAGAAGGATCTAACCTGAAATAGATAATGACATAGATATTGTGACAAGTACTATGAAATTGAGTCACTCGCCGGAAGTAGATACTGTGACACATTCTATGTGAGAGACAGAAACTGTGAGCACTATCTTGCCACCAACATGCAATCGAAAATTTTGGAAAATTCAATATAAAGCAACTAAAGCATCCACTCGTAGTTATTGCATCATACACAATTTCATTGCATAAACATCAGAAAAAAAAAATGAATAAACAAAAAGACGGGGATTGTTGTATACCTTTCTTGTCCAGCAGTGTCCCAAATCTGAGCCTTAATAGTCTTGTGATCAATCACAAGCGTCCTCGCCATAAATTCAACCCCAATCGTCGCCTTGGAATCCAAACTAAACTCATTCCTCGCATACCTCGCCAATAGCTGCGATTTCCCCACTGCGGAGTCTCCAATCAGCACGATCTTGAACACGTAATCAATCTTCTGGTTGAAATCTCCGTGCAAATTCGCCATCTCTTACCAATCAATTCAGGCAAACACTTTGAATCACGTAATTCAAGTCAATAAATCAAGTTACGGATCGCTGAGAGACAGATCCGGTGGTGAAACTGAAGATAATATAGGGATTTGATTGCTATTTTGGAAAGTAGTAAATACGTTGCGATTTGGCAAATCTGTAGTTTATACAACACACAAGAGTAGCGGTAAATGTAGAGAGAGAAATTGTTGGAAAAAAAATTCTAGAGAGAGAAAGGCTTAGGGTTTGAATGAGAGAGGAAATGGAGAGTAAAGTTTTGCTAAGTTGACTGTGATGCGTATAGACATACTATTGTTATTGTAGTGTTGCAGACTCATATTGAAGTAGAGAAATAAAGGTAGAATCGCGCCAAAAGGAGCGCCAATAAAAAATACTCCTTAAAAAAAAGGGTGATGTTGAAAAATAGGAAAAGTTTTCTGAAAAAAAAGAAGTAAATAATAATATTTTTTTAAATTAAAAGCCTACATTTCACTAAATTTAAAAAAAATTATAAAATTAATTTTATAGTAAATTTTTAAATTATATTTTTTATGAAATCATGCAAAATCAATTTTGCACTACATATTTTTTAGCATATTATTATAAATAAGTGTTTAATTAATAGTGTTTTAGAATAATTTTAACAAATTATATATTTAAAACCTATTTATTAATAAAATGTACATAATAATTTTTTGAAATCATGCAAAATTAAGTTTGCATTCTATATTTTCTAAAATATTACTATGTATTTATGTTTATTTGATATTGTTTTAAGGTTTTATGAATAAAACATAAGAATATACTTGTTAAAAAATATAAATATATCATGCAAAACAAATTTGCATTAATTTTTTTGATTGAAAAGTTAAGTTTATACAAAATACAATTTTGTACAAAGTTAAGTTAGCACTCAACACAATTTGGTGAAAAGTAAAATTTGCACCGGGTCAAAACTCTTATTTTAAAACATAATTGATAAATAATTCCTTATCCCAAAATAATAATAATATCTAGGCCCTTATTTTTAAAAAATATTATTCGTTAGTTTTTTTTTGCATAAAAAATTTTTCCGAAAAAAAAGAAGAAAGAAAGGTAATTACGTTAAAAATTAAAATCTCTCTCTCTCTCTCCTAAACTAGCCCGTTTACTTTACTAAACAATAATAATATCATTGAGAGTTATTTGTCTTGACTTTGGAATTAGGCCTTAGTATCTCAGGTTTAAATCTTGAATATTTAAAATATATTAATTTTATGTTAGAATGTAACAACTGAATACATGTTAAACATATTATCAACAACTTTTGGTCTTTATTATTTAAAATAATTTTATTTTGAAATTATATGACACTTATGTGATGTTTGGTTGATATTTTGAGTTGAGTTTTTAAATATGGTGTTCGGTAAAATTTGGAAGTACGTTAAAAAATAAATTTGGTTTTTGTTTGAGTTTTTTTCAACCAACTGAAAAATCTCATAAAAAATTTCAAAAAATAGTCACAATAAATCTTATTTTATAGATCTCAACGGTGAGTAGATTTCAAATATATATATTTTTTTATCTAATTTTGATTTTTGGATTTAAAATTATAATGTTTTAAAAGATTTTTTAGTGAGAGAAAGTAAATTGAAATAAATTTTAAAAATTATAAAAATAAAGTTAATTTTAAGTTGAGTTTTTTTAAAAATTTATCTAGTAACACTAACCAAAGATATTTAAATGCTATTTTGTAATTATTTGGTGACACTTTAAATGCTTTTGGTGAGTGACGTCCATTTGGTGACACTTTAAATTCTTTTTGTTGGTATTATGATATACGGAGTATATTTTTGACATGTTGATAATACACTATTGATTAAATTGGACAATTATATAACATTTCATGAAAAAAAATACCTCATACTATTTATAATTACTTAAGTTTTACTATCTAAAACAAAAAAGTTTTACTATGCATCTCTGCTAATAAAAATAAAATAATTATCATAAATTGATTAAAAAGAGTAAAATGGTTCCCATATAACATATCGAATGGGTAGTACTATTGCATATGTGAGAGCATCCACTGGGTACTACTAAAATTTAGAGTCAAATTTATAAATATTAAATTAAGTTTTGAGAAATGATACAATGGGTATAGTACAAAAAAATAGTCATACGAGTGTGAAAAGACCGTATCAATTTTGAGCTTAAAAAAAAAGGAAAAAGAAGAAGAAAATGCTTCATATGATGATATAGAACTATACATATATATTATCTTCCATAGATCCATGACAAAGAGTCAACAGCCCTACTCATATGAAGCATTTTTTTTGTTGACTCTTTGTCATGGATCTATGGAAGATAATATATATTTATAGTTTTATATCAGTGAAGTGTCATACGAGTGAGCCATGCTTATATGACAAATACGATTGTGCTTCACTCAAATGAGTCATACGAGTTAGTCATGCTTGTATGACTCATACGAGTGTAATACACTCGTAGTTATTTACTTATTTTTATGAGTTTAGGACAACCGTATGAGTCATACGAGTGAATGAAAGTTGTATGAATAAAATTTAAGCATATGGTAAATTTGTTATGTCTCTACCTTACTGACTTAAATTTATTTACTAGCTTTTATCCGCTGTGACATGAGATTTGCTAAATAAAAAAAAATTAACGAACTAAAAAGAATATTGAAGTTGCTAATTTTAGTTACCAATTAATATCTATAATCAAAAGTATTGGTTAAATTTGTCGGTAATAAGTAATGACTAGAAAATACTATTGTTAAGTAACGTGGCTCGTGCCCCATTGAACAAATGATTAGTGTGCTTTAAAGATACAATTTACAATTAGGTTAATTTAAATTAGAGTACTAAGCAAATCTAAGTAATTTTACGTTGTCATCCCTTCAACCCAATTTTATCTTAATGGATGCAGGATGCTAACAGCCGTGTAGCGCAAACGTACAATTGACCAGAATCGGCCTTTGAGGTTCCATTCTCACCATTATAATTAATATATATAGGCATTTGGATTTGGTACCAACAGTCCGAAGACTGGTATACGGACCGGCCTTTTAGCGACAAAAATTAATTGCTAAAAGGTATGGATTTTAATGATGAAACTTCCCATTACTACCCAAGCACAAGTCCTCAAATAAGTATGAAGGGGAAATGGATCATACGTTAAAGGAGAGCTCAACCATGTTTCTACATATACTAATAGCTATGAAAGCTTATATAATGGATCATACAATAAATATTTGAAAGAAAACTATAAAAAGGAACTAGAACATCAACGAGGAGAGACCTAATGAAAGGATTTTTAGTACATACTATTTCAACAACTTATTAATACTACTAGCTAGCCCTAGATATTCTAGTAAGGAAGGGGACTCGGTTCAGCTCTCCAAATAATTTTATTCATAACTTCCACCAGGCTCTTCATTCTTACCTTCACTTCGCAATTTCACCTGCACCAAAGAGACAATCAAACAACGCTTTCTATACACTACACAAAATCTTGTTAATGTGCTACTTAAATGCACAAGTTAAGAACACAATAACGGTAAAACAAGTTCCCAACAGGCATTCAATAAGTCAAATAATGGGTCCTTTGAGCATACATTAACTCCATCCCATATTCAAAGCCCAATATTCTTTTCTGGGACGTTCAAATTAATAGTTCTGTCATTTTGGGGCATAATCAATGCCTCACAATTGTAAACATGTTTCATTCTTAAATCAATTATTATGTTGAAGTCAGTGTAACCGCAAAAAAGTGTTAAGTCAAACATAAACACTTGATTTGAGATTAAGGGAGTATATCATATTTTTGTGTGGGAGAGAGACACCATTAGTTGCTTATTTTCAAGCCCTGATGAATATGTGCATCAAAGTTGATATTAAATCCATGGTTATATTCATCTTTGGGATAACTACGCTGGCCTCCCCTGATTTTGATAAGTTAACAGCCTGCATTTGTAATTTTTTTCATTTTAATTCCAATTCCGTGATCAACTTTTCGAATTCAAAGCATCGGCGTCAATCTCAACATAAAATGAGATATGTTCGTTGTGAAAACTTATGTTCTCATAAATATAGTTTCAAAGACAGAAGATGGGTCATTACTAATAAAATCCAAAGTCAAAAGAGGCTGCTGTAATTATTGCATCATCTTCATTAACGCATTTGAGATCAAGTATTTCTTTTGTTGGTAAAAAGGTGTGGGGGGGTGTGTGTGGGTATTGAGGGGGGGGGGAGGGGGGGTGGGGGGATAGAGAGAGAGAGAGAGAGAGAGAGAGAGAGAGAACTTGCATGGATCGAAGTTAGCCTGGCACTTGTCAGGAAGCTGCATGGCCATGTTACGATCGACTCCAGAGATAGGAGGGCCATTAATAAGCACACACAAACAAGCCTTCCCTAGTGACTTAACAGCACCGCAGCACGCCTCACTCGGTGGGATTGTGCTGAACGGTGCAACCGCCGCCCTGCACGGTATTAACTGAACAAGTGAAGCAAAAAAAGTGTTTCCACACGAAAAGCCTTCGCTTTCCTTCACAAAACCTGCAACCACCACCACAAAAACCAGCATTAATGGCACCGCCGCCTTTGCAAGAAAAAGCTTCATATTTTGGACCAAAAAAATATTTCTCTCCTCTCTCTCTCTGTAATGATTTGTTTATATAAGGATTGAGCGTTGATAATGGTTTGCATATATAGTGAGAAAGAGGCTTAATGGCTTATGCATGCCATTCTGTGCCTCTGTCCTAACTATGTAACCACACTTGATTTGTTTCACTCCTAAGCTGACTCTGCCACTTACGCGCTCATGAAACAGTTATGACATCCATATTGCATGACTTTGCATTTCAAAGGGTGATATTCCATAACAATTGATATAAAATTCTGTAACAGTTTTTATATAGACCCAAGTAAGGATTTTTATTTTTTTTAAAGTTATACCGATTGAATCTTTTTTGGCACTAAATAAACCTCTACTTAAAACATAAACATTATTATTATAATAATAATAATAACAACAATAACAATGTGTTTTTTTATGTGATCACTGTCTTTTATATTCTAGGGCCACAAATTACAACTGTGGTAGGATCATCAAGTAATTTTCTCACTATTTAGATCATCTAATTACAATGTAGGGAAAATCACAATAAACTCCCTTGAGAAATAAATCAATGTAAGCTAATTCATAGGACAATTTGGTATGTGATACGTGTACAGAGTACGGTACCTTGCCACTATGCGGTACAAGGGGGTAGCCTTAGTCTGAACACTAACAGATGCATATATAGTACAGTGGAATCTTTGATATTTCTTTTTGGTGAAATTAACCTTCTTTTTTTTTTTTTGGTGAAAGAATCTTTGATATTTCTAATACACGTATTTCTATATGTTGGCAAGTATAAAACATATGTATCTCTTAGTCAGTTCATGCAAAGTCAATGTAGGGGGCCACTAGGGCTTGTGTTTGGGGTCTCTAACACACCCAATTTGGGGTCTAGAACACCCAATTTGCAATACGTGGAGGGGTACTTGAATTAGGCAACACTGAATCACTGGTATAAACACAGTTTTAGCTTGCCTTCTTAAAGGCAAAACTATAAAAGCGAGCAGAAAACCCTTTCAGCAATTCTAGTTTTAGAACCACCGTCCAAGATCCAACCATCTGCATCACTTCTGGAGATTTAAAGGAAATTTGAATTCATAGACTTTCTGAACTAAATCAATTGAATCTTTTAGTCTAATCAATTCAACTTTTCAAGGGTTTTGCACAGAAAATGGTCTAGAACTTGAATAGTTTAAGGGGGCTTTTTTGGTCAATTTATAATAGAGGGGGCAAGGTGAAAACAGATATCGGCAGTGAATTACTGTAATTCACCAAATTGAATTTATGTGTGATTGTCATTATTGTACCAAGGGCAGGAGAATTACTGTAATTAACCGTAAAATGTGTGTAACTACGCAACTTTGGGATCTTCTTTTTGTTTCCACCGTATCTTTAGCAGTCTCAAACATAGCAACAGTAAACTTTTCTAGATACATCTCCTATTCGTTGCTAAAATCGTTTACTAGCTAATTAGGTCATCAATTCAAGAAGAGGCATACAAAAGACAAGAAATTCCTATAAAGTTTTATAATGACGTCAGGCTTGGGTAAAGATCTAATATTATCACGAAATTTCATATAGAAGAATCCAAGGACATTCAAGAAACACAATCTATACTATTATATAAAGTGGGTCATCCATTTCAAACGCCAATGAAGTTGTGTTGTATTTTTTAAATGCCTATTTTACCCTGCAGTCTTATATTTCATAAAAAAATTGGCTTGAAACAAGATTCAAACCCTAACCACTCAATAGAGTTATAGAGTTATATTACACTTAAGCATGGACCACTTATCACATCTACTAACTTTTTTCTTATACTATAATGTGCAAGTCATGCACACATCACTTATGCCAGGCAAGCTAGTTATTTAAAAAATTTGTACATAGCTGTCTGACAAACAATAGATATAGATCTTGCTTTTAGAATTAGAACACTGGTGGTGGACGAAATTTCAAATATTTCAGCCAACTTCATAATTGTTCATCATATAACAAACTTGCATTTCGCATCTTCAAAAGGCAACATACCTGTTTCATGTGGATTACTAGTTATCAGGGCTCTCTTTTGCCTCTTTTAGTTATAGCAATCTCTTTCCGTACAAGTTCCCCTGCACAAATGGGTGGATACTTCTTGGCAAGAGTAGTCTCAGCAAAGTGCCCTAAGGGCTTTAACACAGCATCAGATGCTATGTGAGCAAATAGCTAGGTAAGACCAAAACAAAAAAAGATAGTCAAGATTTCATAGCACTATTTTAAAGAGACCGGGTCTATGAACAATAACAATTGTGTTGATGACTGAAGGGAAAATATTCAATACAATGGTTACAACTATGTCATGTTATCGCAAATCCAATAAGAACACATAAATCAGTAATGCGGACAAAACCCATGCGATTGAGAAGAGAGAAGTGCACATTTTTTTAGAAACAATGGGAGTATGTAATAACATGTAACCGTTATATTGAATAGTTTCTCCTGAAGATAGGGTTTGATAAACTCACTGTTGAGGATACCCTCCAGAGGCTTCGGTTTTGCTGCATTGCTACTTTAATTGCTTCAACTGTGGTATGGGTTACAACAACTTCGTGCATGCCTGCCATGCAGTCTCCTGCAGTCAACCATTCCATCTGCAGATAATAGCAATGAGTACAGGGAACACTTACTTTCAACGGATCAAACACATAACCCTAGAAACATTCTCATGTTGCGTTTTTTGTAAATGTTAACTTACTACAGTTTTCATTTAAGCTCTCCTTTATTAATAATTTAATATACAACCAAACAACTAGAAAGGCAAAACAGTCATGCTTTGAGAAAGGGGCAAAGGACACATATTTAATTTCCAACAAAGTTTGAAGGTGGGAACTCAGTTTTATCGTTGCAATGGTCGAGATACCAGGCATCTCACTTAATCATACCAGCATTGATTGGTTTCATAATTTAATTCCCACATGATTTTATCAAGTTGTTGGAAATTAGAATTCCCTGATTTATGGGATTAGCTTAATTCGTGGATCTTATCTTAAATTATGGTGTTGTTTCATGGTCTTAGTCAAATATCCCATAGCTAAGGGATCTTACTGATTGAGTTATTAAGGCTCTGTTTGATAACAAAGTAGGAAAATGATTGTGTTAGAGATGCATAATATCTCTAGATATTCTCTGATACCATGAAAGATTTAGAATTGTTTGTATATTCTTCTCTCTTGGAGGATGTGTTTAAATACAAGAAGAGAAATTACAAATGTGGAAAGGATATAATGATATAAGAATAATACAATTAAATGTAAGGATATACAAAGATATACATAGAAATCATAGCATATGCAGATCTGTGAGATATGCAGAAGATATCCTGAGATTTTCAGAGAATATCTAGAGATATTATGCATGTCTAACAGATTGAAAAACAATTACTTTCATGAGAAGTTAGAAGATGAAATGAGTAATTTCATGAAATAATCTACATCTCATGCTTACTATTGTGAGCAGATTTCCTCCATCTTTCCACATCCTGTGGAAAAAAAAATCTCCCTGCCACCCAAAGAATTTTATTCCACAGAAAAAAAGGAAAAAGTAAAAGAACATTTCACTGCATTACTCAACTCATTTCCCTCTTCTCTCACAAATAAATTGTTTTTACTATCATTTTCCAACTTGTTATCAAACGGAGCCTAAATGTCATTAATTATAGTGGTCCATGGCCAAGTTAGTCAACCACAGTTAATGTGAGCAAAGGATTCATTTGTGTTGTATTTACACCCACTTTCTAAGTCATTGTAAGCCCACTATTATCAATAGGTTTCATATTCCAAAATTCTTCTTAAGCTTGATTAACACCACCATATCTGTGAGGAACCAGCTCAAATCATCAAGCACTCACCATGAACTATGTGATGGCTTGCTCAAACTGAGGGCCAGAGCTTATATTTATATGACACAATTAGGATTACAATGAGAAAAAAAAAGGGGACAAAAATGGTATAATAGCCTAGGTGATCCCTTCTTTATGGGAAGTAGAAAAAGAAAAGATACCTAATAATATAAATAAATAAAATATGATTTCCAACACATAATGTACTCTTACCTGCTTCCCTGTCTGAACGAGGAGACACCCAATAGGAACCTTCACTTCTACTTTCTGCCCATTTCCTAGCCAAATGTTTAGGCCAGGGAATCTACTTCTTCCATGAATTGTAAGAAAGTTAAGGTCATAATGATATCCTGCAAATACAGTGCCCTCCTTGCCATAATGTTGAAGGTTACTCCCCGTTGGAGCAAGTAGATGGGGTCCCTGGAGTTCAAATACACATTAGTTAAAAACTAAACAAAGTTGAAAAGGAAAGAATTTCTTTGTGGAAAATCAAATGACAGAGCTTATGAATTCACAAGCTAAAGGCTCACTAAATAACAAAGAACCTTGTGTAACATCTGTCATTTGGAAAGAAGAAAAACCCCTATAGAAATCAAAATGACGGAAGTCGTTGATCAAAGACAAGAGAAAACATAAATAACAAATCCACAAGGTAATCTTGATGAGGCAGATATGCAGCACCAACAAAGAAAAGAAAAACAAAACTCAATTGGACTACAAAGCTCTTGTTGATAGAGAAGGTATTTTTCATGTGCAGCAAGCCTGAAATTGATAGGCAAGGCAACAAAATAGAAAAATCTTTATTTAAGGAATTACAATTAGTTCCTGGTGCAGAACCAAGAACCAAGAGAAAAGAAAAGGACTAAAAGAAATTAAATTAAATTGAATTCCAACCCCAAGGAATTCTCAATTATCATTAATCAATACAATATCAGTCAAAGTTGATGTTACTGTCAGCCATCGGGCATTTCATTCCATTTAAAAGAGAACTCAAACCCTAATTCCACTACTACAAAAAAGTACCTTAATAATGTATCAGTATCATAGTAATTAGTTAACTAAAATCTACATAATCCTAAAACGTACTAACAACAATAACCTGCATTTTCCTAAATTTCATCAACTGCTACCCAAAATACTCTAAATATTTCAAGAATACAATCTACGCATAATTCCTAAATCCCCAAATGTCCTTATATCAGATTCCTCGTCAATTTCTCTTTCATTTTGCTTCATTTCAGCGCATTGGGATCCTGGATTTAGTTTCAGTTATTATTCCTTGATTGTTGGTTCTATGTTTATTTCCTTTTTTCCCCATTTTCTAAATTATAAACCTATCATCAGTAAAAATACATATGGTTTGCCTAGCTGGCAAACAAGCCAATTACAAAATTCTTCTGGGTATCAGACCCTATCACTGGTAAAAATACTCAGTTTCTTATCACAAAAAATAATGATTAAAAAAAAAAAAAAGAGGAAACAAATCAAAAGAAAAAGGGGCTACAAAACTGCCTATTTAATATCAATTGTGTTTCACATATCATGAGGCATGAGCAAAGACTTATGGCTTCACAAATCAGCAAATTTCACAATTTACAATTAATTCCACAATATATCAAATCCTAAACAAAAGCAAAATAAAACTGATTGCAATTCTTCCCGTGTGATCCCATCATGCAGCGAACACAAACAATTTACGACATACAACATACACATATATATATGTTCAGATGTTATTATACGGTATACCGATCTGAAAATTATAGGAAAATCCATATAGTATCTCTTGCTTTTCTTTCATTTAAAAGTACCCAACATTGAACTGTATTTAAATATTTGAAATTCAACACATACATGGTCACATCATGTAGTCCCATACTCCCATATGAGCAAGATAGGAAGATATTAGAAAAACAAAGCATTGACGTGACAATATGTGGGACTTGCACATTGCCGCAGCAAAGAGGATATGTTTTTATAAGATCCACCGGGAAAAGGAATATATCTAAAAGAGAAAGATTTATGTATATTTTGCAGTTTGCTAACAAAATACCTCCAGCAATGTTAGTAAATGCAACAAGCACTTCTTTGTTATGTCATCATTTTCTACTTTTGATCTTTGAAGTGCGCACAAGACATAAAAGCTACGAGTCTATGACAAAAAAGAAAAAAAAAAGTCATCACCTGCTTCATAAGAGAAGTAAATGTGTCCCTAGGCAGGCCAAACCCAATTGCAGCCATTTCAGCAACAGTCTGAAGAATAATTGGAACTCACAATACTTCAAAGGTATGTATACAAACAATAAAGGTCCTTTGATAAAAAAGTGGAGAATTATTGGAAGAGCAATTAGAAGTTGGAAAACAAGATGACAGATTTGGTGAATTATTCAGCATCTTTTCCTCTCTCTTGATGGAAAAATTCTCACCCATCCCCAAAGAATTGGATTCCGTGGAAAAACAGAAAATAATAGAACATATCACAAAATAACTCTCCTTTTCCAACTTCTTTCAAAAGTTACTAGTCTTTTATTGTTTTCAAACATTTTCCAACTTTGTTATCAAGCGCACCGCACCACCATATAGACAATAGACGCACAAGGATGAATCACCTCTATTGCTGCTATCATTTTGTGTCCCCACGAGTCCATGGTGTCTTTCCATCCAGGAAATCCCTCGGGTATGACGGGCTCGGAATTCAGTTCCTAATTGGTGATACACATTAATAATAGTCATTAAAACATTTTAGTCTTAGAAAAAGAGAAATATGTGAAACCTGAAAGCCGGTGTTCAATGGCCGAGGACCAACTCTCCACATGTATCGCCACTTAGGATCTGGTCCTGTGGGAGTGGATGGTTGACACTCTTTCGGCATTGCTCTCAGTTTCTCTTGCATTTCCACATCAACAAGAATACGGGGAGTTTCAGTTCCTTCTGGTGTTACCCCAACCTGTTATTCCATTGACACCTAGAATAATTTCTTACTATAACTCAATACAAATGCTACCTAATTGCAAGACTCTTTGTTACGAGGTATGGATACAGGTATGGGTCCTGTACCTGGCCCAGTACACAGTTTTGTGGGGAGGCTTAGTTGGACTGCTATTTTGGGTACCGCATGCACTATTCATCTCAGCTATACAGTAACATTTATAGTACAGTAGATTCCTCGATAATTTTTATATATATGAATTAATATATGTAGGTACATATACAAATATGTCTCTTTGTCTGTCTGGACATGTCAAAATAAGGGGTTCACAAAGGTTGGTGTTTGGGGATGTGAGTGCAACTTGCTTGGAGTTGGCGCACCCAATTCGCAGTACTTACTGTTAGGGGGGGTGCACGAATTAGGCAACTCAACTTGTTAGGAACCATCTCTCCCAAAAGCTTAAGCTATTAGGAGAAGGAACCGTAATGAATATCAGCTTAACACCCTCCCTTACGTGTGACCCCATACTCGCACGTGGAGAGCAGATGGGAACAGGATTACACAGAACAAACAAATTTCGAATTTCGGATTAACAAGATGGGGGATGGAAGTGCCAAGGCTTGAACCTTGGACGTCACAGAAAACCAAGCTCTGAACCATTTCTCTCAAAAGCTAAACTTAAGCTTTTGGGAGAGATGGTTCCTAACACAGCTCAAACCACCAGTGCAACTCTCTCAAATGGCATGCTTCCAATAATTTAGGAAACGCAGACAAAGGCTTTTATCTTTTGTACTATGGTAGGTTGGTTCTTCCTTGGCTTATTCCTGATGCACTTTCCCTTTACAATACAGCATAAAACTGCTTCAGAGCCTAAGATGTTTTATTTCACAACCAAATTTCGTAGTCCAACTACTAAGTCTATAAAACAACCTAGCTCTCATAGTGAATTAATTTCAAATCAAGCATAAAAATATCTCTTCAATAGGAGTGTGTAGAATCCAATGCAATCCAACTTTTATAGGATCCGGTGCCACCAACGGATTGGATTGGCTTGAGTTTTTCAAAACCGACCAACATTGGATCCGTTTCAGTTGTACCTCACCAAAATTGAACCAATCCAATACTAGCTTGAATGATTTGGGGCCATTGTTTGAAGTCTGATTGGATTGGTCATAAATAAGTAAATTAAACTCTTAATAAAACATATTGTTTTAGAACCAATCAAATCCAAGTATATTTTTCAACCAAGTTGGGTTGGATACTTGGATTAGATGCTAAAACATAAAATCACGTTGAATTTGATTGAATGGTGGTTTATCAAAAATAAATTGGTTTCGAAACGATCCATACCCCTACTCATCAATACTTACTTCAGCGGTCCATTTGGTATACTTCGAATATGTTGAGACTATTAAATCGCAATGGGTGGAGTAGCTCCTTACTCGTATATATTGCTTTGTGAGGATCTCATTTCCCGATGTGGGATTATAGTCTCGACAAAACATGGATTAAAAACGGAAAATAAAAAACAAACAAACAACAAAAACTGCAATCTTGGGACCGTTTGTTTTTTTAGTTGTTGAATGCTGAAGTCTGAATACTATGTTGAACAGGACCGTGAAAAATGTGTGTGGTTTTATTTGGCTTTGAATGCTAAATTAATAAAATTTACAATTTTAACCTTATTATTGTGATACAAATCAATACCTAAAGAATGAAAAGAAGGCGTCACTGGAATAAAATTTCATTTAAAGAAAATTAAGCATTCAAACTTGTCTCTTTGGTGGCGTTTAGTAAAAAAACTGAAAACTGAAAAAGTTATTCTGTTTAGTTCTAAAAATTGTATCTGAAAAAATGTTGTTTATTTAAATAGAACACATCTTAAAACTGAAATTTTTTTAGTATGACAATTTTGCCCTTATAATAAGAATGGACATTTTATGACGAAATTGTATCTGAATCATTTTCTTTCTTAAAAACAAAGGTCAGAGAATACACACCTTCAAACACCCTAATCGAATTTTATGGAAAAGCCTCCAAATTAGCGTAAGAACAGTAAAAAAAAAGGAAAAAAGCCTCCACACAATATATTTCTCAACCCATTGATTGTTCCATTCTCTGCGTCACAAACCCAAAATTCTCACTTTTCAATCACTTTTACTTCGCCATTGAAGGTGATTTTTTCTCACAATTCACAACCTTAATGAGTGTTCTTTCTTTCGATCTATCTATTCTATGCATCTCCTTCAGATCTTCTCTCTCTCCTCTTAAATTTCTCTGTTTATAATTTCTCTTTTACAGCCTCGCAGATCTAAGCATATATAGAGGGGGGGTGAGAGAGAGAGAGAGATAGATCACCTTAAAAGAAAGAGGGAAAAATGGACATTTTACATTTTTTTAAAATTAAGTTTCAGATTTAAGTGGCAAAGTTGCCAATTTTATATGAAAATTTTAAGTTTTAAGTGGTAAAAATTAAGTGCCACTTAATTTTTTTGGTTACTGAACAACTTTTTAAACCACTTAAGTCTAAAAAATTTAAATTTTCAAATTTAAGTGGCAAATTAAGTGGCAAGTGAACAGCCCTTAATGCTGAATCTAATTGAACATTAAGAGGAGAAAAGAAAAAAAAAAACACACACACTTTTTACGTCTGCCGAATAATATTTCAAGAGAAACTACTATTTTGGATTACGGACAAAAACTCAGAACCAAATCAACACTAAGGCCTTGTTCACTTGCCACTAATTTGCCACTTAAATCTGAAAACTTAAAATTTTCAGATTTAAATGGCTGTCAAAGTTGTTCACTAACTAAAAAAATTAAGTGGCCACTTAATTTTTACCACTTAAAACTTAAAAAGTGGCAAAGTTGCCACTTAAATCTGAAACTTAATTTTTAAGAGTGCAAAAAGTCCACTTTGCCCTCTCTCTTTCTCAAAATTACACATAACTCTACCCTCACTCCTTTATCAAAATGAATAAGCCTTCTAGGTCATAACATAACACAAGATCTCTCTCTACCCACGCCGCTCTCCACTTCCATTGTCGCGTTCTCCACCTCCATCGTCGTGTTCTCCACCTCCATCGTCGTCTTCGTTCGCCGTTCTCCAATTATTCAACAAGATGATGAAATAACAACTTATATAGAGAATATTACTACGTGGATTATCAAAAAGGAGTTGCTTTATACTTGGTTCAAGGATTTGAAAGATAGATTATCAATGTTTAAGCAATTTTAATTTAATATAATATTATGTCTTTCTTATTTTCATTTGAAATCATGTGTTTAAAATAAAATAATAAGGGCAAAATGGTCATAATAAAAAAAATTCAGTTTTCAGATGTGTTATATTCAAACAAACAACATTTTTTTAGATACAATTTTCAGAAGTAAACAAACAACTTTTTCAATTTTCAATTTCAGTTTTCAGTTTTCAGTTTTTTTAGTAAACGCCACCTAAGTGATAAAAACAAACACAACCTTAAATTAATCAGCAAAAGCTAAATCCAGAAAGAACAATCCATTCAAAAGTTCAGTTGCAGCTATAGAGATTGTGCAAGTGAAGTGGGAAGAGTACCTGGTAACGAAGAAGTGGACGCTCTTGGAGGCGCTTAAAATGATCGGGCTTTTCAAAGTAATTTTCCATCATGTCGATGAACCTATCGTTGTCTCCATCGGAAGAGGAACATCTAGGGTCCTTCACCAGCAGAGCTCCGGTTTTCCTTAGGGTTTGACTTACCTTCGAGCACATAATCTTCAGTTGGGAATCTACCTCATCATCACCGATCAATTCAGCTGACAGTTTCAAATAAGGAGCGAGATCGATCACCGGTAACTCCATTATTATTAGAATTCAACTGTTGAGGAATATGTTTGCTTTCCGCGGATCGATAGCGCGAGTTAAAAATACTAATTCAATTTTATGTTATTATAAGAAAATATACATAGAGTTATTATTGATACACACTAAAATATTTTCTAATACTTCAAATTGGTTCAATCCTTACGAATCGAGTATGTGCACATTGGCTCGACCTTAAGGATCAAATATATATTGCACATACTCGGTCCTTGAGGATCGAGCGAGTATAAATTTTTTTACTCAAAAATGATTCCGTCCCTATATACCGAATATGTACACATATATACTCAATTCTTAAGGGCAAGTAAATATGACATAGTATTAGTGTATTTTAGTGAGTGTCAATAGCACCCACTAATATATATTACCATAATTAATAACCTTGAAACTAAACTAATTTAGTAATTTTATTACTAGAATATGTATAATTAATATAATGGAATTCTTAGAGTATCTTTAATGGAATAATTAAAATAATTTTTGATTATTTATTTAATAATTTGTTAAAGTTAATAATGTAATCATTTTCGATGATTATTTTTTCTCAATAATCAAATTTGTGGGATTTATTATATTTATTGACCCCAAATTAATCAATTTGAATTTTATTTAAAAAAAAGGAGGAAAAGATAATTTAAATTTGAAAAGATTCTCTTTTTCCCAATAGAGTTAGTGGGTCTCTCGGAGCATCTCTAATCGTCTTGTATAAATTTTGTGTAAATCCTACGTGTCAAAGTGAGATTTACACAAAAATAATAAATAATTTGTTTTGTACTCCAACAATTTGTTTTAGACTTTTGTGTAAATTTTAAACTACCAATTAAATACGCACAAGTATAACTTATCCTATATTTATTTTTTTACTTTTCAAATTCATTTATTTCTAGATACAGGATGAGAAAATAGATGCGAGATTCTCTGACGTGGTTGTGTAAATTGGAGTTTATATTTTACACAATATTTTTACACAAATCTTAAGTGTCAAAGTTTCTTAAAAGACTGCTGGAGAACTTTTTTTTTTACAAAAAGTGTAAATTTTACACAAACCAAAATTATACACTATGGTTGGAGATGTTCTCATTTTGATTATTAAATAATGTTGTTAACTTTGATTATAAAGAGAGTAAATTTGGCTATTTGTTAAAAGGTTGCTAGCATATGATTATACGATTATGGTAGTGTTTTTAACCAACATTGTTAAAACTGTTTAGAATTGTTATTTTGATTATACCATTGGAGACGCTCTTAATGGAATATAGGGATGGCAACGGGTCGAGTTTTGGTAGGTTTTACAATTTCTATTCTTGCCCCCGCTACCCAAAACCATCCCCCCGTCCCCAATTCAGGGTATCGGGTAATCCCTATTCCTGTTGGGTAATGAGTCCACGCGGGTATACCCAATAAGTTTATTTTTTAAAAAAATAAAAAAAGAATGAAATTAAAAATAACATGATGTTATATAACATATATACATATATAGATGAAATTATAACAATGAACTAATTATATATATACATTATCCACACGCACATATATATATATATATAAGCAAAAAATAATTTACAAAATTAAGTATATCGGAGCAAGTACGGGTTAGAGACATCCATACCTAAATCCAACTAAGTTTTAAAATCTTCAACTTGAACTCAAACTCACCCCATTGAGTTGAAGACCCACAGGTATTTTTACCATCTTTAATAATCCGGTAAATAAAGTATGTTTATCTTAGGTAATTGTGTGTGTAAATAACCGTTCTATGATGAAAAACATTGTGGCCTTTATGTGGTCAGAGAATTCTTACGTAACATGGCTGTCAGATTCAAAACGTCAGACAATGTGACATATAAGAATTTTACCTTAACTTCAACATTTTTATGATTATTACTTTTGGTTTTACCCTATCTTCGTCAACCATTTACTATTACGTGCTTTCTGTAAGCAGAATTGACTTACCTTTACCGACATTGTCATACACTCATACTATAGCACATGCTCTTATAACTTAGTTTTATTTGACCAAAAAAAAATTGATTTTAATGAAATTGTAAGAATACAAAGTATAAGTCTAATTTCTATTTTATTTCTCTTTTCTATCATAGAATATTAAAATTCTGTATGCATTAAAATAATTCATTGAAAATGACCTAAGGATCCTGTTGACTTGTGCCTTTTAATATATTAAATAAGGTACAAATTCACATACAAAATATTATTATTTTGATAAAAAAAAATTAGCTTATCTACTTCTTGATTGAATGTTTTGATAAAATTTGATAAAAGTAATCGAGCTTTTTGATGAAATTTGGTGAAATTAATTTATTCATCATTGAGATCATTTCAACAAAATTTTATTAAAAAATTCAAGAATTTACCTTAGTTAAAAGGAAGAATACTTCTTCTAGAGTCTGTCTATTTGTTAAAAAAGAGACTCATTGCTCAAAGAATTGTAATAAAAATTGAAAAAGTAATATAACATATTAACATCTTACTCATCTCATCTCATTTTTTAACTTCTTGTAAAAATTAGTTATTTTCTCAAATATTTCCCAATTGTTCAATCGAACAGATTCACACCCAATATTCCTGATCTCAACTTAAGAGACTACTATATCTAGGGGTGTGCAAAATAACCGAAAAACCGGCCCGAACCGGACCGAAACCGACGGTTTTGTTAACTTGCAGTTCATTTTCAGTTTGTTGCTTAAAGAACCGACTGTCATCGGTTCGGTTGGCGGTTCTCGGTCAAGAATACCCGCCAAAAACTGAACCGAGATATATAAATTATATGGAAGAACCCTAGGTTTTTATTTACATACCACCCCTTTTGTTATCTCCTATTTTTTTTCTTGAGTTAAATGGGTTTTGAGATTAAAATTCTTCATTTCTATTACATCTTATGTTGTGATTTATGAAAATAAGATTTTCATAACAAGTTAGATGGGTTTTGAAAATAAAATTCTTCATCAAAAATCCTCTTACGCTAAAACCGAAACCGACACAACCGACCTTGCCCGAAACCGACCGGTTTCTTCCCTTTTCGGTTCTGTCTCGGTTCCTAACTATGAAAAACCGACTTGGTCGGTTCGGTTGCCGGTTAAGCCACACGGTTCGGTTAACCGAACCGTGCACACCCCTAACTATATCATAATTTTGCACATATTTAAGAACATGATAATTCCAAAATAATCAATTTTTACAACAATCACCTACTTGTATTCACATTAATCCAGCATGTACCCGCGAGGAAAACCTACCCTTCAGAACCCGTTAACAACATAACAATCTAAGTTGGCCTGTGTTTTTCCATTTAGAGTAATAACATTAATCAACATTGAGAGTTTTATCAAATTCCAAAAAAAATCATCTTTTAAATAATCATACGGTTTAAAGAACTATACTGTAAAGTTTGAGGGTTTTATCAATTTCGAATATCTCCTTTAAAAGAAAGAATCATATGGCCGAAACACATAAGAAAAGTTAAAAGAGTTTCATCGAATTCAAATATCACCTTCCAAGAAAGTATTTGAATGATTTGAATGGGGTAGCACCTCTCTCCCACCCTGAATATATGAATATATGAATTATCTCCCACCCTGAATGATTTGAATGATTTGAATGAGCTACGCTTGTGGGACAGTGGTTTAAAGATGCTTGCTAAATGCCTAAATAGCGACAAGCTCTAAGTCATAGCTTCAAACGTTGCGCCCCGCCCTTTCTTCCATATTACGTTGGTCCTAAAGTCACTCTAGAAGGCATTTGTTCAAGCCTTGTCCCCCCGCCTTACATATTATGTTGGTCCTAAAATCACTCTACGGTTGGCAAACAAGGACCATTAGATATAAATAAGGCAGTCCAGTGGAGCCGACTCTGAAAAGTTGTGTCATATGCTTTCACTCTTGCACATTATTATAGCAGTTGCCTTATTTGCTTCGACAATACAGCCTCACATAAAATTTCTTGTTCAAAGATCAAAAGATCTGCCCTCCTATGTTAACATTAAAAAAAATGTTATTAGAAGTAAAAGCAACAAGGTTTTTGTAAGAGCGTCCATGGTATGATGTGCAAAACTTACAGCCAAATTTGCAAATATACATATTATAGAATTGAGAATCTGTATCTGTAGCGGGTATTGAAAAAAAAAAAAAAAAAACCCCAAATAAAAGGTCACAAGAGTAATGGTTACTCGTATGGCTATTTTTTTTGGTTTTGTCATATGAGCAACCCTTACTCTTATGGTTCGTACGAGTAACACGTACGTTTACTAGTAAAAGTTAGGCATATGGTAAGTTTGCACATTCTATACCATCCATGGCTAAGTTTGTGGGTTAACTCCTCTCCGATGTGGAACTATGTATGGAATATTTGTGCATTTACCATACCTAGTGTGGATGCTCTAAGGATGTGATATTTATCAAGCATAATTCAATAACTGCTTGATACAGAAATGCACAACTGTTTGATTAAAAATGAATGGGCTACAATTGTTCATAATTCACAAGTCACAACAACCATGTCATCTTCAAGAGAAGAAACAATGTACTTCTTTTTTTCTTGCATTTAGGAGTTAAATAAATCAAGGCTCACCGGTATTTCCTTTGAGATTAATTACAGAAAGCTCTTGTTCTACAAACTCTCCTGCACAAGTGGGCGGATACTTGGCTGCAAGGGGAGATTCTGCAAAGTGGCCTAAGGGCTTTAAGACTGCGTCTGATGCTATGTGCGCAAATAGCTAAACAAGGCCAAAAAAAAGGAGGCAAAGTCTAAGCATAATGTTGTAAGAAACTGCCATTATGAACAATAATACTCAATCATTCCCAAATTAAGGGTCTGCTATTCCTTTTTTGGATGTCCCAAAGTAACAGCTCAGTTTTCTTTTTGGGCCATAATCAAGAGTTCAAGATATAGTAATTTCAACACAATCAATGGACACTAGAATAGTGGCACACTCGATGAGTGTGCAATGTTATACATTGCAATCTTGATATTATGTAATTTTAATACATTTTATTGTCAAATGATTAAGTTGGAGTGGTTAAGATGATTTGTTTGTTAATGGGACATGGGTTTGAATCCTAGTCCAAGTAGTGTTTATCTCTCTGAATTTGAAACAACGAAGGGCACTTCGGTATTCTAAAGTGCATACTAAAAGCCATCGACAATCTCCCATTCTTGCGTTAATGGAATAGATAAATCTCGTGATAGTTAATAAATTCGTTCTTACCAATGTTTGTGTTGAAATTTGGCTATCGTGCAATGAGAAAGAAAGTCAAACATGATTTCTAGAGTGAAAGTCAAATTAGGAAGGGGGAGTGATGGTGTTCGATGACGATGATGATTGAAGTAGGGTTTTCATAAACTAACCGTTGAGGATACTCTCCAGAGGCTGCGATTTTGCTGATTTGCTACTTTAATAGCTTCAATTGTCCTGTTGGTTACGACAACTTCATGCATGCCAGCTATGCAGTCTCCTGCAGTCAACCATTCTATCTGCACACAAAAGCAGTCATTCACCTTTATGCTCCTTTGCTTCGTCGTAAAGGATAAATTCCCAAGGGAAAATATTTCACCTTAACCAAATAGGGCCTTATCTCTTAACTTACACTGGAAACATATTTTCCTCTTGCTCCCTCTGTCCCAAATTAAAACTCCACTTTTCTTTCTTGGGATGTCCCAAATTAGGAGTCCAGCTTCCTTTTAAGGACAAAATCAACAAACCAAATATCCCAATACCAAACAAGTTGTGTTCTCAACCATTGATTAGTTTGAAATTATTGCATTCCTTAAAAAGATAGAAAAGTCAACATGGACACCTAAATTGGGACGGAGGGAGTATTTTTTACTTTTTTTTCTTTTCATCAAAGTGATTTGGGGTTTAATTGCAATATGAGGGAGTGTTTGCAACCTGTGCAACTGCAAGTACCCTGATAATGATATCATTGACATAATTCTTTCCAGAAGAGTAATTTGGATTATAGTCCCTCCACATCTCACTTTCCTTTTTGGTACATCTCAAATTAAAAGTCTCATTCCTCAATATAAACGATAAAATAAAGATCCGCGCCTTAGCGCAAGTGGGCAATAGTGTGGTTATTCACACAAGGGCTTCATGGTTCGATCCCCACCCCCAACCCCTCTCCCCTTTGAACCACCCAGATCTATCCATTGCTTTTACTAAAAATATATATATATATATAATAAAGTGAAATGGGAAAATTAACCTTCCATTAAGCTAATGCTGGGCACTTTTTCTCCCTCTCTTTTTAAGAAGCGTGAAAAGTTTCTAATATTTCTTGCAGGGTAATTCCGGAAGTTTATAATGTTGGTTAAGTTTGACATGCAAACAAGGATTTAAATTGATATGAGTATATAGTTTCAATTTAGGTTGTCCTTGAAATATTAGTACTAGATGAGCGGAACTTAAACCAGCACACTCCACAATTTAGGTTGTCCTTGAAATATTAGTACTAGATAAGCAGAACTTAAACCAGCACACTCCATAATATGATCTTACCTGCTTTCCCGTCTGAATCAGGAGACAACCAACAGGAACCTTCACTTCCACTTTCTGACCATTTCTTAGCCAAATGCTTAGACCAGGGAATCTACTTCTGCCATGAATTGTAAGAAAGTTAAGGTCGTAATGGTATCCTGCAAATACAGTTCCCTCCTTGCCATACCGTCGTAGGTCACTCCCTGTTGGAGCAAGGAGATGAGGACCCTGGAGTTTGAAGAGAGAATCATTAAAAAGTTGAAAAGGAAAAGGTTAATTGTGGAAATTAGAATCGTGTGGACCACATAAAATAAATTATTTATAATGACCTAGTTATAAAAACGTATGCATTATGTCAGGAATATATGTATCCAAATATGTACATGCATGTGATATATAAAAATATATACGTGCATATTATGTTTTATGCACATAATTGTTATAAACACTTCCCCTCTAATGCTTACTCTGTCAATAAAACACAGGAGCTCCTTTTAACGAGTAAACTAGAGTTTGCAGGTTTCACCAGAAAAACGAAAACATTGGAAAGAGGGATAGAATTTAAGTATATCTGAAAATTGCACATGTGCCTCAAATGTTAACATCAATGCAATCACCATTCCTTTGCATCATATTGTGCTTTTGTTCTTATAATACCGCACAACAAAGGAGTTGGATACAGATAAAGGGACATAAAGGTATGAG
This sequence comes from Lonicera japonica, assembly GCA_021464415.1. Lineage (NCBI taxonomy): Eukaryota > Viridiplantae > Streptophyta > Magnoliopsida > Dipsacales > Caprifoliaceae > Lonicera > Lonicera japonica. The sequence continues at coordinate 72,199,693 of CM038471.1, read as the reverse complement.
AAGGGAAAGGCTGTTACCTGCTTCATAAGAGAAGTGAATGCCTGCTTCGATAGCCCAAACCCAATTGCTGCCATTTCAGCAACAGCCTGAGGAAAGGAATTGGAATGCAAGATAATTTACAAACATGATAAGTTTATACAAACACGAAAGGTGCGTTTATAAGGCGGTACTTGGTAGGAATTGATTTAAATGGAAAATTTTACCATGGAAAGCAAAAGAATTAGACTAAAACTTTATATGGCACTTGATTCATTGGAAAATTAGTGTAATCAAGCATAACTAAAGATTAAACAATGGAATTGTGGATATTTTCCACTGAAAAGAATTGCAGTCAGACACACCCTACAAGACAATAGACAAATACCGCCGATGACTCACTTCTATTGCAGCTATCATTTTGTATCCCCACAAGTCCATGGTGTCTTTCCATTCAGGAAAACCTTCTGGTATGACAGGCTCGGAATTCAGTTCCTACATGAGCATCCGCATTAATAACAGTTATCAAACAATATAACTTTTGGAAAAGAAGACATGTTAAACCTGAAAGCGGGTGTTTGATGGCCGAGGACCAACTCTCCACATGTACCGCCACTTAGGATCTGGTCCTGTGGGAGTGGATGGTTGATACTCTTTGGGCATTGCTCTTAGCTTCTCTTGCATTTCCTCGTCAACTAGACTACGGGGAACTTCAACTCCTTCAGGTGTTACTCCGACCTGTTGATTAAAACCAGAAATACTTGTAGAACAAATCCACATTTGAAATGTATGTGAAGTAACACTATAAACTATCTAATAGCACACAATTTTCCCTTGCAACTAATTTTTTTTTTCTTTTCTTAACATCTTTGTTTCTTAATCGATATGATTAGAACTTTCAGTAAGCAAGCAAAAAGTTGGAATATAAAGAATAAGACTATAGCCCAAAAGCTATTGATAACCTTCAACATAGACTTCATTTCTTAATTGATATGATTAGAACTTTCAGTAAGCAAGCAAAAGTTGGAATATAAAGAATAAGACTATAGCCCAAAAGCTATTGATAAATTGATAACATTCAACCTTCTATGCTTCTTTAGCAATAATACGCACATTAGTATCCTAGTTAAAGGCGGAAACTTGTGCTGTTTCATTTGGGGATGGCACAAGCTACAATAATCAAGCTAACATGCTAGCAAGACAATGTGAATGATGTATTAAATGAAACCACTAAAACACTTTAAATTGGTATTTTTTTGCAAAAATACATGACAGATTTGGACTTGCTTTGCCCAACTTAGGGCTCTAATGAGTCATTGTGTCTCTAGGAGTTCCAGTAAGGCAGTAACTAGCATATTGCTTAAATATCCATGCCCACGCCCTTGTTGATTTCAGAATGTAACTCAATAACGCTTATAATAAAACCATTTCTTCCCATTCCTAATCATGACCTAATTGCTAAATTTACAACATTACACTGCCAAAATAAATCATTAAAGTATAATTTAAGAAGCAAATTAAAGCCAAATCACATCCACAATGAAAATTATGCATTGATTCTTCAACCAAATTAATACTGAATTAACCCACGCAAAATTTCTCACTAGATTGAAGCAGAATATCAAACAATGTACATAACCTGGACACCAATACTGGAACTCAAATATAGAATTAATCACCAAATGGTCCAAAAGTATGCCGAATGAAATCACCAATATTCATTCTTAGAAGTTCTACTGCCTCAAAAATTCTATACAGGGCAAATTATGTTACTAATACTTTAATGGTAGCCGAGTTTCAATTTTCCCACTTAAATTAAAAAAGTGATCAAGAAAACTCCCTCAAGTGTCCCAACTTTCTGAAGTTAAAATGATTAGGTCAAAAAACTCAAGACATTCACATCAGCATGTCAATGAATTCAGCAAACTTCTCCAAACAGATCCTCTCAAAAACCCTATCAAAAATTAGACAACATCAAAGTGTCGACAAAATTTGTACTAAATCCGCTTCAGTCTAAACATTAACTAGTTTAAACGGTTTTCTGTTGACAATTCTGCTGTATCCATATACACTTTTTCGCCGGGAGATACTTCCTCGCAATATCTCTCTCCCGATACGGCATCCAAAAAATGTTTAAACTTTGAGACCAGATCCTAATTTTTTTTTTTTCTATACACAAATACACGCATAAAGTGAGAGGGAATTGGAAAAGTATTTTGGAAATTAAGACCTGGTAATGTAAATGAGGACGCTCTTGTTGGCGCTTGAATTGATCAGGTTGTTCGAAATACTTCTCCATCATATCTATGAACCGATCGTTGTCTTCGGCGGGGCATCTCGGATCCTTGACAAGCAGAGCTCCAGTTTCCGTTAGGGTTTTACTAACCTCCGAACAGAGGCTCTTCAGTTGAGGATCTAGCTCATCGCCGCTAAATTCATCACAGATGGCTAAATAGGGAGCTAGATCTATCACCGGTAGTTCCATTGGAAGGTTGATTTTGTTCTGATCGGACGAAGAGAGGTGGCGAGAGAGAGAGAGAGATAAAGGCACAGCTTTTGGATTCTCAAGGGGACGTTGATGATGGCGGGAGAATATATTAAAGGCAGCCTTGGCTGATTGGCCTCGAGATCCGGGAACCTTTTTATTATTTTTATTTAATTTTCATATACACTAATACATTTATTTATTTATTTATTTAACTCGATTGTTCGTGTCCTAAAATATACACTCTTACACTACATTTCACATATATAGTAAAAGATGTAATAATAGGATAAAATTATTATATATTGTATTTTATGTTGATTAAAATTGAATATGGAGTCTCACAAAAACTTATTGTCTTATTAAAAGAGTGATTAAACAATCTCATTTTATAAAGTCTTGTTCCAATTAAATTAAATAGTTCAGTCTTCTTATTAGACACATCAATTGCACACCTAATATTGAAAAGAATTGGATCATTGAAACTTATAAATATATATATATTTATAGTTAATTACAATGCCATCTTTCATTTTTGTTAAAAGTATTTTTTTTAAATTGTATATGTACCACTAATATGTATATCGAGTATGCAAATAATCTAGTACACAATATGATCTAGTAATGTTACGGTCGGGGAAAAAATAATACATGTGCATCTAGTGATACTCCAACTTAAATGGCCCCAACCGTTTTAAAGTTTGGGTTACTAACCATAATTCTTGTTATGGTATTACACTCTCCATCGCAATATTAATCGACTATTTTGTTGAGTACGTGTTTTAAATTAAAATTTATTTATTTATTTGGAAATTATTAAAATTCTGTTTGACTTCCACATACATCTAAAAGTATAGTAATTTTACCATAATTAGTGGATAAAAAATAAAACTTATCTAGTTTCTTAAAATTTGGTGCATTAGTTTTATGTTTTACGAGAAAAATCTAACTTGGAATAGAATTTCAAACTAAAGCTTCAAATCTAATAGTATATATATAAAATGGGAGGAGTGAGAAAGAGCCATTTGTTTGAATGCCATGTGTGTTGCCATTAATGTTCATAATTACTTTCATAACTAGCTTCCTCTTTCATGTGGTAATAATAAAGAGTTGGTTATATCTTTTCAAGTCTCTTTATTTGTATGTCAACTAAAAATACATTAACATAAATTATCCATTTTGTTAATGTAACATAGTTTTGTACTAATCTAACTTTAATAAAAAAATCTAAAAATATTGTTTTGAGATTTGTCAACTATTATTGTAAGTCTATAAATTTGTAATATTGAGATTTTTTTTTTTTTTTGTAAAATGCAACAATACAAAACATTATAAATAAAAGAAAAAACTAATTTAGCAATATGCCCGTGCATCGCACGGGTTTGCTAACTAGTTGTTCAATAAAAGTTACGGTTCACAATAAAAATTACAACTAGTTACTAGTTAGTAAAGCTATACACCAATCTTATGGATAATTTGGAAGAAGCACTTTAAATACACAGTGAACCTTGCAACCTCAAGGGGTTGGTCTACTGGCTTCGGCCTGAGGTTAAAGGCTCTTAGCAGCCAGTCCCAGGTTCTAATCCTGGCAGTACCAACACCTTGGGGCCAGCCATCACTCATGGAGAACGGGCCGACATTTACTGTCAATGCGTCCGCCATGGGGTTTAGTCACCTTGTACAGCGGTGGCTTGTACGAGGACCGGAGATTAGTCGGACCGAAGGTGCGGATACCCCGAGGCACGGCCAAAAAAAAAAAAAAAACTTGCGCTCTTGGGCCTCATTTGATTCATGTTAATATCATGTTTGATTCTGTAACTTGTATACGGGATTATATTTTGGACTAACAAAATAAAAAAAAAATGTAAAAAGAAAAAAAATGTAAATTTTTTTTAAAAAAATTAAAAAAATAAATAAAATTAAAATTAAAATAATATAGTAGTAGTAGTAGTAGTAGTAGTAGTAGTGGCATTTTTGAAAATATATAGTTTATTTTTTTTAATCCTGGATAAACAATACCACATTATTACTTCTTCCTGGTATTAAATTATACCACAAAGAGTAGTATTAAATTAATACTTGTATTAATAATTCTAGCACATTTGTGCGAATCAAACAAAGTATTATAAAAAAAGTGATATTAACAATTTCATCCCACTTTTTAATATCCGAATCAAACGAGGCCTTGCCGTATACTATATTTTATGGTTGAAATCATCTTTCCTCAAGTAAACTTTTTAACCTAAAAAATGGTTAAAAGAAAAGCTATGCAAATATAATTTGGGTTGCGGACACGTCACGATTTGTTATATACCAATAGACATCTCGCAAGTTAGATGATCCCCCAACGTAACGTTTTTGTTTGACTATCTTTCTTGGTCTTCTTGTTCTTTTTTTTTTTTTTTTTGGAACAAGATTGGTCTTGTTATTCAAATGTTAATACTTTTTGTTTACATTCAATTAGAAACACATAGCAAACCGGGGTCCTAGGCTATACATAAGACACATCGGGGACAGTGGGTTTTTTTGTTTTTTTTTTTTTTTTTTGAAAAATAAAAAGTACTTAAAAAATTAATGTTTAGTGTTTTACGAAGGAAAAATATATAATTTTTAATGTTGATTATGGCAAAGATCGAGTTGTGGAGTAATGATCAAGGCGTATCCATGTATGTGAGGAGGTCTCAAGCTCATATTCAACCCCTTTAATTCGAATAAGAGTCTATTTATCTAATGTCACTTGTATTATAATATTGGTTATAGTAGTACATCTTATTTAACCATTGTGTTTGAAAAATAAAGAGTTCCTGGACAAGCACGCTCGAGAAATCAAGAGCATTATTGCTATTGGTTCTCAATCAATGTTTGCCCGTAAGCCCCATGTAAATGGAGCCTTCATAATTTTTTTTTTATTCAGCCTTGTTTCAGATATGGACTATTTAGGGGTGACGGTAAGAAATGGTGAAGGCTCTTTTCTGGCTGATCAAATTCTTATTCAACAGGAAGATCAAATGACCACTTACTAGTTGAAAGCAACTGCAGTAATGATGGTGCTAGAAGAAATTTTTTTTAGTATTGTTACGCAGTATCCAAACCATTTTTTGCACATTTCAACTAACTTTTGCTCACAAAACAGTGTTTTTGCATCTATCAAAATTCAACCCAAGAATTCTCGATCAAATCTAAAATTAAACCCGATGCACTAGTACTAGGCTACTCTTAATAGTTGAGCTAGAAAGATGTGTTAGTTTTGGTTGGGTCAACTTGGGTGCAGGAGAGCACATATTTGACTGGTCAGCACTTTAATACCCATAGACAAGTTTTAAACTCATTTTTTTTCAAATACAGGTGTTAACGAGCATAATATTATGTAATCTTCAAATCACATGTAGATGGTAATAAAGCAACGACCCAGCAAATAGAAAATAACAAGCAGATAGAATCGAACCCTCACTTCGCATATCAATACATTTAAACTTCAAAGTACACATTAACCAGCAAATAGATGTGAGATGTTTTCATGTACAATACTACCTCTGACCAAACCAACAAAATCCTTTACTAAGCCTTGTGAACCACCTACAAGTATTAGGGGGAAAAAAAAGAGCAACAAGATCAAAAAAATTAAATAGCAATATAAATATGTATATATATATAACCGCCACACTGGTAAACTCATTGTGCAAATCAAATGTATAAGGTGTGATGAACAAAACCCAAGAATAGATAAAATGAAATTTTGCAATCAATTGAGCAGTTGGCGACATATAAAGCAAGAAAAAATCACATTAAAATTATTTCCACCTACAAAGTAAAAATGTCGCATAGTTATTTCAACGTCAGACAGATCTGAATTAGCAAATAACAATTACAGAAACAGGGAACATAAAATTATATATACATATATATATATACTTACAAACTTAACCAAATCACGCAAACATAATGAAGTTAAACTTGCCATTAATCAAGCCAAACATCAAAACAACCATTAGATTTTTCAAGTTTCAGATCTAACATCATATGACAAATGCCATTAGAAGACAAAAGACAAGCAATGTTACCTAATATAACTCGATTACATTGGATCATTATTTTTCTACAACACACAAGATCAATCTCAAAAACATCAATATAATTAGTGGATAAACACACAAAAGAACAAAAAATGTAAATCTATACTTAAAAGAGTTTAGTAAATCACAAAAAATGCACAAAAACAAGATGAAACTAGAACTTTTCATTGATCGAGTTAAACATCAATAGAATTTCATTTTTCAAATCTAACATCCACATAACAAAAGACATCAGTTCAAAGTAGATATACAATATTGCCACTAATAAAAATACCAGAACAGAAAACCTAGACTCTGAAAAACAAAAACACACCAGAATTACACAAATCTAAGCCCTCTCGCCTCGAATCCTCCTAGCAAGCTGAATATCCTTGGGCATAATAGTAACTCTCTTAGCATGAATCGCACATAAATTTGTATCCTCAAAAAGCCCAACCAAATACGCCTCAGCAGCCTCTTGCAGAGCAGCAACAGCACTGCTCTGGAACCTCAGATCCGTCTTAAAATCTTGTGCAATCTCCCTCACTAGCCTCTGAAACGGCAGTTTTCGGATCAAAAGCTCGGTACTCTTCTGATACTTCCTAATCTCCCTTAGAGCCACCGTTCCAGGACGGAAACGGTGCGGTTTCTTCACTCCGCCGGTTGCCGGAGCCGACTTTCGGGCCGCCTTGGTGGCGAGTTGCTTACGCGGTGCCTTTCCGCCGGTGGATTTGCGAGCGGTTTGCTTTGTTCGAGCCATTAGTGATTTTCAGAGAGGCAGAGTATTCTGAGAGAAATTAGGGTTTATGAATTAGGTAAGTGTGAGGATTTGATGAATATGGGGTTGAATTTATAGGGGGGCTAGGGGCGGGATATTTGAAATTTTAGGGAGGTGCGTGAATTTTTGGTGGGTTTGAATGTTTGAAGGTTGATTCTGAGACGTTGATAAAGAAAGATTTGTACGGTGGATATTAGCTGAAGGGAGGAAGCACGGAGATAGGGTTTGCTATCTGGGTGAGTTGCTAATTGACCAATAGGAAGTCGCTATGTCATCTCTAGTCCATACATTCCATAAAAGAAACGGCTTCAGCCAAATTATTAAGTGCGATGTTAATTACGTCCATTAAAACAATTTATAACACTTTCAACTAATTAAAGAGAGTTCATATTTAATGACACATATCAACTTCTTTTTTTATTTTACTCAATGATTAAAATACTAAACTTAAATCATTTAAATCCAAATCATTAACACCATTAATTAAAGAATCTCTTCTTTATCATCATCATTATCATTCACCCAAATCATTTTCCTATGTGTATATATATAAAATCTAGTATGTATATACAAAGTAGAAGAGGTGATGAAAAGAGATATATGTGCATTTATACGTAAATCTAAGGGGAGAGAGTGATGGAACTTTAGAGGATAGATAAGATTTGATAAGAGAAAAAAGGGAGATGGTTGTGTTGACTGCAGTGACAGCGCCGAAGCAATTGTAATGGAAGTACCTAGTTGATTTTATTATGATGATAGTTAATATCAATTAATGATCGGTTGAGTTGTGGAGTGTTTGTTAGAATAAAACTATACTAAATAATTGTTTATAAGATATAGAGCTCCTGTTTGATATTTACCCTCTCGGTGACACAACATATTTATTAATGGTTACTCATAGCACTAAATGGAATACCAAAACTATTTAAAATAAAGTATTTATCAGTCCTGAAAAAATATTCACCAACACTGATCGAAGGAAATCTGTCTAAAAAATACAAAGCCTCCCTTGTCATTCTTAGGTTAAACACATATATAAATATAAATATATATATATTCTTTGTTAGAGAAATAATTAAATGAAGATTTTATTTATGCGTGTGTTGTTTGTTTGTGAAATAAATATATATGTGCGTGTATTTCATTGGGATAGAGGGAGTATATCCCAGTTACAAACACACCAAAGGTAAATTTGTAATGTGAACAAGGATCTTCACTTTTCCAAGTAGGCCAAGACGCAAAGAACTAGCAGATATAAAGCTCAACCTCTTTAACATTTTAAGATGCAAATGTCTATACTGTTTATAAATAAACAAAGAAGAATATACATAAGCCGCAATTATAAGAATGCAACTGGTCTGTGATGTTTATAATTGAATATGATGTGCTCCAGGTTTTGGACAAAACTATACCATACGTTACAAAAGCCCAAGATCGATTCCCGGGGATGGATTCAAAATAATGCTTGGCCAACGACCGCCACACACTACAAGTGGGGATTAGTCGAAATGAGCGAAAGCTGTCCCGAACACCCCATGGGGTAACCCTCAAATCAAAAAAAGGTAACCACCCCAATCAAAATTGGAAACAAATAATTATACCGGGTGCATTAATGAGTTGTACATTTCGAGAGCATACAACTAATCAATGAAGCCGGTATGAATAAACTGTTTGATAGACACCATTAAGTGTAGTATTTGCTCATCAAAATTTACTCCTACAAAACTCCCAAGCTCCGGAATAGGGTTGTTACCACAAATAAAATCCCTTTTCTTTTCATTTGCCTTATTTAGCAAATTGTGAAAGGGAACCAATGAAATCCTAACCAACCTGCTATCTAGATGCTCCGGCAGCGGCACCACTGTCATAATCCCTTTGCTCTTCTTTCCCAAATTGCTCAATCAATACCCTCTGTTTCTGTGTCAAGTTTCTGCACAAGAAAATCCTCAGGAATTATCTAAACCATTAAAGCACAAGATTATTTCATAGCCAATTCCATACCAAAGGTAATTAGGTCATTTCACTTTTACATTTTATACACGTTTGCTCCCAAGGGCTTTTTGGTCATTTCACTCAATTCTAGGGGCAGGACTGAAGAACATTGCAAACTATCTTGGCCAGCAGACAAGCTCAGATGTTATAAGTACTATCATGCACAACTTCTGGGCCTGTTTGGGTTGAAATAATTTACACCTAAGCATGTTTATAGTCTTCTTCCTTTAAAATTGCATAATTGGGAGTGCTGTTATTCATAATTTCGCAGGAATGGAAAGTTTACCCTAAATACTCGAAGATACTTTCCACCCTTCTATATTTTACAGTTTTACCAAGTAGTTTGCTTTAAAAATCTACCCCAAGCCCCAACGTCTTGATCAGATTTTAACAATCCTTTAACCAATAATCAAATTCACCTTTTCAATCATCAAAAATCAAATCTTATTCAACAACAATAATGGTGCAACCCTACACTCTTGTATAAAAACAAAAGAGACGAATTTTTTCAGATTCAAATGCTTGCTCTCCATTTTTTGTAGTGGCAATATTAAAATTGTCAATTTTTTGAACAATTAAAGTAGTGGGTCCTAAGTATTAGTGAGTGGGGAGCAAAACAACCATCTTGGAGCTTACCATTTTTAAGTTTAGCAAGCCATTAAATGAATAATCACAACATAATTTGATTAACCTGTTTAATTATACTGTTGGAGACTTGGAGATGCTCTAAAAACTTATTATTTAAGACTGACAAGAGAACTTACGTTGGAACGCTGACATTGAAATGCACATATTGATCCCCAAATGAGAAAGAGTTCCTTGTTTTAATCCCTGTCAAACACCACCATCAGAAACTATATTAATTCCAACGCATGTAAAGCATTCCAATCATCACAACCACCAAAAAACTACAAAACAAAGGTTAATATCACAGAAAGAAACTAGTATATAAAATTTCTATCAATTTCTGATTAAAGCAAAAGGTAAAATTAATACAGCGATAGAAACCCCTGAGTCTTTAAACCATTGAAGGATGGCCAGACCCTGGTTCCTGGGGTATCCCCCCCCCCCGCAAAAAAAATGGAAGAAAGCAAATATTAATAAATACACACATACATAAGAAAAACGGCGCATGTAAAAACAGCAAGTACACAATGGTTTAAAGATTCTGGGGTTTCCTATCGCTGTATTAATTTAACACTTGATAACCTACTAATAATAAACAAAATAATGATTTTCCAACACCCTCGAACCCCACTAGTACTACTACTACTACCGTCATCCTGATCAATCAAGAGTTATGATGTTTCCATTTGCTCATATAAGTTCTAAGAGCCTAGGCATTAAGTGATTAAACAAATCTTCTTATTCAAAAGAAGGAAAAAAGAAAATTTTAGCAGTTTACAGTTATTTGAGGAGTTGGTTTACTTTAAAACGCCGGACGATCTGCAGTAGATATATATCATGGGCACCATAATGATTACATATGTTAATTGCGCTATTCAAGTCTTGTGTTGTAGAATGAGAAAATCAATTCACACACTATCATAGAAGGGCAACATGAGATCTATGAAAACAAATTGATCAAGTGTTACACTATTACTTAACACTTGCAATTTGAAATTAGCAACCAGAAATAATGAATTGGAACAAGCATCTGGAAAAGGAACATATCTGTAATCTTCTTACTTACCTTTCTTCTTCAAAACTACCTTCTGACCAGGTTGTGTGCCAGCACGTACCTGCACCAAATGAAACAGATTTAAGTCATCCCACTTGAGAGCATCTTATCTAAACCTAACAATGAATTAATTACTTTTATCTGATCACATATTTTTTTTTCCAAATTTTGCAATAATTTCGAAACCAACCTTAAGAACAACATCTCCTGTTAGAGATGGGACCTTGATGGTTCCTCCCAATATTGCCTGCAAGGAAGTACAAAGAGCTGGCCGTTAATTAAATAATATCTTCTCTAGCAGGAACTGGCGAGATGGGGGAGGAAAAAAAGGCACAGCGACTGAACACTCAAGACAGGAAACAAATAGATATTTTATTGACTTCATCGCACGATCCGTGATGCACACAACCAAAAGCAGAGATCAGTAGTAAAAGTTCCATACCAATACATATGAAACAAACTTTAGGTCTATAAGACTAGGTTTCAAAATGAAAACATGAATGGTGCATTTGAGGTGGATTTGGGATTGGACCTTCAAAACAATATCAAGTATTAACAATTTTGTGAAAGACACCAATTAATTGGTGTACAGTTTTTTTTGTTTCACCGTGCCGTCTGGCATCAGTAATACCTAGTATTTTTAGAAATTATAGATAGTTATTGACATGTTCCTGTGTGTCCATATCCTACTTTTCAAAATTTTCCTGTCGGCATGTTCATATCGGGAGTCTCCATAAATGCTTCATAGTCCGTTGAGTATCTTTCTTGCAACTTCAGGGTTTTTGGCACGAAGGGGAACAATAAGGTGTTATGGATGTGTAGGGTGCACTTGGGAATTACATGGGAGATTTGCTTAGAAAAAAATGTTACGATATAGGAATGCTACGATAAACAAGGCGCAAAATAAACCAAAAGGTAACAACATAGGAAAGGAAAGAAAACAAAAGGAAACAAAATAATTAAGGAATCTAAGGCATGTTTCAACCACATACAATAAAACAATACGATGATTAAAATAAATTCCATAAATTAATCTATAGGCATATATAAAAAGACGATATGGAACAAAGGTGAAGGGCATCTATTGAAAAATAAATTTCAACAGCTTAATACTTTGTGTACACCAAGGCAGTTGGTTAATCCATTTTTCCATTAAAATTATAGATACTTGTTAAAAAATGTAACTTTTAATTACGTATCAGGTAATAAGAAAGGAGCTTAAGAATAATGTAAGCTAATGTAAAACTCAATAAACAAGGTTTGGAGATGAAGCCAGCATTACCATACATAATTTTACTTGATAGATACTTGTTAAAAATATGATCCTTTAGTTACTACTTAAATTAAAAAAAAAATGACAAAATTGCAATAATTTCTTGACAACACAAATTTCATGCATTGAGAAACAAAATTATGCTTTTCCATGATTAATGTGATAATACTGATAAATACCTGATTGATACTCAGAATGGCATCTACATGAATGTCTGGTCCTTCTCTTCGGAAAATCGGATCTTCTCGGACCTGGTGTATCATAGTATACACATTTAAAAAACATAAGCAAAGTAGGTAGGAAAGATACAGATCCTACAGTTAAACACCGATGAAGATATTATAACAGGTTATGTATGTAAATTACCCTGATGGTAACGTAAAGATCGCCAGGTTGATTCCCTTCAGGATCTGCTCCGCCACTTTTGAATACCTTCATAGTTTCATTATCATCTACTCCTGCAAGTATCACGGTTGACATCACTTGATGTGTTTGCAACAATCATACACAGATGAAGTAACTTGAATTCCATCTCGCCTGATGGGTGTAGAAGAATTCAATCGAACATATAAATCAATCATATCTACGGGGACCAAACCAACACTCATAATTTACAAAAGGCTAATGGTATTGCCAAAGCAAAGTCCACTAGAAGAGTATTGGACCCCGCGCTTTGATCAACTTACACTGCTTGGGCAAAAGACAATATTAGTTTGACAATAGGGGTAGCTTTCACAAAGTACCTGGCATGATATCCAACTTGGCTGACTTTTGTCCTCTCCGTACTCGTTGGCCACTGCAAGACATGCATACACTCTGCAGGCCAAACATGAACTTACAATATTAATAAATATATGTCAATTAAGATACACGACTACTCGTCACTATTAGTTTGTCACCCATTAAAAAAGATTAACAAAAATGTAACTAATGATAGAATGATCATTTTATTTGAACAAGGAACTTAGTCCACATAGCACACAAGTAATAGTTCACATGGCACAACAGTCCACTGTTCACCAAGAAGTGAATGAATAAACCCCTACTCCCCCTTTGCTTCCACGTATTAGAATCTAAACACTAATTTACAGAAACTTAAATGGAGGATTACCTTTTTAAGGAAAAATGGTAAGATTTAAATGCTAAAATCTAGGGTGGTTAAGAATGAAATAAGCAAGTTCATATAAAAATGTTGGCAGGGAAGCAATCAGTGTTAAGAGCTTCTAAGGCTAACCGTTCTCTCCCCTACTAAAGAGGGTCAAAACCGCTTCACAACACTGGACACTTCATATAAATATATTATATATCTCCGTTGTTGTTTGCATGTTCTAAGTTATGATCAAAGATAGAACAATAGAGAGGTTATCACTATGACTATTGGTAATAAAGTTTCTCCAAAGTGGTGACATAGCCTAGTCATGTTAGAAGAGAATAAATAAGTGCAATCATAAATGCAACAACTTAAATCGTACATGATTGATTAATAAGAATTCGGTTGGAGACTTGGAGTTAACACAGTAGGGATTATATGGATCATTATGTTGGATATAAACATGACGAAAGTGGCTCGAATGAAAGTCAACTAATCTCATTAATACTACAAGGCAGTCATCAGGTAGACAAGACTAGATCTATATAAACTGTAAAATATGCACAAAATATTGAAAAAAAAATAAAAAATAACATAACAAAGTCAAGTGCATACTCTTCCTCTACCTTTACAAACTTCCCACTTCCACCACATTGAGCACAAGTAACCTGGATCCGAAATTGACCACTTTGCTGGACCGTCTGTTGAATGATGTAAAGACACAGGTTATTTATGACCAACCAACTCTGTGATCATATACTCCCTCTGTCGCAAATAGATATTTCCACTTTCCTTTTCGAGATGTCTCAAATTAACAGTCTCATTTCCTTTTTGGGACACAATCAATGTCCCAAATCTCACAATAGAAAATAAGTTGTATTATTGACCATTGATTAAGTTGAAATTAGTGTTCTTAAAAAGTACCAAAGTAAAAATGGGACAATCAATTTGAGACAGAGGGTGTAATTAGTATGAACTTGCGAGAGGCCTAACCATGCCAGCTCCCTTACAGCGCCTACAAGTTTCAGGTCTGGTTCCAGGAGGAACACCAGTTCCACCTGAAAACAATCAAGAACTAATAATTAGATTGGGAAGCCTAACTGAGCTAATTTTGTCAAGAAAATAAATTAAAAAGGGATATTTTAAATTTCCCCAGTTCTTAATGCGAAGTTAGAGTTACCCCTGTTTTCATAATCATTAGACTTTGCCTATTGCATGCGGGGGGAATCTCAAAGAATTACATCAAAAATGAGAGTCGCCGTCCAATTTTATTTTTTTTGACATGATCCTTTGACTTAGCCCCCTGTTTCTATGTAATTTTTTGAGATCCCCCCGCAAGTAGGGGGCAAAGTCTTATGATTAAAAACAGGGGCAAGTCTAATTTCACATCTAAAATGGGGGTAGAGTCAAACAAATCCAATTAAATAGTAGTAAATTGACCCCCAAAAACATGAAAAATTGTTGAGCTTTAACATATTGACATACCGCAAGATTCACAAGCCAACTCAGTTTCATATGTCACAGTTTTCGTGCACCCCTGAACGGCTTCCATAAACGATAGCTCAAGAGAAACCTATATGTGATGTATGAAAATCAAGAGACATAAGATAGCAAACCCTAATGCAAAGACAAATCACCAACACAGATGGAAAGTATTAAAACCTTGACATTCTTGCCGCCCATGTTATTTCCAAACATCGAACCGAAAATCTGATCTCCATTGTAGAAGAAAGAAAAAGATAAAAGTCAAACCCGCTGAAGTTTGGCACAAAAATAACACACCTGCTGAAGTTTTTTTCTTTAGAAATCATTCAAGTGTCTTTCTAGTTGTCTAGACAGAAAAGTATTGTAAGCTTTACCCAAATCAGCACTTCCTAATCCTAAGATCAAGTTATGGATACAAAAGATGAATACATATATATTTGGGTGCAGGCATGTCTGTTTAACCACATGTACAGAATACATAAATGACAAGAGTATCAAAATTTAAATTAATAAGTACTCACATCTGTGCCGAATATGTCAAAAGGATTACCACCCCAATTACCAGGATCTGGACCTCCTTCATAATTTTCATGGCCAACCTATAAAGCATATAATCGAGATATGGTCAAATTTGTTATTGCCCTTGAATTTGCTTCATAATTTCCATGGCCAAAAGTAACGATTATGGATATGCAGTCCACAGTGATATACATTGAGGCTAGTCAAACATCCCGAGATTCTCACTGAAGAGGCACACAAATACTAGGTTGGTAAAAGTAACCCCATAAATTAGGCATTATAACACCTCAAAGTCAATATTTCCATCGAAAAGGGGAAAAGACACAAAAGCGAATCTTCACCACTCACTAGGCAAGTCTTCTTATGCGAGTAACAGCAAGTCAGTAGATTGTTGAATATGACATATGGACAATGTATAAATGCCTAGCTAACACACCCAATAGACATATCAAGTTAATAATATTTTCAAACCTGATCATATTCAGCACGTTTTTCCTCATCTTTCAGGACCTGCACAATACAGGGAAGAATGTACTTTCATAAAAAAACAAGAGTGCTAATCGATTTTTCTGGTTCTGATAAAATACTGAACCAAAGAGTACCTCGTACGCCTTTTGGACATCTTGAAACTTCTTCATGGCTTCGGGATCATTTGTGTTTATATCCGGGTGATATTTCTTTGCCAACTGGAGGATAATGCCAAAGGCATAAAGAAATTAAGTTATAAGTGGATGACACGTCAAGCAAATTAGGACAGCATGGCATAAGGCAGAAATAAACCTCATAGTAGGCTTTCTTGATTTCAGATGCCGATGCATTGTTACTCACACCAAGTGTATCATAATAATCTTTTGAAGCCATGTAAGCTGATCATATGACAAGAAAGAGAAACGGGCCCAGGGGAGAGGGGCAACAAAAGAAAATCAGCAACCATAACTAAGTAAATTAATTATAAAAGTTCACCTGGAGGTATCATTAGAAATCAAGAGATAACACAATTTTAAGGGAATTCTGCACACATGTTACAATTAGCACTATTACGCCGTGTTGACTAGAAATTAAAAATGTTGTTTTAAACTAAACCAAATAGCTATAATACAATCTTCTATGTAGTTTCGTTGGGCCCAAAGCAGTGAAACCTCTAGGAATAAACTTGTTCATTTCTTTATATTTCCTAAATTTTGAGACAAACAACAATAAGAAAGTACCTAAACACCACCCCCAACAACTCAGTCCATAGTCAGTTGATACTGGTACCAACGCAATTACATAATGATGGAACATTTAATCTTTAAATTTGGTATCAAATTCAATGTAATGAAGGATAACCCATATCAACTAAAGCTATTAGCTGGTTAAATTCAGTAGAGCATATACATTTCATGAGAAGTTATTGAAAAAAAAAGTCACTAAATACAGTAATGGCATTTGTCACTGTCAGGCATTAGGGCTAACGCAATTAACCATCGAAGACTGATGTTAAGTTGGGGAAGAAGATGAGTAAAACGACAGCTTATGTGTTAGTAATGGATGGTCAAGTGCACGCTTAATGCAAGTCACGTGTGGATGAGGATATGGCCCGAGTTAGTAATATGAATGATGACTTTTCATGTTGTGATGTTAAGCCATTGGCGAGTGTTTGTAACTACGACATATAAGTTACCTTATTCCTTTCATTTCTAAAGCAGAGTCATTTAGGTTGTTAGAACTTAATCAGGGCTTGATCAACAAGTAGCTCTGGTGGTTACATGGTAGGTGAGATAGGAGTATAAATAGACACGTGAGGTGTATTGTCAAATATGCTTGTAATCTACAATCATGGTTTGACTCAACAAAGCTTCTCCTCTCTCTTAATTCTCTCTCAACTCTCAAGTTCTCTGAGATGTACCAAGTCTAAGCTCAAATTGAGAGCTTGGTATCAGGGGAGTACCTTCCTCCTGGCCTAGACCACCATTAATGCAGTGGCCAAGGCAACTGGCTTCCAAGAGCTTGCAAGGAGCACTGATGCTCAAATTCATGAGATCGCTGGTACATTCAAGGATTCAATTGCAAGAGTTTATGGCAGAATCAATGCAATAGAAGATAAAATGGCAGGATTGCAACGATGAA
Organism: Lonicera japonica; assembly: GCA_021464415.1. Classification (NCBI taxonomy): domain Eukaryota; kingdom Viridiplantae; phylum Streptophyta; class Magnoliopsida; order Dipsacales; family Caprifoliaceae; genus Lonicera; species Lonicera japonica. Next base: position 72,182,253 of record CM038471.1, on the reverse strand, counting down.
CAGCACTCTGCAAGGCATTATGATTGGAGGGAACTAAATTTCCAGTATTATGCTTCCGGCATTAAATTAGTTCGAAACTTGATTTTAAATATATTTTAAGTACGTTTCATTACGTTTTCTCGAGTTCGTGTGTAATGCTTACTATAATATAATGTAAAACACAACAAAGTGATCAAATATAAGATCAATCGCCAGTCAAATATCATCCATTTAATAGTTTTGAAGATATAGCTTAAGATGCATGCTGAATAACTGACAAAAGAAAAGAAAACCAAAATTAAATGAAATGAAATGAAAAATATTACCAGTGCCATGAATTCTTCTCTCGGCGCCAAAATTGGAATTAAGTAGTCCAAGTCCCAACCAATTCCTCGAATTGACTTGTTCATAAGCAAAAAAGAATAAATCTTTTACAAGGAAGCAAGACAATCACACCATAATAACGCAATCCAAACACTAAATTTGAAGGTAAACAAACATATTTAAAAACAGGGAGCCCCTTAATTTTTGTATGTGGCACCAGTCAAATAAAATTTGTATAAAAAAGTTCGTACAAAAAATTAAGTAAGTTTAGCACGGCTGGGTTTCAAATACCGCATCTTGAATTGGGAGTTGTGAAGGACAGAGGTTTTCCGCTTATTAATGTACCAAACTTCCTATAACCTGCTCGCAATTGCGATTCATATAACTGTTGTGATCAATACAAGTAACAATAAATGAGTGATACCAATCAGAAAACAGAAGTAGTGAATTGATTTATAGCAAAAGATAGAGATACGTACGGAGGAATAGGAAGAAGAGAGAGAGCGGCAAGCGAGGGAGTAGAGGAGTCTGACTCCATTGGAGCTCACCATTTTTGGTGGAGAGCTACAGAAGAGTCGAGAGAGACACGTTGGGATTTTCCGACCGTAGTATTGTGGGAGTTCATTAAAACCCTAGTAAACCCCTGCAACAACCAACCTAAAATAGAATGGTGTATTCAATTTACAATTTATAGGATTTTTAAAGTTAAAATTTCATTACAGTATTCAATTAAGATTTAAAAAAAAAAAATTATGATATTTAATTATAATAAAAAATATTTTTTTACAATTTTACTATATTCAAAACTTAGAGTAAATATCATTGATGGCCACGGAACTATTGGCAAATTCTACCAGTAGCCACTGAACTTCATTTTATTACAGTTTGACCATTAAACTTTTAAAACGTACTATCATTGGTCACTCCGTCAAATCCTACCGTTAAATTTTGGCGGAAACCAGTCATGTGCTTGTCACGAGATATTTAAGGGACATTTATGTCATTTTGCTCCTATTTTCCCATATGTTCGCTATGGCTACTAAACTTTTTCGTTCTTCTCGTACACATGATCACAAGACACAAAAGCAGTTAGAACCAAAAACTAAGGAGAAATTTTAAGGCATCATTTTACCTCACGCAATACACAGAGAGAGTACACAATGGATTGGTCGCTCAGTACCTACAGAAAGCCTCACGTATCAGTTGAAGAGATGTACGGTAAGTGTATATTTGACTCTATTTTTTGTTTGATATGTTCATATTTCTTTTTACTCTTTTTGATTCTAGGGTTTTTACATATTTTGGTATATATTTCTTCTTACTCTGTTTGATACTAGGCTTTATATTGGTGTTTGCATTGATTCTATATATTTTTTTTCAGATATTTTGTAGGCATGTTTGTATATATATTTTATGTTTCTTTGTTTAATGTTAAGGTTTTTGTACGTATTTAGTTTGATTTTGTTTTGTTTTTGTTTATTTCAGCAAAAGGTTTTAATAAAATCACAATGTCAATACATCATATTGGAAATTTGGTTATATGGATGATATGTTAGCTTATGTTGGTGGTACTGTGAGTTTTTGTGATAATGTCGATCATGATTTCTTGTCTATACATGATTTCTTGTCTATACATGATATTTATTTGATTGCTGAGGAGTTAGGGACTCAGAGTGTGAGTAGTTGTTGGTATAAACACCCTGGACTTCCCTTACACTTAGGATTGACTGAACTTGCTACTAATAGGGATATTATCTTAATGACTAAATGGGTTCCAAGGTATAGGGTTATAAATATATATCTTAGCCACACTCAATTTTCAGAGCAGTTGGAACCATTATCCACAGAATACCCTGTTTTTGTAGTTAGTGAATAGGAAGTAGAAGATGAAGGTGATAATGAAGGTGAGAGTAAGGATGAAGGTGAATGTGAGGATGAATTTTAGGGCGAATGTGAGGATGAGGATGAAGAGGCAGAGGATATGGAAGTGCAACAAGAGAATGACAATGTTACAATTCCTACAAACTTAGGAAAGGGTTTTAGGGCAAATGAGCCATTAGTTGAAGCAGAATAGGCTGAATTGGACGACTCTGATGAGTTAATAAGCCTAGAATCAGATAATGGGAATGAGAGTGAGGATCGGTGTGATAAGGTAAAAAAGAAAAATCATTTTCCAGAGTTTGTACAAGATAGAGATATGGATAATCCACAGTTTGAGGTTGGGCGGTTGTTTAGTTCTTCTACAAAGTTAAAAAAAACAGTGAATCGGTACTCTATTTTGCATAGAAAGAACTTTGACTTCACTACAAATGAAAAGTGGAGGGTGAGGGCCAAGTGTAAACCTCCATGCAAGTGGATGATATATGCTTAAAGAGAGAACAAGTTATCTCATAATTTACAAGTGAAAACTTTTAATCCAAAACACACCAATTGTAAGCATGCTACCAGGAATAGAATATAACTGCCAATTGGATAGCACACACATATTAGGCTCAATTTGCATCAAATCCGAATATACCATGGCTGTCATTGAGGGAGATGATTAAGAAATATCATAAAGTGTTCATATCCAGATGGCAGTTCTTCAGAGCAAAAAGTAAGGCATTACAATTGCTAGAAGGGAGCCACATGGAACAATATAATTGGATATGAAGCTACTGTGTAGAAGTGAAGAGGTATAATTTGAAGTGTTTTATTAATGTCTAGCTTTATAACTCAATTGGAGATTAACTATCTAACTTAATTGTGCAGGGTAATGCCTAATTCTACTGTCATGGTGCACAAGGAGGAAGTGGAGGGTGTGCAAAAATTCAAGAGATTGTATTGCTGTTTGGGGCCTTTAAAGGAAGGGTTTAAAAAATGATGCAGACCATTCATTGGAGTGGATGGCTACTTCTTAAAAAGTCCTTTCCCATGTCAATTGTTGAGTGCAGTGGGCATTGATGCCAATAATGGCATATACCCATTTGCATATGCTGTGGTTAAGAAATAAACAAAGGTATGCATTTTAAACTTTACTAATTTTTTTTTGGTATACTGTGGGCAGAAGTGAAGTGGTTTTTATTTTTCTATTTTAGGTATCATGGATGTGGTTTCTTAAATTGGTGTGTCAAGATTTTGGCATTAATGAGACAAATCAAAACTTGTACACATTTATGAGTGATCAGCAAAAGGTATGCATACTTTTTGTATATTATTTGATTTCATTTTCCATACTAGCAACTAAGTGTATTAATAAATACTTATTATATTTTAGGGTTTGAAAGAGGCTTTAAAGATAGTGGTGCCAAATTCTGAACTGAGATTTTGTGTTAGGCATCATCATAGTAATTTTAGAAAGACATATAGTGGGAAAGTATAAAAATAGTTGTTTTGGAAATGTGCAAGAGCAAGTACAGTGGAATATTTTGACCATTGTATGGAGGAATTAAGGAAAAAGAACAAAAATGCTGCTGAGTGGTTAGAAAAAGGGGTTGGTCCACAACATTGGAGTAGGTTACACTTTAAATCACACTCGACGTGTGATCTTTTAATTAACAACCACTGTAAAATTTTTAATGGGTTCATAGTTGATGTGAGAGACAAACCAATTGTATCTATGTTTGAGGGTGTTAGAAATTCATTAATGGATAGGATATGGAAAAATAGGGATTGTGAGAATCCGCAAATGCGACCCCCGGGTCTCGTCCCCGTTCGGTTGGGCGTCTGAAACGTCGGAACGGATTCCGTCGTTCTATTTGCTGGAGTATCTTTGTTGATTCATATCACATGTCCCTGTGTCCTATTTCTAGATGCAAAAGGGGTCATTCAGAGTCGCCAGTACGTTTTACTAAAAAACGGACAAAAAAGGTCGTGTAATAGGAAAGACTATAGACAAGCCTTTCTTTACACGTTTATCTACGAAACTAGGATTCTATAGGGTTCGGAAACTATATTACGGTTTGGGAAGGTGTTAAGCACTCATTCCGCCCTTTCGGTCTCTAGTGGTCTTTTATATGTTTGTTTTATGTTGAAAAACTTGGATGCTTTTACTGACAATCTACTACTTTCTAAGTGAAAACCCTAATTTCTGTGAAAAATGGGATGAAAACCTTTGTGTTCCGAGATCCGATATTTTTATTATTTGAAAGATGTAAATACAAATGACAAAACCTTTTATTTTGAAAGAGTATCCCGTATTATTTCCTCAGATAATGACGGTTTTCTCGTGTTGTGATTACTTTTATAAAAGTTCGGATCTTGTATCGGGACTAATTTAATATAAAACTATAACTCTTTGAGGAGAGTTTATCAGACACGTCGCAGTCTATAGAGAAGACAGGATATGTTGATTTTAATTCCTAGATAAGTCTTATCAGTCCGGGTTTTTAAAACAGAATTTTATCCGAATGATAATATACTTACACTTCTGGTTTTGCAAATGATTTTATCAGGGTCTTTTGTTTTGAATACGGTAGACTATTTGTAACTTGGCAATAAGTTTATTCAAATAAAACGTGGACAAAACAATAGAAATAAAATGAGTACACAGATATATATAATGTTAAATACTAGAAGAGACTTTCTTTACCTCCCCGACGAGAATAATAATAAGAAAGAAAATATAATACGACAGAGAGATCTCTGGCGATAATGATCTTTTCCTTCTTCAGATATTTTCGGAAATTCGATTCAAGAGACAGGACACGTCGAGTGTCGAGAATAGATTCGATAATTCTTCGGAAATAAGACTATAATAGAGAATGCTTGATAAAAGACTAGAAAATCATATTTAAAGCTTAGAATTATTCAATCCCTAACTTGCCCCTTCTTGAACCCTTGGGGGTGTTGGCCTGTTTATACTGCTCGGGAGAGTATGTCGCGCGATACTTCCCCAAAAAGGGGCATATGTCGCGCGACAGTGTGTCCTATGTCGCGCGGCAAACGGCTGAAGTGACGTTTCTGACAGACTTATGTGTCAGAGAGTGGATGGTCTGGTGTCAGGAGGGATTGTCGCGCGACATAAGAGTGTTTGTCGCGCGACAATGTGATATTTCGTGCGACAATCTCTATTAAAAATAGGTTTGTTGGCCAACAAACCCCTTTTGGGGTAGTTTCGGGTGCTCGGGTGGGTCCCGGACCCAAAAACAGTAGTTCTCGAAGGTCGTTAGAGTTCTTGCGGGGGTCACGGATCGGGGTGTCTACAGACCCTCTCGACTCAAGCTCCTTGCTTGCAAGGAATTGAGGCGACTGGAAGAGATCATGATCCATGACTCCCGCATGAACTCTAAAGGAGTGTGTGTATGTAAAAAGTGTTCGTGAACGCCTCTGGATAGGGCTTCGTGTTTGGCTTTGCCTCCGGAGAGGGCTTTTGTTACCTCATTGCCTCTTTCGAGGGCTTTCATTTGCTCTACTTGCCTCAGATGGGAGGACTACCATTGCGCCTCAGATGGGAGGACTACCATTGCGCCTCAGGTGGGAGGACTACCATTGCGCCTCAGGTGGGAGGACTACCATTGCTCCACTAGCCTCAAATGGGAGGACTACCATTGATCCACTTTGCGCCTCAGGTGGAAGGACTACCATTGCTGCACTGTGCCTCTCTGGGAGGGCTTTTGATCTTCTCGCCTCAGGTGGGAGGACTACCATTGCTGCATTGTGCCTCTCTGGGAGGGCTTTTGATCTTATCGCCTCAGGTGGGAGGACTACCATTGCTACACTGTGCCTCTTTAGGAGGGCTTTTGATATTCTCGCCTCAGGTGGGAGGACTACCGTGTGCCTCTCTGAGAGGGATTCGCCTCAGGTGGGAGGACTACCGTGTGCCTCTCTGGGATGGCTTCGGATATGTAAGAAGAAAGAAAAATTGCCTCTGGGAGGCTTTGTGAGTATTTCTTGCCTCTGGCGAGGGCTTGTGTTTGTGTTTTGCCTCCGGAAAGGGCTTGTGTTTGTGGTTTGCCTCCGGAGAGGGCTTGTGTTTGTTGCCTCTCTTAGACTGCTAGAGTGAGAGAGAGAGTAAATCTTGCAAAGGTGAAAAGAGCTTTCTTAGGGTTTAATCCGGATGTCTGTTTCCCTGTATCTTTCTGAACTTTACTCTCATGTTTTTCTCGAGTGAAGATACTTCTCTCATAAGGCAGTTTTAGGATTTCTTTAGCTCTCCGTAGAGTGATGGTCCGAGGTTTTCCAAACCATCTCTTCTGTATTGTGCTGAAAAGAAAATTTGTTTGAAAGTTTAATCTCTGATCTCTGTTCTCTTCTTATTTTTCTCTTTTGGTGGGCCCACATCGTATTCTGTTTTTTGATGCCCTTATTTATCCTTCTTTTTGGGAATGACTTTTCTTGGTCTTTTCTGTTTTTGACCAGGAGTCTTTTTATCCCTTTCTTGCGATCAGGAGCCTTACTCACCCAAAACGAAGCCCTGAGCCGGTTTTGGCATAGCTGTCACTTTTGGTGTGGCTCTCCCTGTCACTCTTCATTTCTGTTTCTCTCGCTCGCTTTGGGCGGTCATGCGGGTGCTTTCTCTTTTCTACTCTTTCAATTTTTTCTATTCCCGTCTTATTTTGATATTCTGGTTTTTTTCCTTGATGGTCTTGGTCATTCTGTGAGAGACTACTTTAACCGTTTGTACATTGTTCTCGCTTTTTTCGGAGAGATGATTTGGAAGTCCTCCTTGAATTTTTTTTGTCATGTGTGTGCGGTTTTTAGCAATTTTTCGAAAACTGCTTATCTGGAGTACCCCTGCAAGAGATAAAATGAGACAAAGGTCAAAAAATCAGGGGATGGGATGGGTTTGTCGCGCGACACTCCGGTGTCTGACTCTTTGTCGCGCGACAAACTGCCCCACTATATAAGCCCCTTGCTGAGCTCATTCCACCTCATTCTCTCATTTCTCTCTCTCTCTAGCTTTCTCTCTTCCTTCTCCTTAGCGCGGAAGCCCTGCCGCTTTTTTGACTTTCCGATTCTTCTCATATATTACATATACACGGATGGACCCCGCATATCCTGATAGGTTGGAGGGTGACCAGGAGGAGGTCACTTTTACAGACGCTCAGGGCGTTCTTCGCTGCAGCCCTCATCACGACGACTGGGCCGACCTTGATTGGTACGGTGATGATGGGGTAGACCGCGGTCGGGCGGTGGTCTACCGAGACGTTACCCGGGTTGCTCCGGTCCCGGACGTTCTGTGGCTCTTGATGGAGCCAGTCTCTCACGAGATCCGTCGTCGATATCTGGTATGTCTTCTTTTCGTGTTTTTTATCTGTTCTGTTACTTTTGTCGTTTTCTGCATGTATTTTAAACAATGTTTAGTATGCATGACTAGAAATAATGCCCGATTTTAGCGAACACATACTTTTACCTGTGATACCTCTTAGGTTTTTTTTAAAATTTACATAATGTACCCTCCTAATCCTATAACCCTCATAACTTTCATAATTACACCAAAGTACCCTCAGGTTTAGAAAATTACATAATTTACCCCTATAACCCTATAATTTTCATAATTACACCAAAGTACTCTCAGGTTTGGAAAATTACATAATTTACCCTTATAACCCTGTAACTCTCATATTTACACCAAAGTACCCTCATGTTTGGAAAATTACATAATTTACCCTTATAACCCTATAACTCTCATATTTACACCAAAGTACCCTCATGTTTGGAAAATTACATAATTTACCCTTATAACCCTGTAACTCTCATATTTACACCAAAGTACCCTCATGTTTGAAAAATTACATAATTTACCCTTATAACCCTATAACTCTCATATTTACACCAAAGTACCCTCAGGTTTGGAAAATTACATATTTCACCCCTATGACCCTATATCTCTCATAATTACACCAAAGTACCCTCATGTTTGGAAAATTATATATTTTACCCTTATAACCCTATATCTCTCATAATTACACCAAAGCACCCTCAGGTTTGGAAAATTACATAATTTATCCCTATAACCAAAGTACCCTTAGGTTTGAAAAAATTGCATAATTTACCCCTATAACCAAAGTACCCTCAGGTTTGGAAAATTACATAATTTACCCCTGTAACCCTATATCTCTCATAATTACACCAAAGTACCCTAAGGTTTTGGAAAATTACATAATTTACCCTTATAACCCCATGACTCTCATAATTACACCAAAGTACCCTCAAGTTTGGAAAATTACATAATTTACCCTTATAACCCTATAACTCTCATAATTACACCAAAGTACCCTCAGGTTTAAAAAAATTACATAATTTACCCTTAGAACCCCATGACTCTCATAATTACACCAAAGTACCCTCAAGTTTGGGAAATTATATATTTTACCCTTATAACCCTATATCTCTCATAATTATACCAAAGTACCCTCAGGTTTGGAAAATTACATAATTTACCCCTATAACCATATATCTCTCATAATTACACCAAAGTACCCTCAGGTTTGGAAAATTACATAATTTACCCCTATAACCCTATAATTCTCATATTTACACCAAAGTACCCTCAGGTTTGGAAAATTACATATTTCACCACTATAACCCTATAATTCTCATAATTATACCAAAGTACCCTCAGGTTTTGAAAATTACATAATTTACCCTTATAACCCTATAACTCTCATAATTACACCAAAGTACCCTCAGGTTTGGAAAATTTACATAATTTACCCTTAGAACCTCATGACTCTCATAATTACACCAAAGTACCTTCAAGTTTGGGAAATTATATATTTTACCCTTATAACCCTATAACTCTCATAATTACACCAAAGTACCCTCATAATCCTGTATTCGTTCCTTTTTGTTTGCAGTGGGTTAGCCGTGGTTGGGGTTCTCCCAACACCATTTCTTTAGAGTGGTGACATGCACCGGCTCCTGTTCAGGAGTTGCTTATCGCGACTCCTTTTGGCTCTCTCTTTGATGCCCTCCCGGAGCGGGTATCTAGGGCAGCTGTGCTGGTGTCAGCTCTGGCCTGTCACTGGTGCGACACCACTCACACTTTTCATTGGAGCTGGGGGAGATAACGATGACCCCCCTCGACTTATTCGCTTTGACTGGGATTCCTTTAGGGGGTCCCTATTTAGATCGATGTTCCTTTGCGTCTGACAGCAGAGGGCATTGTCGGTGCATTAGGATGGTTTTCGGAGTGACGGAGTTCCGGTGATACGATTCCTCGGGCCGTCTTAGTTACTCGGCTAGCCACAGAGAGAGCTCGATTAGTTGCCTCAGGAGCGCCGATGACCCGCCAGGAGGCGCGCCAGTATGCCCGCGTCCTTCTTCTACTGACGCTCCATGATCTATTCGAGGCCCGTGGGGGGACACGGCCCATCTCTGGTGGCTGTCCTATCTCTGAGATTTTAGCATCATGTTCGACTAAGATTGGGGCGGTTTTATTCTTGCCGTCCTTTATGATGCTATGGACCAGGTTTCTCGCCACTTAGCCCTAAACTTTAAGGGCTTTTCTCTGCTGTGGGAGGTATATACCTTTGTTCCTTTATCTTTGTTCCAGTCATTTACTTTTATTTGTTGATTGTTACTGATATTCTTTGTGTTTCCTCTCCAAAGTTGGTTTGTGGCGTATACTCGCTTGTGTCGCGCCCAGGTAGATCTCCTCATCGAGAACGAGGATCAGTTCCATTTTCTCCGCCGATTCATTGCGGGAACTACAGAGCTCCCTACGTATACCGGACTCGAGAGACCGGAGCTGCTGTCGTCCATGACCTGCTGGAGGAGCAGGTAAATATCTTAGTATTCTTTTTTTTCCATAAATAAATTATGAATAAAATATAAATAACTGAAATAAAATTTTGTCTTCTTTGTAGATTGAGTGGGCCCCCTGGGGCGATATGGGCCTCCATTTCGGATACGGCCTCGCTCTGACCGCCTCGAGGACTAGGCGGTTGATTAGGGATGAGTACGGCCTTCATTTTTATTTAGGCGAGAGAGTTATTCGCCAGCACACACCGGCCCAGTGGCCTTGAGTTCCACTATTTCCACCAGTTCTGATGAGTCGGACGGGCGAGATTGATCCGATGACGGTGCAGGCCTTGGTGGACGGGCTCGGCTTCCAGACTTTCACTGAGGAGGGAGATTATGCCGCTTTCGCTGCCCGTTATTCGATGAGGGAGCCGAAGGGGACTCGGGAGCGGGTCTTCTACGAGAGATATTTGGCGTTGGGAAGCGATCCTCATTATATACGAGGACAGACCCATCTAGTTAGGACGGTTTCGGGTCATTTGCCACCTGTCCCCGATCAGAGGGACAACATTCTAGACTCCAAGGACGAGGACCCCGAGGGAGAGAGGGACATTCCTGCTGCTGCCGAGGGTGGTGATAGGTCAAGGGGTGAGGGCGGTGATACGACGGCGGCTCCGGAGCAGCCACCTCAGACGACACCCGTGGAGGAGCAGCGTGCTGAGGGTTTTGAGTTCCCTACCGGCCCTTCTGTGTCTCCGGAGGTCATTTTTTATGCTGCCGAGGGGAGAGCGGGATTTTCTGAGAGGTCCTAGGAGCCCGCGGACCTTGGGACAGACTACGATCAGTTTGGGCGGACCCCTCCTGCTGCGGCGACCACTCCTTTTAGTGGGGTCCCGCCTTTGAGGGCGACGGCCATTGTGGATCATCTAGGTGTCCGTACCTTCGCTGCATTGACTCCCCTCCCGTCGACTGTTATGGGCCCTCCAGCCCGATCTCCAGGTCTTAGCGGCTCATCTTCTCGCCCTCTTTTGTTCCCTATTCACGAGGAGGGGGGTCCACTTCCGCTAACGTTTCGGTGCGGCCGTCCATTTCCTTGGGTAGATCTACCCCCGTTCCCTAGAGATATTTCTTATGTCGGCGCTGGTTTGCGTCGATACACAATTCCTGAGTATCCTCTTCCTGATGACACTTTTGACTACTTGGGTGGTCGCCCTGGTGATGAGGTACCTTCTTCACCTTCTCTTGATACTTTTATATATGTACTTATATCTGTACTTATTTACTCTCTTGACTGTGCTGATTCTTTTTTCTTATGTCTTTTTCAGCGGGTGAGTGTACGAGTGGCGGATCTGCGGGCTTGGCATGCCCAGTACCTCTACAACTGGAACCTGCTCCAATATGTCGGTCGAGACCCTCCAACATACATGCATGACTACCAGAGGGCTATCGACGTCTCTTTGCGGCCGGACGACCCTCTGACTTCTTCTCATGCCCAGATGGAGTCTCGGAGGAGTAGCAGTCGGACCTCCAGGCGTTTTCGGTCGACGGTGATCCGTCCTACGGCTCCTGTCTAGTCGACGAGGCCTTCCCAGGCGGCAGTTCCTCCTATTCTAGGTGTCCCAGTGGTTGACCTTACTCCCGAGGAGGGCTCGGGTGATAGCGGGAGCGTGTCAAAACGCGCCCGAGTAGATTAGCTAGGGTATTATCTAAAATAATAATAATAAAAAGTATTATTTTTAACAAAAATGTTATTTTGTTAGATTACTAGGGTATGCCCGTGCCATCCAGCACGGTGCGCCAATTTTTTTTTAATCAAAGACGTTCATGATGCATCATTCAATTTAAGATGCATTCAAAAAACTTACACATAAAAATAAAAATTCTGTGTTTGCTATTTCGTGCTCTTTAGTCAAAAAAACCCTTTCCTATATTACATAGATAGAATAAAAGCAAAGTTAACTTAATAAATTGTTTATAAACGAAATTATGAAAAATTTTAAATAACCAATATTTTCATTTAAAAGTATTAGACGGACGATATAATTTATAGGAAATATAGATATATGACCGTTCCTATTTGGTCTAAATTAAATCAAAATACCATATTTTTTGCAATACAAATATCTTCAATTTCTTCAATAAAAAGTATAAAACATTAATAATCTAACAAAATAACATTTTTGTTAAAAATAATACTTTTTTTATTATTTTAGATAATACCATTTTTTTTAAAAAGAAAGACAATAACTATAGTTTGTGAATTGTTGTCTTTTAAGAAATGTATTAAATTTAACATTTAGTGCTGCTGAATATTACATAATTGCCACAACCTATTTAAATCATTAGATTTATGCAAATAGTTTCTGACCATTAGATATTTCAAGCATATAAATTGTTGTTATATATTATTTTGCTAGAATGATATTTTTTGTTATGTACAACGCAAGAATGATAATTAAAATTAATTAAATTTCGTCTATAACCAAATATACAATAACAATGTTAATATTCATATCTATTAACATAATATAAGTTAGATAATGGGTGGTATTATTATCCAAACTATATTGTACTCTCGCGAAGACATAATTAGTTTAACAATAAGTGAAAATGTAAAGCTAGATAATGGATAAGTGTTGTTATGAGGTATATTGATTACACCTCAAAAGAAAAAAAAACTTTTAATTTAAAAATTATATAAAAAAACGAAAGTCTAAAATAATTTATTTGTTATGAAAGTGAGAATTCTTTTTTTAAGAAGTTTCTACTTAAATCATAATATGAAAGTAACATAAATTTAAAATCACTAAAATGTTAACTTACATAGGTAAAAAAAATATATTTGTTATACATAATTTTATAATAACAATGGATCTTATTGTATAGGTATTCATAAGTAGGTTTCAAATATATATTTTTTATTAAAAATATATACTTTGATTAAAAGTTATTATATTTTTAAGTTTAAAGAAAAAAAGGAGAGAGAAATTGGGTTTGTTTTGATTGTGTGTGGGTGGAGTATATTAGTGAATATAGTACTCTAATCTAAAGGTGCAAAGTTGGTAGAAATAAACAAATATAAGGTGGAGAATGCTTCTTAGAGATAAACCACATCCTAGGGTCTAAAATGTGTATAAAAATAAATAAATTTATCAAATTAAATCTAGACCTTTGATTGGGTAGAATTTCAAAAGTTTTTTGGTCAAAAAAAACCTTTCCTTATTATATAGAAGATATGTTGTAGTTTCCATAAGGAAAATAGAGATTGTGCTCCGGTGGAAAGAAAACGAGAACAAGGGAAATTAAGGGCCCGTTCGGTAACGTTTTCGAAGAATGTTTTCCGAGAATGTTTTCAGAAAATGAAAATGAGAAAATGAATTTTCCGAGAATGAAAATAGTGAAAACATTTTCCGAGAACGAAAACAGTGAAAATGAAGATTACAAGACTGAAAATGGTGAAAACGTCATTTTGGCGTTTTTGCGTTTTATGCTTTAAACTTGAATTCGTTTTCCGAAAACGTTTTTCGCGTTTTTGTCAATATCCCACCGAACGCATTTTTTATCCGTTTTTGAACTCAAAAAACAAAAACGGGTTCTAAAAACGCTACCGAACGGGCCCTAAGAAACTTGAACTTGTACATATTCAGAAATCATACATATATTAAAAATGCTCAAGGTGTTATTACAGACAATTCTTTAAATTTAATTTGGAATTGAACACATCTTCTAAAAATAATTATTAAAAATGGCTCAAGATGTTATTAGTTTTGGATAAAAAGTTCAAACGGACTAACTCAATTTAGCTGCAATGAGTTTAACTTAATTCTTTATTACAATCAATTTATGATGAGCAGTAGATTTTTTAGTTTCTAATTTATTAATCAAACTACAGAAAAATCTCAAATTTACTATACAAATGTTGTCTTACGGTGATAAACTTCAACAGTTTCACATGTACATTAATTTAATTTTATTTTTTTGATACAGAACGACAATTTTATAATATAAGTTTTTCTGCACTATACAATTATTTTTATACAATTATAATAAGAGTAGATCAACGGGATTCGACAACTGCGTTTATGTGAGTTGAACCCAGGACCTAAAAATGATGTCAACGAATTATAAGGCCGTTAACCACATGTACAATTTTTAGAACAAAAATGTAAAAGGACTAGTTCAGCTCGGATTGATTTTTAAAGCACCAAAATCCAAAACTAACATAATAATTTCAGTTTTCAAAAGATAAATCCAATTAAAACCAATTCAATCAAACCATAAACCTTAAGTTGCATTGGATCCGATTCATTTAAATCAATTACTTATTATTTGATGCAACCGCGCTTTCTATTATTTAAGCAAAGCTTACTCCAAAAAAAAATTAAAAATTAAAAAATTCACATACATATATATAAAAAAAACAAAACAAACAAACTATACGTACACATTTAATGTGATTCGCTATTAAATTTTTTTTTACCTTCAAAGCTCTTATAAGTTTAGTGCGCAGTTCTTTAGCTTCTTTTAGATATAATCAATGTAGTGAATTACAGTACTTGATACCGAACATATTTTATTTTATTATTTCCAATCGTTCGTTTAAATTAGTTGCCTTTAAAACTCAAATTAAGCCTTAATTAGAGATAAATGAGTGTAAATTTATAATTTCATCATAGTTTATACTTTACACACATCGAGGGGGGTCCCACACAAGCAACGATTATGAAAAAAAGACGAGTAATCGAACCCCTCTGATCGATACCTCAGCTTCCATCCAGTAGGGATCTCCCCACACAATCTATTATAACTAACGTTAAGTTGCTGCAGCATAAAATCCTCCGTTATCTGTAACGGAATATTCCCATATATCCTATTATGCGATATATCCAAAGTCACCAAAGACACCATAAAACTCACTCGCGAGAAATTGAACTCGAAATTATTTCTCGACAAAACAATCGTATCGCCGGTCTTATTCCGGCCGAAAAACATCGACGCATCTCCGGTAAAATTATTTCTGGACAGATCGATTCGAAAGAAGTTCGTATTAGCTAAACTCGCCGGAATATCGCCGGAGAGCTTGTTGTGAGATAGTAAAATCGCCGGAGAGGTAACTGTATCAGGAAAGTGACCGAAGGATTCCGGTATGGGTCCTGTGAGCTGGTTCCGGCTGAGATCAATGCCAATAATCTTCGGGAATTTTGATAATGACGGTGGAATTTGACCGGTAAGTTTGTTGAATGATAGATCTAGAAACATGAGATTAGGTAGGTTCGAGAGAAACGGCGGGATCTCGCCAGAGATGTTGGTCCTATAGAAGTGTCAGTTTCAGAAACGACAGAAAACATGTCAAAAATGAAATAGCACCATGTTGATACGATAATTTGTGTTAATGTACTTTTTGCGTACGATAGTATATCATCTTGAAGATTAATGTTTAAATTCTTGAACGAAATTAATTTTATGCCACGTTAATTGTATCTAGTCATATAGTCGTATCTAAGTGAGAGAGTTAATTTTAGTCATGTCTAAGTGAGAGTCAAATATTATTCATATATAGTAGTGTTGGGATGTGTCTATTGACTAATTAAGATACAACAATCTTAATCAGATGAAAAGAAAAAAATAATTTGTATTACAGTTACTCGTGTCTAAATGTTTTATTATGATGTTGTGTCGTACTTAAATTTTAAATTGAAATTGACAATTTATTAGATAGTGTTGTGGTAATCCTGTATAGTATGTGGTGTGAATCATATTTAATTAAAATTTATTTTTTTGCTAATACATGTTTATTTAAATATAATAAGTGTATATGTATATGTATATACAGCCTTCATTTTTTCAACAAAACATATTAGGTTAGAATTCTGGAACGAAATATTGAAGATTTTTTAACAAGATATTTATGTCGTGTTCGAATTCTAAAACAAAATTAATATGGATAAGTAGATATCGTTATATTAACCGTGTGCGTAAAAATAAAATAAAATAAAGCATTTATAACTTTCTATCATGTTAAGACCTTCTCCATCCGGATGGTTAAATGTACATAATTAACTTTTTTGTTGCCTTATTGGGTAAGGCAAAAAGCTAAACAAAACTGTAAAAGTGTAAAGCAAAGGTAAAAATAGCGAGAGACAAAATTTTAGCTCGGACGATAAAGGAAGCATCGGGGCAGGATAGAAAGCTCTCACGACACTTGATGTGTCGTGAGAATCATCAATGCTTGGCACGATAGATGATGTGTTGTGCGACACATCATCGATTTTCCCTCGGCCGATACATGATAAATCGTGGCATGGCTAATTATCCTTGGCACGATAGATGATGTGTCGTGAGGCACATCATTCCAATTTACGTGGTGGCTTGGCATCTCTCACACGATAGATCATAAATCGTGGGTCTCTCAGACGATAGATGATAAATCGTGGGGTGCTTTGGTGTCCTCCCCCGGTATTTTATATATCGTGCGAGGTATATTTACCTCTACACCCACTGCAACTCTACAATTTCAAATAATTTAAATATACATTTTTAACTTACCATTTTACCTTACCCACTAAAGATGGCCTGAGATATAAGATGTAATAATTTTAAATATCGGATCATCTCGTGTTTAAAACATATTTGTATTTATCTTAGTTAAAAATAAAATTTATGTAATACGTTTATTACTACTTTGGCTAAAAATAGTTAAAATACTCATCTAGCTAGTGTCAAAGAAAATATACAACCTAAATTATTACGACCTACCAACTGATATCGAGCGAGAGGAGGTGTTTTAATTTTCCGATCGCCGGAGGGATCTCGCCGACTATGAACGGCATATGGTGGAGCCGGAGTGTTTGGAGGTAAGTTAGGTCGCCAACGGCGTCGGGAATTTCGCCGGAGAGATCGGAGTACGTCAGGGTTAGTTCGATTACGCGATTGGTGGATTCGTTGCATTTGAAAATATAGCAGCAATCGAACTGTGGAGTCCACGAAGGGAGGAGGTTAGAGTTTGAGAAGGAGTTTTTGAATTTGAGGAGGGCATTTCTGTCATTTGGGTGGCAACGTTCAGCCGGAGAGAGGTTTGGGAGTAAGAGGAAGAAGAAGAGGAGTAACATGGTGTTCTTGATGAAAGTGAAGGGTAGAATGGGGAATTTATATGGAAATGGAAATGGTGATGGTGAGGATTGGTTTTGTGGTCAAAAATGGTGTCCTGATCCATTATTGATTTTGTTTTGGATCGAAAGACTTTTGTGTTCTATATAGTATAATATAATGGAAGTTGTACGTGGACATTCATTGTATTTGGAGTGCTGTATGGCTGGCAGTTTTCTCGCTCATCTCGAGTGATATTTAGGGATGGAAAAATATACTATTTATATCGTATTAATTTATATTAAATTGAATTATTATTAAAATATATTAAAATTTATAATAGTACAATATTAATTAGTATTGTATTATATCAAATTATTTTGATGCGGACGGGTACTCAAACTCATTATCTACAGTATATCGTATCGTACTAAAATTTTGGTATTATTATAGTATACCGTTCTAATTGTGTCATTATATAAAATATTAAAATAATACCAAAATTTATATATCTATGTGTGTGTATATATATATTTATATATCTATGTATAGATTGTTAGAGTATGAAAATAAATGAAAAATAATTAACAGTTTGTTAATAATAATGATAAAATTACAGTTTGTTAGTAACAATTTTCTTCATATATACTTTTGCTCTTTTTCATCGAAGTGAAACCACCTATTGTATTTTGTTTCCATCATTTTCTTTTTCAATGTGTTTTTAGTGGAATCAATTCTTTAAATTGATTTTCTAGGGAATTTTCTCCTATTTGTGTTCGAACTTTTCTTGGAATTCAATGAACTGTGCTAAGTTAGTAACAGTGATAATTGTTTTGGTAATGTACAGTACCATGGTTTATAATATAACAATATTTATACATGATTTAGTATTTTTGGAACAATTGATTGCCAAAACTTAATTAAATGTAAGTAAAAATAACTTAATTGTTTTATTTTAGCCAAAAATGCTCACTTTTGACCGTCGACTTTTAGTTTTTTTTTTTATATTGATTTTTTGATAATATATCGTACACATCGTACCATACCAATATTTTGGTATACCAAATTTCGGTATACTAAAAATTTGGTATGGCAATGGTAATGAATTTTGGTGTACCAAATTTTCGGTACAATACACGGTACACTCGGTATGGTACTGTATTGTACCAAAGCCAACCTCAGTGATAACTGATGCATTTTTTTACTCTGAACGAACGTAGTCCAAGAAATCTGGACCATTAACATAAATATCGATCATTTAGATTTTGGTACCTGAGATTCGTTTAATAGTAATATAAAAATAATTAATTTTGATGAAAAGAAAAAAAAAAGTTGAAAATATCTTCATCTCACACTTATTTTCATGAGTATATTTCTTCCACATTTCCATATGTTTTGTGAAAAAGAAAAATTCACCACTTTGAAAAAAAAAATTCACAGCAGAAATAAAAAAATAAAAGTTGATCTCATTACTTTTTTCAACTTATTTTACATCTTATCACCTAAATTAGTTGTTTTTATTTTTCTTTTTTATGTTGATATCAAACATAAACTTAATTTTCATTATTTGAGTCTATCGCCAAATTTAGAAGTTATTTGACAAATATAAAGCATTTATTTATAACTAGTGGAATAAATTTATTACTCCCCTCGCATATCAAGCTCTTCTAGATTGCTTGAAATCATTTATTGAAATAAAACTTGACAGTTTTCTTTTTCCCTAATTTGAGTTATCTAATTTAAACAAACGTTGAGATTTGTTATTATTCTATTATGTAGTGATTGACATCACTCTAAAAGAATAAGCTAGATCTGCATTTTCACTTGTGCTAAATTCTTATCCAGTCCTAAACAAGTATTAATGATGTTTTGGGTTGATTGGAGAGTATAAAATTATTGAATTACAAATATTACTTTATCTTTCTTAAATCAGTGTTAGGAAATTTTACTACTTAAAATTTTGTTTCATTGAATATGTATCAAAAATAAAATATATGGATGATCATTAAAAGGTCAAGAATTTAGGATTAAACAACTGCATAACAAAAGGGTTGTTTTATTATCAAAGTTGATATGGTTTATCTTACAATAATAATAATAATATTGTAGAAGTTTAGTTTGTATTTGATGATTAATAAACCAGTTATAGATTGTGACATAGTTTGAGGACACAATAATGTGTTATCCATGTATCGGTTATTAATAAATTGTGTAAAGTTTACTTTTAACTGACCAATGTAACAACATATTACAATTTATTTAATATGTTCGCAAAGTGTGTCCACGTAGAAGTATTGATCTTATTAAATGCCAGAGTACTCAAACAAAGTATATCTAGGTCAGTATCGTCTCCACATGATGTGGAGTTTTAAAAAATAAAATAGATATATATATTAAAAATAGATTGTCACAGTCAATGTCTTGACAAACTATCGTCATAGCTTTTCACTATGACAAATCATGACCACGACAATAAAAGATAGAGTGTCCAATCTAGAGTTTTAACATTTCTTATAACATATGAGAATGAAACTCCATTTTCTTTTTCGCGAAAAATATGTACTTGTAAGCTTTTGTTATGTTTAAATATACTGCTAGTTCTCATAATAACGCCAACTTAATAAAATTCTTAAGAAAAGGGCTTTGGATTACACTTGCTCTTGCTTCTGAATATATGCACACATACTGGGGATGGAATTGAAAAACCTACTCAAACCCGACTCGCTCAATAATACCATCGACTCGAACTCGACCTAACCCGAGACGAGTTTTGCATATAAAAACCTGAACCCATCTTGCTTAGTTGGACATTTTAACCAAACTCGTTCCTGCTCATTGTATTTTGAAGTTAAGGTATTTAAAATAAAAAAAATGTCATATTGGGGATGACGGGTGAAAATATTAATAGGTTTACTTTATGCAAATTCGAAGCAACCCAACCCAAGATGGGTTTTAATTCGAAAAACCCAAATCCAACTCGATGTAAAACCCCTGTCCATTCGAGTCGGGCCAGTTTAAAAACATTCCAAGTTGGCCCATCTTACCGTCCCTAATGTACACTTAATTCACGGTATACTTAGGTAGTAAAATGGATACGAACAATTCACATCAGCCATAGTTTTATTGTACAAAAGCTCTGTTTGACATACAAGATAAGATGATGTAATATGATAAAATTATTTTATCGCATATTTTGTGTTTATCATGTTTGGATATTTGGGTAGATTATTTACTCCACTAAAACCTTTTGTCCCACTGAGAGAGATTAATGAATCTCACATAGGAGGCGGGATTGTTTTACCCTCTCCAAGTGAGATTAAATAAGGGTGTTCTTAAATGTACCCTGAAAATTCGTCTTCTCACCCAGTGTAAAAATACTTTCTTCTCATTCTATCAATTTTCTGAAAAAACTTGCAATTCACCTCAGTGGCAGGGTTAGTTTACTAAAACAATACACGAATGGTAATTTTTCATCGCTAAAAGTAAAAATATTAAATAATATTAATTTTTGCATTAAAATAAAACATAATAAAAAAATTTACACCGTTCTTAGTAAATTTCATTAAAAATTACGTACAAATTATAATGGCTTACAAAAAATAAAAAATATTAATTGTAATAATTACATTTGTAACGATTATATGATATTTTATATCACAAAGTATGAATTTTTTTTTTACTAACACTCATACTCTTTTTCCCTAATAAATTTCAATAAAAATTACGTACAAGTCAAACTACCTATGAAAAAAATATAAAAGTTTAATTTTAATAAATACGTTTTTAACGATTATATAATATTTTATATCACAAACTATAGAATTATTTTTTTGACTAACATCCAGGCTTTTTTTTTTCCAAACTCTCTCTTAAAAATTAAAATTAACAAACTAAAATTCTACCCCATTTCTCAAGAACAAATTAGCATAACTTCTGTTACCAATTGATTTTGATGGACCCTAAAGGTCGTCTTTGTGCACACCTCCATCACCAATGGCGGATCTTCAACTGATCAACTTATTCCTTTTTAGGTTGGAGGAAAAAAAAAGAAGATTTTCTTTTCATTTTCTTTACCGCCTCCATTGACCCCAAAGCATTGCTTGTCTCTTATTTGATTTAATGAATACCTAAACATAATTTGGGGTTTAATTCAGGACATATCCTTGCTCTCCTCAAATTTTGATATTCAATGTAACATAAAATATTTTAAATTTCTTAAATAAACAATCCTTACACAAAATTGATATGAAGAATTTTTGGGTGTTAACCTGTTGATATGTGATGATTACGAGGGCTTATGATTAATTGAACGAAATGGTAGAAGAGATAAAGATAAAAGTGAAGAGACCCAATTAGACTAGTAACACTATTCATAAGATTCTTATAGTTAATTGTTACAACATTTTAATTTATATTCCTGTCTTGATATTTATTTACATTAGAAATGGGACTTATGAAACAAAAATAAAATAAAATAATACCCTTCAAGGTAGAGCACACACCTTGGATTCATATATTTGAACTAATACGCTGGGTACTTTTACTTCCAAACATATGCCTATTTACAATGTGTTTTTTTTACTAAGTCATGGAGAATACAGCAATAGTATTCACAAGATTGACGTAATTAATTTATAATGTTTTGTAATTAATGTTTTTTTTATTCATGAGATTGACATAATTAATGTTTTATTCACGAGTTATAATTTTTTTTTATCAAGCTAGGGATAATATAGTAAATTTTGTAATTAATTTTTAAAAATTTAAGTGGTGAGAAGATAAATTAGTGGCGTTTTTTTAATGTATAAAAATAGGGGTAAATATAATGAGTTTTACGCTATTTTTTAGGTTAAGATTGTCATAAGCTTGACTTTTGATGGGTGAAAAGACGGATTATATTAATGCATTTAAGAACACCTTAAATAATCTTATTTAATGCGTCTAATACACTATCATAGTCAAAGGCTTAGGAAATTATAAAAATGACGTCTTTACACGAAGATAAAAAAATGCTAGTTCATTTTTAAGTAGCGGCAAATACAACATGATGGAAACTAGGTTGATTAAACCGCATGATCGGAGAGTGAGTAGATTAACATATGTAGTTAGAAGCAATTACCCGATCTGAAATTTCACCAATCACCCCTAAAATCTCCTACATGCTAGGATTTCTAAAATAAAATATTTTTAAAGGGCCTTTTGGGTAAATGGCTGTTTTTGACTCGTTATGGCTGTGTTTGATTTTAGAAAAATATAAGACAGTATATTTAATTGGCCTTGTACATGAAAATATTTTCATTTATTTTCACATTATTTTTAATATTTTAATGCAAACTAACTACATAGGGTAAAATATAGTAACATTAATTTTCATTATTTTTAATACCAAATGATGATTACGTTGTTGGGTGGTTGCAGGTACTATGGATCTTCTGACTCTCCAATCAGGTTGTCTTCCTATGTCTCGCTAGTGTTGTCTGTAGGTTGTGATGTATCAAACCGTAAATATTTTATATAAACAAAGAACTCTGCACTAAATTTTTAAACAACCAATCACACCTCCTGATCACTATAATCTCATTGATCACTTTGTCGAATTGGTACAAGTACAATGCAAAATAGTGAGTACATTAGTGGCCACAATGAAAATATTTAAATATTTAAACAACCAATCACACCTCCTGAGCAAGTGTTTTTTTTTTTTTATATATCTTCCTATATTATAATGGCAAGACAAATACCACTGAACTTGTGGCAAAATTTGAAATGCCTATTTTATTGTTACAATTCTCTTTTCATAGAAAATTTATTAGCAATGAGAATTGAAGTATCAATCTTTTACTTTTGTTAAATCTTTTTTTTTAAATTATATAGATGCAAGTAACACATGTATCGCGTGTGCAGGTGGTCTAATATAAATATATGGGTACGCTAATAAATTTGCAAAAAAAGAAAAGAAAAACCTTATTATATAGCACTTCTATTGCATTAGGGACTTGGTATAGTAATGGACCTAGACAATGGTCCAGGTAGCCTATAGTCAAGGATAGCCCTGTTTTAATTTTTAACTTTCAATTTTATTTTTATAAAAATACACGTAAACAATGAAAGCTTGAACTTATTACTTTTGTTTTGGAAGAAATACTTATTAACCATTGAATTAATAATTAGTTTCATTAAATTTTTTCTTATTTTTAGTAAGTGGAATGCAAGGAAATAGGCTTTCGCACATATTGAGTGTCCAGTTAAAACACACACACACACACATATATATATATATATATTAGAGCAGCACAATCAGCAAAAGGATTTAACTTCTTTTACGGCCAAGCAAGTGCATTTTTAAGATGAAGAAGCATCATCATTTGTTGCGCTTTACAAATTGATCTCAAAGCATTTAATATTAAAACGTTCCTTCTCTTTTCTCTCCATTATTTCATGACGAGTCTACCAATCCCAAAGATTTGACAGAATTATTTTATTATACTAGTAAGTAGCTATGATTAATTTAAATCAATAAAAGTGTGTATGAAAACTTCAATCTAAAATCTGAAATATTTGAAAAACTCAGATTCCAATTTTAGAGCTTCAAATTGAGGTCTCCAAGCACACTTTGTGTTGGAGTTTTTGTGTATTTAAAGAAAAATAAAACCAAGACAAGGTGATTTAATGTGATGTGATGGTTGATGTGATGTTATCCCAAGTCCCACATAGGAGAGATATAAAACCTTTCATGGGTTTATATATGGAAGAATTTGCTTAAGGGCTTGAGCCCTTTGGGCATTAGACTTTTGTGCTATTGGGTGAGGACTTGGATGAATGTGGTTCACCACACGCGCGCCGTATTATCTTTTTATACAAAATACATTTAAAGAATTTTATTTATTAAAAATAAAATAAATTTATAAAGAACTAGCTCCCTCATTTTCCTCCATGATTTACGCCAACATGTCCCTTGATTCCCTCCGGATTTTCCTCAAAGCTGTTTTTGGCTCCTACTTTATCCCTTAATAACGGATCTAATTTTGGACAAGAAAATTAACTTTCTACAAAAAGGAAACCAGAGAGCCTATCTATCGGTCTGCAAATATTTTCCTTCAAAAAAAAAAGATTTTTCGGTGAAAATTTTTTTTAGCCTCCGGCAGTAGAAAATATTCCGATCCCGAGCAATTAAAAGAGTGTTATTGTCGAGCGATCGAAAACGTGCACATCGATCGTACAGAGAGTTTCTGGGCTGTTTCATCCTGGGGACGGCGTGGCATATTCAGAACTGCTAGCACAATTCCGGGCAGAGCCGCGAAACGTCTTAAAGAGAGCGACTTAGTCCGCGACTCAACCCGGTGTACTCTCTACCTTATCTATTTTAGATTCAGCAGTTCATCATATTTCCCAACACTTATCCCCCACTTGTATTTTAGGAAAAACTTTTTTTCATCGAGTATATATACATAGGACAGTGCATAAGTAAAGGTATTTTTCAACTTGAACCTTTACGTAGTGTATGTGTTTCAGACTATACTAGAGTAACTCGTAGTTTTGAACTCTATCTCTGACAATCACAACACACACCGGCCCCAAGAGTGTTGTCCAAAAAGCCAGCACGTTATGGCCATGTGCTTATATCCCGGTTAGTGAATGCTCTAGAGAATTTGCCCAAAATTCCATAGGAAGCGACCTCTCTTCCACATTCACATAGGTGAGTCTATCAAGAGTACTCTTGTAGCATCGGTACCCCACTCCACATAGAGCTATAGAACTCATTAAGAGCATGTGCTCAACCTTTTCACCGCTTCAAGATATCATGCTCCATAGGGATGAGATAATACTACATGATTTCTAAAGTATCACTTGTAACTTGTTGTTTACCCTTTGAACCTATTTCTTGGGATCTCCAGTCCATAGGTTGGGTTACTATTACAGTGACTCAAATTTCGTTGGGCGTTAACCCCATCCCTTTTGAGGTGTTAAGCACCTTCTCTCTCGTTAGTCCTTTCGTCAAAGGATCAGCCAAATTTTTCTCAGACCGCACATAATCCACTCTTACAGCACCTTTGGAGAGTAACTCTCTAACCGTGCTGTGTTTACGACGAATTTGTCGTTTCTTACCGTTATAGTAACGGTTCTGAACTTTTGCAATAGCCGCGGTACTATCGCAGTGGATAAGGACAGCTGGGATCGGTCTCTCCCATAGAGGGGTATCTGCAAGAAAGCTTCTCAGCCAACTTGCTTCTTCACTAGCAGCAGCTAGTGCTATCATCTCTGACTCCATCGTAGACTGGGCCAAAATGGTCTGTTTCTTGGATTTCCAAGAAACCGCACCTCCAGCAATACTGAAGATATATCCACTAGTGGCCTTGGAATCTTCTGACAGGGTGTTCCAGTCAGCATCGCTATATCCTTCTAGGACAGCGGGAAACTTTTGATAGTGTAACTTTAGGTTCATGGTTCTTTTTAAATAACGCATGACCCTCTCAATAGCATGCCAATGCTCCATACTAGGACTGCTAGTAAACCTGCATAGTACCCCCACTGCATAAGCAATATCGGGCCTAGTGCAATCAGTAGCGTATCGAAGGCTACCAATGATGCTCGCATACTCAGTTTGTCTAACACTGTCTCCAGTGTTCTTGAACAACTTCACACTAGGATCATATGGAGTACATGCTGGTTTACAATCTGAGTAATTATATTTCCTTAGAATCTTCTCAATGTAATGAGATTGATCCAAAGAAAGTCCCCTTTCCGTCCTAGTAATTTTAATCCCTAAAATTACATTGGCTTCTCCCAAATCCTTCATATCAAAATTTTCACATAGCATGGATTTCACATTATTAACTACATGGATATTAGAACCAAAAATAAGCAAGTCATCAACATACAAACATATAATAGTGCAAGCATTATTCTCAGTCTTATAATAAATGCATTTATCACTTTTATTAATTCTAAATCCATTTGCAATAATCAATGCATCAAATTTCTCATGCCATTGCTTAGGAGCCTGTTTCAAACCATAAAGGGATTTATCTAATTTGCATACTTTTTGTTCTTGGCCTGTAATAATGAATCCTTCAGGTTGTTCCATGTAAATTTCTTCTTCTAATTCTCCATTAAGGAAAGCGGTTTTTACATCCATTTGATGCACAACAAGATCGTGCAAGGAAGCTAGGGCAATCAAAACACGTATAGATGTTATTCTAGTAACGGGAGAATAAGTATCAAAGAAATCTACATTTTCACGTTGTCTATAACCCTTGACAACTAAACGTGCTTTGTATTTATCACAGTGCCATCAGGATTTAATTTCTTTTTAAGTATCCACTTACAACCTATGGTTTTACAACCAGGAGGAAGGTCTACTAGATGCCAAGTTCTATTTGATTCTAAGGAATCCATTTCATCGTTAATGGCTTCTTGCCAAAGGTCAGCATCTAAAGAAGATAACGCTTCTTGAATAGTGGATGGATCATCTTCTAAAGTGTATGCATAAAAATCAGGTCCAAAATCTTTAGCGGTTCTAACTCTTTTACTTTTCCTAGGTTCAATTGATGTACCATGGTGCATGGTACTAGTAGGTAAATTAGAGCTAGAAGGTAATGAGCTACCCCCACTATTCTTTAATTTAAAAGGAAATTTATTTTCATAAAAATCTACATCATTAGATTCAATAATAACCTGATTTTTCAAATCATAAAATCTATAGGCCTTACTATTAATAGCATATCCGATAAAAACACATTCATAAGCTCTACTAGTAAGCTTAGATCTTTTAGGATCAGGAATACGTACGTAAGAAAGGCACCCCCAAACGCGTAAATAAGAAATATTAGGCCTTTTATTATTTAAAATCTCATAGGGGGATAAATTAGATTTAACCTTAGGCACCCTATTAAGAACGTGACAAACGGTTAATAAAATCTCTCCCCACCAATGTGAGGCAGCCCCCGAATTTAGTAGCGTAGCAACAATTAATTCGGCAAAGGTTCTATTTTTCCTTTCGGCTTTTCCATTCATTTCAGGTGAATATGGAGCAGTCGTCTCATGAATAATACCAAGTGAAGTATAGAGATTTTTAAAATCAGTTGAATCATATTCGGTTCCTCTATCACTCCGAAATCTTTTTATTTTCTTATTAAACTGATTTTCAATTTCTGTAGAAAATATTTTAAACATATCAATTGCTTCACTTTTATTTTTCATAAGGTAAATATAGGAAAAATCCGAATTATCATCAATAAAAGTAATAAAATACCTTTTTCCATTTCTCGTTAAAACACCATCAAATTCACAAATATCCGAATGAATTAATTCAAAAGGTTCAGTTTCTCTTAAAACAGATTTGTGAGGTGTTTTAGTAATCTTTGCTTGGCTACAGAATTCACATTTTTCGAAATCATTTAATGATAAGGGGGGAATAATTTCCAGTTTACTCATGTTCTTAATAAGGCGCTTATTAACATGACAAAGTCTAGCATGCCACACATTAAATGAACAAATCATATAAGCAGAACTAGAAACAGCTTTATTAGCATCAACATTCAATTTAAACATCCCATCACAAGCATACCCCTTCCCCACAAATACACCATTCTTAGTAAGAGTAAACAAATCTGCCCCAATAGTTTGAACAAATCCAGCTTTATTAAGGATGTAACCCGAAACAAGATTCTTTCGAATTTTTGGAGTATGCAGAACATCCTTAAGGATGACAGTCTTTCCAGAAGTGAATTTCAACTCGACATCACCCGTCCCAGCAACATTAGTGGTGTGGGAATCACCCAACAACACTTTCTTATCAACAGCATCAGAATAGGTCTTAAATAGAGCACGATCATGGCAGACATGACGAGAGGCGCCAGTATCTACCCACCAACCTTCAGAACCCGATACCAGATTAATTTCTGTTATCATAGCCACTAAGGGCTCTTCTTCAGTAACATTCGCCTGAGGAACTCGGCGTTTGTTTCGACAATTTCTTGCCATATGACCAGGCTTTCCACAGTGATAACAAGAGAACACACTGTTATTATTATTATTATTATTATTATTATTATTATTATTATTATTATTATTATTATTATTATCCTGGCCATTTCTGTTTTGGTTCTGAGTTTGGTTGTTCCTATTCTGGTTCCCGTACCGGTTCGCATTATTTCCACCGTTCTGATTTTTCATATTTTTCCGGTTCGGCCTTAGAGCAGGAGGGGTGTTGTTCGAGCGATTCTGATTTTGGTTACGGTTCTGATTTTTGTTAAAAACAACCAGAACCTCATCATTCCGATCTTGCTTACGGTTTTCCTCCTCAATCCTGAATTTAGTAATCAAACTTTCAAATGAAAACTCTTTAGATTTGTGACGCAAACTTTTTTTGAAATCTTTCCATCCAGGGGGTAATTTATCAATCAAAACTGCCACTTGAAACTGCTCATCAAATTTCATCCCTTCAGAAATAATCTCATGTGCAATTTTCTGAAGTTCGTGAGACTGTGTAACAATAGACTTGTCGTCCGTCATCTGATATTTCAGATAACGACTGACAGCGTATTTTTTAGACCCAGCCTCTTCGGTGTCATATTTCTTTTGAAGTGAATCCCAAATTTCTTTTGCGGATTTGCACGGGAGGTAAACATCATAAAGCTCATCGTGAAGAGCATTCAAGATCAGATTTCTGCAAGCATAATCATTGTCTTCCCAAGTTTTGAGAGTCTTATGATCTGCCTCAGAAATCGGATTAAGGAAGGTGGGTTTTTCAGAAACACAAGTAGATTCCACCTTCTTAAGAGTTAAGTAAAAAAACATTTTTTGTTTCCACCTCCTAAAGTGCAGACCCTCAAATTTAAAGGGTTGATTCAATGAGCCAGAAGCAGCAGCTTGATTATGTTCATTAGCCATGACAACAGTTATACAAAAATAGCAGAATAGAAAACGTCTTAAAAGTGTTGGGAAATATGATGAACTGCTGAATCTAAAATAGATAAGGTAGAGAGTACACCGGGTTGAGTCGCGGACTAAGTCGCTCTCTTTAAGACGTTTCGCGGCTCTGCCCGGAATTGTGCTAGCAGTTCTGAATATGCCACGCCGTCCCCAGGATGAAACAGCCCAGAAACTCTCTGTACGATCGATGTGCACGTTTTCGATCGCTCGACAATAACACTCTTTTAATTGCTCGGGATCGGAATATTTTCTACTGCCGGAGGCTAAAAAAAATTTTCACCGAAAAATCTTTTTTTTTTGAAGGAAAATATTTGCAGACCGATAGATAGGCTCTCTGGTTTCCT
Organism: Lonicera japonica; assembly: GCA_021464415.1. NCBI lineage: Eukaryota > Viridiplantae > Streptophyta > Magnoliopsida > Dipsacales > Caprifoliaceae > Lonicera > Lonicera japonica. Next base: position 72,152,920 of record CM038471.1, on the reverse strand, counting down.
TTTTGTAGAAAGTTAATTTTCTTGTCCAAAATTAGATCCGTTATTAAGGGATAAAGTAGGAGCCAAAAACAGCTTTGAGGAAAATCCGGAGGGAATCAAGGGACATGTTGGCGTAAATCATGGAGGAAAATGAGGGAGCTAGTTCTTTATAAATTTATTTTATTTTTAATAAATAAAATTCTTTAAATGTATTTTGTATAAAAAGATAATACACTACCCAAGCCCAAAGCCCGAGACCGGGCCGGGCTCGGGTCGGTCGGCGCGCGTGTGGTGAACCACATTCATCCAAGTCCTCACCCAATAGCACAAAAGTCTAATGCCCAAAGGGCTCAAGCCCTTAAGCAAATTCTTCCATATATAAACTCATGAAAGGTTTTATATCTCTCCTATGTGGGACTTGGGATAACATCACATCAACCATCACATCACATTAAATCACCTTGTCTTGGTTTTATTTTTCTTTAAATACACAAAAACTCCAACACTTTGATGTATGAGAGTTGATACATTTTGCGTTAATTGTTACGAATAATTCTCATGTTAGATTTTGTATTTATATTGACAGGACATAATTATTGTATCCAGGTTTATCTAATTATACATTGCTTGTTTCAAACACACGTGTAATATATATCAAATTTCGCTCTCTTTTGAAGTAGAAGATTTTGAAATTAATTTAAGAGGCATAAATTTTGGGTTAGTATATCTTTATGTAAAATAAAAGGTAAAATAATTTCGACGGGAGGAAATTATGAACATACCAGATGTAACACAAAAATAAAGAACAGGGTTGAATGTCAAATTTTAAACTTCTCATTTTTATTTTTACACTTCAACAAAATATCAGTCCAAATTACTTAGGCCCATATGCATAAAACAGTTCACAAAATTACTAATAAAAGTATATATTCTTAAAATAATTATTTTTATTGTCAAAATAATATAAAATTTTACAATCATACAATATAATTTTTTAAAACAATATTATATACTAACAAATAAATAATTACTTTCACAGTACCTATAGTCTTATAATAAATCGATTAAAAACAGGAAAAGCATCTTTGGGGGGTAATGGTTACAAGGCTCCAGACACTTTTTAGGGTTATGCTTTTGCTTTTCTTTTAATTTCATGTGTGTATTTTTAAGTCTTTTTCTATTCTCACCTGCTCCCTTTTCCACACATTGGCTACGGCATTGCTGCCTTAACAAGAATAGAATGTTCTTCAAGTTTAAGCACAGTGGATCCAAGCAATGCATTTTCTTTTCTTTTTCACTTTTTCTGTCCGAAAACCCATTTCATTGGGAAAAGTAAAGCATTATTAAACAGATCATGGGTTTCAATAATAATTTATTATATATACTCTCGTGTCGTCTTAAATTAAGAGTAATATTTGAACTTTTTATACTTTGAGGATACACCTATTTCAATGTAATTAGTAGCCGATAATTTTTTACGGTGAAGTAAATTGGTCGGTAAAAACACCTGTCTAGTCCCAAAAAATCACAGGTTTGAGTTTCATCTAAAATAAAGATATTGTTTGTTATTGTGAGAAAAAAATGAGAAGTTTAGATATTCTACTTTCAAAAGAAATAAAATAAAAAAAATCATATATTCTCATTTACTCAACCATTAGATTTGGCCCGGCGGTTACTGCCTGGTATAAAAATATCTATATATATGTATATATATATATTCCCATTTACTCTCAAGCTAAAAAATGTGAGAATCTTAACCCGAGAAAAGAGGATCAGTGACGAGAATTATGTCTATATAACACTCGACATCTTCGTAAATAAGTAAACATACATGGCTACGTTTTTGTCAAATCAGCACTGGCTATTTCCAAAGCAAGCACGTGCTTGTAAAATTGTACTCTCTGCTTTTAAATTTGTACATTGCTTTTTTAACAGCTAAAATGGGCTAGGAATTAAAAATATTTATAGAACCCCCAAACTGAAGGCTATGGTAGTCGCATGAGCCTAAATTAGTTTCAGCCAAAAACCAGTATGCTTCCTGCGAAAAAAGGAAGTCAATAATAATTATAAAAATTTAAAAATAATGATTGAATGTGCAATAAGGCAATAACTGTTTGTACCCCAAGCTGAATTGTAAGTACATAATTTTCTCCTTTTTCCACTCGATTATGCCATAGAATACCTACATAAAGTTTTAAGAAATAACTATTAAACTAGTCTTGTTTAATTTGATGGTTCACTTTGTTTCTTTTAAAAAGTTTATGCCTTCCCTCCATTTTTCCCTCTTTCTCATCTTGTGTTTTTTGCTTGAACTCACAGACAGCTTCTTCAGCAAAACATTCCTTTCTTTCACTATCAAAATGATACCATGCACCTGTCTATGTGTGTGTGTAGGAGAAAGAGATTCCATATTACCTCTTTGCTTCATAGTTGAGATAGAGATATCTTGTGAGGGGAATGAAGCTGGTAGTGGAAGTAATAGATGCTCATAATCTTATGCCCAAAGACGGTGAAGGTTCGGCTAGTCCATTTGTAGAAGTTGATTTCGAAAACCAGCTTAGTAGAACCAAAACTATCCAAAAGAATCTCAACCCCATTTGGAACCACAAACTTCTCTTCGATTTCGACCAATCCAGACACTACCATCACCACCAATTCATTGAAATCTCTGTCTACAACGAGAGGAAACCAATTCCTGGTCGCAACTTTCTTGGAAAAGTGAGAATTCCTTGCTCAAACATTGTCAAGAAAGGGGAAGAAGCTTACCAAAGGTTCCCACTAGAAAAGAAGTGGTTTTCTTCATTCGTCAAAGGTGACATTGGCCTCAAAGTCTATATCTCACCCGAATCTGAGCCCGAGTCTTCTCCCAAACCTACTACCGAACCAGAACTTTCTGTTGTCAATGGCCATAAAGCTATTACAAAAGAAACTGATAAGGAAATTTCGACAGTTGTGATCCAAACTTCAACCAAGTCTAAAGACAGCGTGCCACCTGGCGAGACAAAGGAAGACATCAAAGAGTCGGTTGAGCAAAGAGTAGAGACTACTCAACACATACACAAACACCAAGTACATCAGCAACCAGGGCAAGTAACTATGCAGTACACGGCCAATGCGCAGACGAATCCGAGCCACCAAGAAGACTACGAGCTAAAGGACACGAGCCCACAGCTCGGTGAGCGTTGGCCCAATGAAAGAGGGTGGCTAGGCGGAGAGAGGTTAACAAGCACGTACGACCTTGTGGAACAAACATTTCATCTTTACGTTCGAGTGGTGAAGGCCAAAGATCTTCCACCGAGCTTGATTACCGCTACCTGTGATCCATATGTGGAGGTGAAGCTCGGTAACTATAAAGGAAGAACGAAGCACTTTGAGAAGAAAATGAACCCCGAATGGAACCAGGTATTTGCATTCTCCAAAGACCGGGTTCAATCCTCGGTTCTTGAAGTTTTTGTGAAGGACAAAGAGATGGTAGGTAGAGATGAGTATCTTGGGAAGGTGGTTTTCGACTTGAATGAGGTCCCCACTAGGGTCCCACCTGATAGTCCGTTGGCTCCTCAATGGTACAGATTAGAGGATCGGCGAGGAGGGGGAAAGGTGAGGGGGGAAATCATGCTTGCTGTTTGGATGGGAACGCAAGCCGATGAAGCCTTTCCTGAGGCTTGGCATTCGGATGCGGCTTTGGTTCAAGGTGAGGGCGTATTTAGCATTCGGTCCAAGGTTTATGTCTCACCGAAGCTTTGGTACTTGAGAGTGAATGTCATTGAAGGTCAAGATATTATCCCGAATGATAAAAGCCGTCTCCCTGAAGTTTTTGCCAAAGTTCAAGTTGGGAACCAAGTACTTAAAACCAAGATTAGCCCAGCTCGGACCATGAACCCCCTTTGGAACGAAGATTTGGTTTTTGTTGCCGCTGAGCCTTTTGAGGAGAACCTGGTTCTAACCATTGAGGACCGGGTTCACCTTTCCAGAGACGACGTGTTGGGCAGGATAAGCCTGCCACTCACCATTTTTGAGAAGCGGCTCGATCACCGGCCAGTCCATTCTCGGTGGTTCAACTTAGAGAAATTCGGGTTCGGAGCCTTGGAAGGTGATAGGAGGAAAGAAGTCCAGTTTTCGAGTCGGATCCACCTGCGGGTTTGTCTCGAAGGAGGATACCATGTACTTGATGAATCCACCATGTACATAAGCGATCAACGGCCAACTGCACGACAGCTATGGAAGCAACCTATTGGGATATTGGAAGTGGGCATATTAGGTGCACAAGGGCTACTGCCGATGAAGATGAAGGATGGCCGAGGGAAGACCGATGCTTATTGTGTGGCTAAGTATGGCCAGAAATGGGTCCGAACTCGAACAATTCTCGAGACCTTTAGTCCCAAATGGAACGAGCAGTACACTTGGGAAGTTTACGATCCTTGCACGGTGATAACAATTGGAGTTTTCGATAACTGCCACTTGGGAAATGAGAAACCTGGCACTTCTTCAGCACGAGATTCGAGAATAGGCAAGGTAAGAATAAGGTTATCAACTCTCGAGGCTCATCGTATCTATACGCATTCTTACCCACTTCTTGTTCTACACCCGTCTGGGGTGAAGAAAATGGGCGATCTCCAACTAGCCGTTAGGTTCACCACCCTATCTCTGGCTAACATGATTTATATCTACGGTCACCCTTTGCTCCCCAAAATGCATTACTTACATCCTTTCACAGTGAACCAAGTCGACAATTTGAGATACCAAGCGATGAATATTGTGGCGGTGAGGCTAGGCCGAGCCGAACCGCCGCTAAGGAAAGAGGTGGTGGAGTATATGCTAGATGTGGATTCACACATGTGGAGTATGAGAAGAAGCAAAGCTAACTTTTTCCGAATAATGTCATTGCTCTCAGGTATGTTCTCTATTAGCAGATGGTTCGGTGATGTTTGCAATTGGAAGAACCCGGTCACATCGGTTCTAGTTCATGTTCTTTTTTTGATATTAATTTGGTACCCTGAACTCATAATGCCAACGCTTTTCCTCTATATGTTCCTCATTGGGCTATGGAACTATCGGGTTCGACCGAGGCACCCGCCCCATATGGACACTAGGCTCTCATGGGCCGAGGCAGTGAACCCAGATGAGCTCGATGAGGAATTTGACACTTTTCCTACTTCTAGGCCAAATGATATTGTTCAAATGAGGTACGATAGGATTAGAAGTGTGGCCGGGAGAATTCAGACAGTTGTGGGAGATATAGCGACTCAAGGGGAGAGGTTACAGTCGGTACTTAGCTGGAGAGACCCGAGAGCAACTAGCCTTTTTATAATGTTCTGTCTTTGTGCAGCGGTGGTGCTGTATGTGACGCCGTTTAGAGTGGTGGCTCTGGTTGCTGGTTTGTATATGTTGAGGCATCCTAGATTTCGAAGTAAATTGCCTTCGGTTCCTAGTAACTTCTTCAAGAGATTGCCGGCTCGAACAGATAGTTTGCTTTGATGCATATATTCTAGAAAAAGGAAAAAAAAAATATCGTTTGTTTTTTTTCTGTTTCTGTCTCTGTTTTTTTCATTTTTCTTTCTGCTTCACTGAATGTCTAATGTCTACATGCTCTTACATGTGACTTCAAATAAATGTAACGATTTGAATCTTTTATAGATTGCAGTCTCTTTCTTAGAAATATATTTGTCTTGTACAATGTAGCAAACCTCAAGTTCAATATTAAGTTTGTTGGGTAACTACATAAATCAAGTAAATTGCAATTTTCCCTGGTTTGCTCATTGGAGCGTTCAACTGCAAAAAACTCAAATTCTCATTCACTTTCTCGGGCTCGGTCACAAGATTCATAAAGACAAAAATGAAGACATTCCCTAAGATATAGTTTTCCAAATAAAAGTACTGGAAAGAGAATTCAATAAGTCTAATAACACAGCCTGATATGCTTCAGAAGGAAAATATAAACAAATAACAATTTTTTTATGCAGATATGTTAATTTTGGTCACATATCTGAAATTTGATAATTTGGCATATACCTGTCTGTTCAACATTTCTTTACGGTAGGAAGCATCAACACTGGTGAATGTTTGACAAATACCTGAGATTGAAAGGGAAACGAGATTGCGCCAAGAAGTTAAATATTTATTTATTTAAATAATTAAATATAACTAAATTAACTTTAAACCAGACATGTATATATACAACCAGTTTGTCTTTGATGCGATGAACATGACTGTTATCTGGTTCAAGGTCAGAACAAAAGCCTTTATAACGCAACACAGTGCTATATCCCAAAAAAAAAATTAATAAATTATTATATTTATAAACCAATCAAGATTCAATGTAACAACCAAAAATGATTGAAAATGACTGCTTTGGTAAGATTTTCTTAAGTTTTTCCACGTTTTCATGGAAGAATTTCTTAGGCATCACCCGAATAATTATATTTCATGCAACAACAAAAAATGTGATAGAAAACATGTCTCTTTTTTCAACTTCTATTAAACTAGTAGTATTTTCATTCATTTTCCAACCTTTTTTTTTTCTTTATCTAACGCACCCTACATTAATCACAGTGATATGAAGAATGAAACTAAGGTTCTCAAACTTCCAAGACAACAACAATCATAAATATCACCGATATGTTTTTAACAATGAAAGAGAACCTTCTGAAATTGACCAAATGCAAGAAGTTTGTTTCTTTAATCTGTTCTACAAAACATGTTGCAATAACAAGGACACCACAGACAGGCCTAGTCGTCCTGATACAAAATCCATGCAGTTACTAATGAAATTCAATAATGCAAATATCAAAAACACAATCAACATTCATTCACCATAACGTGGCACTATATTTTAACAATATATTAAACTGGACAGTAAAAAAATTAGAGGTTCAAAAATAATGTAGAACTAAACCCAGCAAACCTATCTTTAGCATTAAAAGAAGAAAACAAAAGAGACGATTGTCCTAAAGGGAGCCCCAGTACATGAAGTCCTCACAACAAGCTATCTGATTTTGCGGGTAATCTCCTGAAGAAGTTAATGGGCACCGAAGGAAGTCTATGACGGAACCTCGGATGCCTTAGAACATAGAACCCTACGATTATAGTTATAACTCGGAACGGAGTAACAAGAAGCACTATAGCCGAGATGAAACAAAAGATCAAAAACAGGGCCGTGGCTCTTGGATCTCGCCAGCTCAGCAGATTTTGTAGCCTTTCCCCTTGATTAGCCAAATCACTCACTACTGTTTGCATCCTTGAACCAATACTTCTCAACCGATCATATCTAAGTCGGACCACGTCAACTTGCTTCGAAGTTGGAAAAGTATCAAATTCTTCGTCCAATTCATCAAGATTTGTTGTATCGGCATGGGACAGTTTAATATCCATATGAGGAGGATGCCTTGGCCTCAATCGGTACTTCCATATACCAACCAAGAGAAGGTAGAAAAACACTGTACTCAAAATAATCCGGGGGAAAACCGTAACTACCAAGAACATTATGTGAACAAGAACTGTCGAAATGGGATTCTTCCAATTGCAAATATGATCAAACCATTTGAAAAATGCACCAAAACTCAACACAATTTCAAGAATTCTGCAATAGTTAGCTTTACTTTTTCTTATGCTCCACATTTGCGAACCCACGTCGAGCATATACTCCACAACCTCTTTCCTCAATGGTGGCTCGGCCCGGGTTAGCCTCGTGGAGACAATTTGAGTAGCTTGGTGCCTTAGACTATCGATCTGAACAACAGAGAGTGGGTGAAGATAATGCATTTTTGGTAACAAAGGCTGTGAATACATTTGGAGCATATTAATCAAAGATGAGCAAGTGAACCTCACGGCCAACTGAATCTCCCCCGTCTTCTTAACCCCGGAAGGCTGCAAAACTATAAGCGGATACAAATGTGTGTAAACACGATCGGTTTCGAGTGTAGATAAACGAATTCTCATTTTCCCAATTCTTGGATCCTTTGCTCCCCTACCCCTTTCCCCAACTTGTAGATTACAATTATCAAACACACCAATTGTAATGACGGTGCAAGGATCGAAAACCTCCCATGTGTATTGTTCATTCCATTTAGGAGTAAAACTATCCACAATTGTCCTTGTCCGAATCCATTTCTGCCCGTATTTGGCCACACAATAAGCGTCTGTGGTTCCACGGCCGTCTTTCTTCTTCATTGCTGACAATCCTTGAGCATTCAAAATCCCCAATTCCAGTACCCCAATGCTGGGGGCCCACAACTGTTTCGCCGTTGCCCTAAGATCGCTACTGTAGTGAGTTAATTCATCAAGAACATGGTACCCACCATCCAAACAGATCCTTAAATGAACCCTACTACTCAACTTTACCACATTCTTCTGTCCACCCTCTGTTGTCACATGCTTCTCAAGATTGTACCACCTACTACTAGGAGGTTTATGATCCGTTCTCTTCTCCGCATTTTGCAGAGGAATCAAACACTTCCCAAGAACTTCATCCTTGTTGGGTCCCACTTTATCCTCCACACTCAAAACCAACTGTTCTTCAAAAGGCTCGGCTACTACAAACATCAAATCCTCATTCCAAAATGGAATTGAATTTCTACTCAAAGAATTTTTCGTCCTCAAAACCAAATTCCCAAGCCCAACCTTCACAAAAACCTCCGGCTGCCTGTTCCTATCATTAATCTGCAATTCTTGAGCCTCGATCACATTAACTCTAACATACCAAAGCCTCGGTGATAGATATACCTTTGATCGTATACTTGCAACTCCATCACCACTAACTGAAGTAGCATCTAAATGCCAAGATTCCGGAAAAGCTTCATCAGCTTGTGTCCCCATCCAAACAGCCAACATCAGCTCTCCTTTAACTCTATCCCCATTTTTGTTCTCCAATCTATACCACTGGGGTGCCAAAGGACTATCCGGTGGGACCCTTCTAGGAATCTCACTAAGATCAAAACAGACTCTCCCAATAAAATCATCCCTACTATCATTATCCTTATCTTTCACCATAACCTCAACAACAAATGACTGAATCCGATCCTTCAACAACGCAAAAACTTGGTTCCATTCTGCATTAGGTTTGTTCTCAAAATGTTTTGTCAAGCCCACATAGTTTCCAATCTTCACTTCAACATAAGGGTCGGGATGAGAAGAATCATCACCTTCCTTTGCCTCTAACTCCTTGGCTTTTACTACCCTTACATAGAGATAATGCATTTGCTCAACAAGGTCAAAGGCAGTACCAACCTTGTCATTGCCAGGAACCCTCCCACCGCCAAGGCTCGGGGAGGTCTCCCTCAGATTGAAATCCTCATTAGGGTTTCGATTTGGATTAGGGTTTGTGTTCTGATTCTGGTTTGAATTTTGGTTATGGTTTTGATTTGGCCTAGCCATTGTGTGTCGATGGCAAAAAATTAGAAAGACGCAAAATCAATATAGAATCCAACGTTAGAAGTAGTACTGCTAAGAGTTGTGAGTAATAAGGAATTCCAAATAAATTTTCAGCCTAAAAATTTGGGATTTTAATAAACAAGACCGTTACTAATACAGCGTAAAAAGACCTAATATGGAGTTATCCTGAAATTTTGGTAACTTAAACAGAATCAAATGCAAACCAACCGTTGAGGCATTCAATTTTTTGAGGAAACTTGGAATTTTAAAGGAGCAACACTATCTCTAACTTCAAATTAAAACCGTGTTAACTAACCAGGGAAAAAAAAAACAGGGGACCTAATATAGAGAGTTTCTTACAGAAATGCAAGCTTGGCCTAGGGTTAAATGTCAACTACATTTGGGGTTTAATGAATAGAGAGAGTAATATATATATATATATATATAAATGTGTGTGAAAATGGTCTGAAAAGTATAGTGAGAAATTTGAAACGGAATTCAGAAAGTGAGGTAAATTATGAAAGCCTAATCTTCAATAGAAACGCACTGAGATAAGGAGTAACGAAAAATAAAGAAACAAATAGACATGTATAGATACAAATGCGTGTGTTGTATATATATTTATATATGCACAGAGAGAAGGAGAGTGAAAGAAAAAGGAGAATAAATTAGAGAGAAATGTGAATGTAAATGAAAATGATGGTAGGATTGGGAATTTGAAATGGGCAGCTGGGAATTATAAGGAAAAATAAGAGGCGTTTCGAATCATATATACATATATGTGAGGAAAGTGGAGGAGAGTTTTTAGTAAAAGTTTGAAATTGTTTGATTTGCAGGGGAAGAGGAAATGGAAAGTGTGTTAAAGCTGTACGTGCGTAATACTACTGTAGAGAGAGAGAGATTGCGTGAATATTCCCTTTAGTTTTGTATTATATATATATATATATATATCGGGGGGTTATAGGGTACATTTTTGTACGATTTGGTAGTGGTGTTGCTTTGGTAACAAGAAATGCGCAAATGGCCATTGCCACAGACGACACAAGGATGATCGCCCCTCACATTCACATTTTTTATAAAAAATAAATAAATAAATCAATAAGATTGGTAATAATCTCTTATTAGAGCATCGGCACCGGATAGGGTAAATAGATAAATTTACCCTATCCCCCTCTCCAGCGGAAGAATTTGGATGGACAAAATTTGGAAGGTAGGGTAGAGAACGACTAAATTTACCATTCTCTTAAATTTTACCCTATACGAATATGGGTCGATCGTATGAGGCATACGAATGTGGCACATTCGTATCAAACTAAAAAAAAAAAACCATACGAATTTAGCTCATTCGTATGGAAATTTCTTGATTATATGTATATTTTTTTTTGTCCAATAAACCCATACGAATTTGGCTCATTCGTATGGGAATTTCTTGATTATATTATCTATTTTTTTTTTAAGTTATATGTGTGAGATAACTAACAAATATTAAAAAAAAAAAAAAAAAAAAAAAATACAAATTAACCCATACGAATTTGGCACATTCGTATGGTTGAAAAAGTATGCCAAAACAATTCATACAATTGTTGCTCATTCGTATGGCATTATTTTTTTTTATTTTTTTTTTTTATAAACTCATACGAATGTGAGACATTCGTATGAGTAAAAAATTTACCATTTCCGCTGTGTGCATGTTTTGAAATTTAGAAAGCAATAGCTAAATTTAGCCTAAATTTAGCAGTATCCGATGCGGATGCTCTTATAAAATTGAAACAGTTCTTCACATTCTCTACCTAAAAGTTGTGATGTGACACAGTGTTTTATTATTGTATAAATTTTCACATGAGTTTTATTGTATTAATCGTATTTAAATTAGGTAAACTTTTTATTCTCAAATCATTTATGTGATATAGTTTTGTGTTAAAATGTATATTAATCGTCTTCGTATTTAATAAATATAAGAAATATATCGTTTTGTTGTTCTACTTAAATTAAGCAAGATTATTACACTTCATACACTACAATATTGTATTAAATTTATTTTTTTCAACAAATCTTATATTAGTTTGTTAATAGTAACTTAAATTTCGTCTATAAAATTACACGAGTACTATAGTAACTTTTATGTGTTGCCTATCTGGATGAACAAACCTGAATTTTTCTAAAGTAACGAGATTCACACTTCACCAAAATATTATATCACTTTGTATAGATTTCACTCCGCCATTCCTGCATTCAAACTTTAGACAAAAAATTAAGAACGCGGGCTTCCATTCCTTCTTATCGCTAGCACATTCCTCCTCCCCTCTCGTCGGCGTCCGTCTCCCACCTCCGTATCTCGTACGTCATTCTCCGTCTAGTTAGATCATCCATGCGCCAGGTACAACTTCCTTGCTTCTTTTTTTATTTAGCCATCAAATTTGAGTTAGCAAGAAAAGATGATTTATGTTTTGGTAATTTGTTGAGTTGGTATTTTTTTTTAAGCAAATAGCGTGATTTTGTTGTGTTAGTTTAATTTTAAGTTTTTGGTTTGCATTAGTGTGATTTGGGTTTTTTTTTTGTGTTGGTTCAATTATATGTTTTAGGTTTCTTTGTATACAGATAGCGTGATTTTTGGGGTTTATTGAAAAATTGTTCTCAACCAAGAATATAAAATATATATGAGATTGTTTAGCCTTCTGTAGTTTCTGATTATAGATGTTTTAGAACTGTTGTTAGGATTGCTTTAGTACTATATGTATATAATTTCTATAATAAAAATACTCCACTACTAGTATGAAGTGTTTGGAATAATTTAGGGCAGGCAATGAGGAAAAAAGGAAAATAAAATAGAAATGGTTATTTTTTCCATCATTTCTTGATGACTCTTTATCCAGTCAGATGTTTTTGTCGCTGTCGGGATTCGACCTGGGGAGCTCTTAGTCGAACCCAGTTGATCCCAGTGCGCTACCACTGGGTCACTTACTGGTGGTTAAAAACTTAGTTACTGAATCCATGATTTGGGCAAATTTTTGAATGGTTACCGAATCAATTTGAATAGTAATTTTTGCCCAAATTTTACTATGGTTTATGTGTATAAATTTTTGTTTTCTTACTATTTGATGCTGTATAGTAATGCAACTGAACATATCCCGACTTAATTTGAAAAATTATACACGCACAGTCCCGAATTAGTGGAACCAAATTAAGAATCTAATACTCTGGCAATTAAAGAAAAACAACACTTTAGTTAAAGGTACCAAAAGGAATATCACAAAATGTCAATTTTAAAGTGCTAAAGTACCAAAATACAGAGCATTTTACCTCTACCCATGGATACAAAGTTTATAATAATCTGTAATAAAGGGGGCAAAGAACAATATTTCACATAAAATATAGTGGCAAAAATCTATTTTTAACACATTTAAAAGTTTAAGCTGTGCAAATGCCCCTCTTACCCTCTATGTGGCCCGATCCCTGTTACCCGGACATAATCAATATTACGTGTTTCTAACCTTTGGTTATATTGAATTAGTGTCAAAGTCCATCGTGAACTCTTGATTGAGGACAAAGTTATAATATAGCCAATTTTGTTTCCGGCCGTAATTATAGTGAATTTCTCATCTTCAAGTTTCTGGCATCGAGTTATAAATAGAATGAATGGGTTTGAATAAAAGTTAGGGTTTCAATTTTTGCAGGTGTGAGGAAGAAGAAGAAGAAGAAAATGGTTGGGGGCGGTTGGCTGTTTGGAATAAAAGATGCTCTAGGTTGTAATTTAGGCTTGTTTAAAACCGTGAGAAAGGCTGGCATTTTCAAACTATAAAACATCATAATGAGTGGCATTTTTAAAACATCATGCACACCATCCATTCGTGGAATAAGTGGTTAAAATTAGGAACCTCGAAAACGCCGGCATACCTACCATTTTTAATAGAAAAATTGTTGGCCCACCTTGCGATTTTAACCATAAAATCATCATCTAGTGTATTTACAACAACGTAAATCTAGATATTTAAAACCGTTTTAAGCTAAAAATCGCCACCTTCATAGGCAATTTTGTGTTTGCCCCATTTTTCCATTTAAACTCAAAACTACCTTATTTTGCAAATAAAGTTTGAAAAGAAGCCCAGTTACAAAAAAAAAAACACTTTTACAGTGTGGTGTTCTCTCCACCTATTTACTTTTTATCTTCTTTTACGACAACTCTCTCTCACACAGACACTACATATTTATAGCAGTTTCTCTCCTAAATTTATGCCACAGCCTTCTTATCTGATATCTCTACTTATTCATTCCTTATTCATATTCTCATGGATACTTTTTTCAATTACTAAATATTATTAATGAACAGATTGATTAATTCACCTTCCATATAATTCCATTAATGTTGAAGTCATTAAATGAACCGTGGACTAAACCTTTTGTTTTTATACAGAATGGTGGACTAAACTGATTGAAACCAGAGTGGATAGAGTAAGCAGCGTTGGGCGTATATCCCGACAAATCAAATTAATTTTCATTCTCCATTATATCTCTCTAATGTATGTATTTGTTTGCACGAATCTTTGCCTTCATTGATGTTTATGGCTACTTGATGTAGGAAAATAGTATTTTCAGGGAATGTTTCTTTTTATGGACTATATGCCAATTAATGGCAGTTCGAAATCAACTTGCTTAAATAGGAGGAAGTATAAATGCAATGGATCGTGATTGATGATTTTATGTTTTTAGTTCAATTAAAGAATGTAATCAAATTTATTTCCCATTGGAATACCCCAAAGTCGATTTTAGAGTGATATTTGTTTCCATCATAAGAGAATTCGTAATTATGAATCAGATATATGACAAGATAATGCTTTAGTTGTTCATATTATCTATTTTGTAATTCTCAAAATAGCTAGAATCCATTTATCTCTTAAATTGTTTACAAACTTCGAATAGATAGCAAAGTTAGAGGCCCGGTTTGAAGGAGGGAGGATGATGTGGATTTGAATAGATCTTTCACTTAAAAGTGGATATATGTTAATTAGTCCTAAAGTTTGAGTTGTATATTAATTTATTTAAGACTATTTGCTATAATATAAATTTTATTTTAGGTTTTAGTGTTTATTAATATGTTTTAAAGTTGTACAATACCTTGTAAAAAAGCATAATTATTTTGTCAATGCTAACGCACTTATTTTATCTTCCTAACGTAATTGAATACTGAAATAAAGTATTTTGTCACAAATAAATGTTATTATAAATCTGTATAAAATAATTAGCTATTGTGTTATACTGCTTAAAGTCAGTTTTTTTTTTACAAACAAAATTCTATTATTTTAAGTTCCTAAACTTTGAATTGTTATTACTACATTCAAACTTTGGCAATTCATTGCTGTGACTTATTTTTATGTATTGTTTATTTAGTCTTATTTTGAATTATATAATAACATCATTATGTACATATAATTAACTACTAAAATATGAAAATTATCTTATTTAAATTTATTCCTTTGTGTTTATTAAAAAAGGTGCACTTTTATATTATAACGTCTATCTATATATTATGCAATCTATTTCATGAAAGCCCGATAATCTCTCTCTTCTTTATATTAGAATTAATCACGCTTTTATTTTATTTGTTAATTCTTTCAATTAATCAACAAATATTTGATACATATGTTATAAGTTCTCCAAATCTATCGCTAAAACATTTGTATAATAATTATAAATCGCTTACCCATTGCATAGGGCCATAAAACTAGTTAAATAAAATTTGTTATCACATGAGACTAATTCACTCATGCATTCCACTGGTAGTGAACTAGCGGTGGTCCGGTGGGATTCTTGTCCCCTTTCTCCTACTATTGCTTCAATAATAGTACACAAAAAAGGGAAAAATTTTACATATTTAGGCTCCGTTTGATTGCAAATATGGAAAAGAAAAATAAATTTAGTTAATTTGTGTAAAAAGATATAAAACAAAGTGAGAGATGTTACTCATTTTATGAGTATATATCCTCCATCTTTCAATATTTTTGGTGGAAAAATTTTACTCATCACCAAGCAAAGAAAATTTCTTCATGGAAAAACTTAAAAATCAAAAGGATAGCATCTCTATCACTCAACTTATTTTACATCTTTTCATCAAAACTAAATTTATTTTTCTTTTCCACTTTGCAATCAAACGGAGCCTTATAAACTCAAAAATATCAAGCATTGTCAGCGTAAGAAGCTTACTTGAAATAATAATAACTAATATATATTAATATAAGGGAGTGGCGAGTAACTAAATCTTCAATTATTAATGAAAAACGTATAAAATATTTTAAAAAAAGTTGTTTCACAAATATATTTAGCATTATTAATATTAAAGCAATATAATTAGTGACAGATCTCCTAACCATGTATATTTATAGATCAACTTTTTCTAAAGTATATTTTTTGTGTTAGCATTTTTCAAAAAAAAAATTTGGTTTTTCTGAAACTTCATTTTTTAGAGTTTAAATTCACAAATTTGGCTTAAAAAAATAAAAAAATTAAGGTTAGTTTGATTGCACATATATTATATTACTTCATTCTAAATTGAGAAATCGTTTTTTTGTTATTTTAATAAAAAATTGTATAGAGTTATTTTATTTGCACTTATATGATATGTATAGGTTATATAATTTAAATTATATATTTACAAATTTTTATTTAAATTTTTAAAAATTTATTTAAATTTATGATTTTATATATAAATAGTAGTATAGACCGGTGTGCGCTATTTTTTTAATGCATTCTAGAATTAATTTTTAGAATGGTTTATTTCAAAAATTAAGGACAACAAAAATGCATAGATAACGAGTGGGTGACTTTAACAAACCCAAATTGGATAAAGTGATAAAACCTCTGTTCCCTCTTCCCCAACCCCAAAATCCTCCATTAATTCTTCATTGCTTCTTCTATCAGCCTCTCAAAAAATGGCAACGATTTCCTCGATACTCTCCCCCACCCTCCTCCACTATCACAACTCCATAAAATCATTCACATCCCAACAACACTCACTTTTCTCAAAACTCTCTCAAATTCACTCTCACTCCTCACAAATTTCTCTCAAATCCACTCTCTATCCTATTATTTCGAACCCTAGAGGGCCCAAAAGAGCCTACGCCGTTGCTGAAGACACGGCGGTGCTGACAAACGACCCCTCCGCGGAGGCGGCGAGAAGGCTTTACGTTGGGAATATTCCCCGGACGGTTAACAATGAGGAGCTGAGAGGGATTTTTGAAGAACACGGTGCTGTTGAGAAGGTCGAGGTATTAACTGCGGATTCATTGGCCTTTTAGGGTTGGTTTGAATTTTTATTTTTTTTAATTAAAAGGGTAAATGCTGAATAGGCTTTCATTTAGCATTAAGAGAAACACCTCCTAAGTTTTATGTTTTAATTTGCGTTTGTGTTTGTTTTGGTTAGATTGGTGAAGGTTTAGGGTTTGATTAGATTAGATTGAATTGTTGGTTGATTTGAAAGATGATGAATTACTTTTGATTGTAAAAATAAATCAGAGTCTTCTTTTACAATATCAGACCAACACACTGTTGTACGTTTCTCTTGCAAATCAAACCCTTTCGCAACATTAACAATTAGTCGAACGCAGTCTTAATTCTACTTCCAGAGCTTGGAATTGGGTTCAAAACCCTAAAATATATGTGATTTTTATTTATTTCTACCACAAGCGGGCGTATTTTTTATAAGATATGTGTGTTTGCTATTTTGCTGTCAAAATCATGCGGTTCAGACATGGCGATATGCGATGTGATGATCTTCAATATATAGCAGGATTTGCTAGTAGCCAAATCAGTTGATTAAAAATTCCCAATCAAACTATGAAACTTGGTGGAAATGCTTTGATTATAAGTACAAACTTGTCCAACTATAAGAATTCCGCTTCAACTTGTGTGGGGAGTGTGAAGTTGCATGATTTTGATTAATGTTTTAGTTTGCAACATCAAATAACCTTCTTTCCCTATTATATTTATAGGTAATGTATGATAAGTATTCTGGAAGGAGCCGCCGATTTGCGTTTGTTACAATGAAGACAATTGAGGATGTGAATGCTGCTATTGAAAAGCTAAATGGAACAGTAAGCTTAATCATGTTCAAGTCTAGCTTTCCAGATTTAAAAAGTCACAGCATTTGTGTTTGATTATCATTTCCATGGAAAATGTTCAAGATTTCCATATTTTACGTTTTTAGTGGCGTTTGATTGCATTATTTGCTAAGGAAACACCATCTATGGTTCATCTTGACTTAACTTAATTTTTCATTTTCCATGGAATAAAAAACCACCTCTTCTCCAAGTTTTTGTTTTACATGGATTTATTTTTATGTAAAACAGTTCCAGGAATTCAATTATTTCAGGTCCATTTGATAAAAAAGTTAGGAAAACATTGGAAAACGGATCAAGTTTTATCACTTTATGAAGTTGGAAAAAGAAAGAGTGATTTAATGAGATGGTCTCCATCTTTTACTCTTTTTTGTGGGAAACTTTTCTTTACCATTGTGTAAAGAATAGGATTCCATGGAAAAACCGAAAAAGTAATATATCATGTCTCACCAAATTACTCATCTCCTTTTCCAGACAAAGTAGTGATTTCAATCATTTTCCAACTTTTTTACCAAATGCACACTACGTTTTGTGGTTTTACAGTTCCATTATCATCAAGGATTGATTAATAAACGCCCACTTTATGATCTTCTTGATTCTAACAGCAAATTGGAGGACGTGAGATCAAAGTCAACGTAACAGAAAAACCATTATCAAATCCAGATTTTTCACTTCTCCAAGCAGAGGAATCCCAATTCATTGACAGCGCATATAAAGTATACGTAGGTAATCTTGCAAAGGCAGCTACCTCCGAGAAGCTCAAAAACTTTTTCTCCGAGAAGGGAAAGGTTCTTAGTGCAAAGATATCCCGAGTTCCTGGGACTTCGAAATCCAGGGGATTTGGATTTGTTTCCTTCTCGTCAGAAGAGGATGTAGAAGCTGCTGTCTCGTCTTTGAATAATGCAGTAAGTTTGCTACCCCCCTGCATAAGTTACTTGCTGACATGTTTGAAAATGAGAGAGAGAGAGAGAGAGAGAGAGAGATTGTGTCCCAGTCCATCCCAAGAAGATATTGTTTGTGTTGCTCTAAGTCCTTGTGGGTTTGTTTTTTCCCAAAAGGGATCTTACTAAGAAGGACGAGTGAAACAAATATATAGCACATAAGTTAACCTCACCTAGGTGATGTGGGATGGAGACCATAATGTTTTAGCCTGCCGGCGCCTACTGACCAAGGCACATACATTAGTGATAGTCCATCCACAACACTAGGGTCGTTACAAGTTGAGATGCGATTTTTTGGGCTATATATCATTGCTCTTTTCCCAAATGATATTGTCTTGCGTGTATTTCTCTAGTCTGTAATCTTCGCGTTGAATTTTCTCAAAACTTCTTGATAGACTTTATAAACCGGTGCTACTGTTAGGCCTCGTTTGGTTCACGGATTTTAGTACTCGAGAAAGGAAAGTCTTTCCTTTCTATTGTTTGGCAAGCAAAAATTTCGGAAACACTTTCCCGAGAGAGGGGAAAGTAGGGGGTAAAATCATTCCTCTCAAAACACATGGGATTGATTTTCCCATGTGATTTCCAAGCATTTATTACAAATAATTTGGACAATAATGGCCTTACCTAAATACTTTTCATGCTTTACCAAACACAAGAAAGGAAACTTGACAAGAAATTTAGTTTCCCACCTCCATGGGACCATGGGAAAGATAAGGGAATTGATTTCCCTTCCGTAAACCAAATGAGGCCTTATAGTGCATCGTCGTACAGTACAATTATGGTAGATCAGTTGTTTGGAGAGTTGTGGGACTTGAACCATGCCCGGTCTCTTGGACAACTTACATTCACCATTCAATCATTGGGCCAAGTACTGTATCTCAGTAAACTATATTTCTTCATTTTCTATTATAGTTTCTTCATTTTCTATTATAGTACATATATACAGCATTAGTGTGTGGGCTAAATTGTGTAGCTAAACTAACTGGCGAAACACTTGTAGAGATGACTCCGTTTACAAAATACTTATATTTCTTATATACACACAAAAACACTTGGAAGGTCTGATAAACAATTTTCCATCTCATACTTGAATTTTTCTTGCAGTTGTTTGAAGGGCAGGAAATTCGGGTAAATAAAGCATAAGTTTGTTTGCAGAAATCCAGGGAAAGGGAGCAGTGCTGTACCAAAAATTGTGGATCTTCTTTCTAATAAGGAAAGGAGACCGAATATTGGCAAGTTAAATTTGTTGCGAGTTAACATAGACCCCTAGTTTTAGTACCTTTTAATCATGCTTATGCTTTGTATTTGAGGTTCTGATGGAGAGGCGATGGAAATTTTGTGTAAATTTATTATAGGCAAATTGCTTCCCCCGCATTTGTTTCAATTAGAGGATCCGATAATTTTGGATACGTATAGGTCTCGTTTGGTTCAGGTATTATGGTCAGTGGAATTAATAATACCAGTATTAATAATACTGGACTATTAATGCTGATATTAATTTAATACAAATACCTTGTTTGATTCATGCAGTATTAATATTGGAATATCCCATGCTGATGTTAATATCATGTTTAGTTCTGTAACTCGTATAAGGAACTATATTTTGGAATAACAAAAAAAATATAAATATTATTATTATTATTATTATTATTATTATTATTATTATTGTAACATAATAATAATAATAGTGGTAGTGGTAGTGGTAGTCGCAGTGGTGGTGGTGGTGGTAGTAGTAGGAGGAGGGTGGGAGTGGGAGTGGGGGTTGGGCGAGTGGTGGTGGTAGTGGCATTTTTGAAAATATATGGTTCATTTTTTTTAATTTCGGATAAAAAATACCAACCCCCAGTATTAAATTATACCACAAAACATGGGATTAAGTTAGTCCCAGTATTAATAATTCTAGCACATTTGTGTGAACCAAATAAAGTATTATAAAAAAAGTTGTATTAATAATCACATTCCATTTTTTAATACTCGAATCAAACGAGGTTATAGTGTACTACGCGTAGCTGTACATGAAGCTAGTTGGCAAAGTGTGTCATATAGTATAGGATTCTCCCATGCACTTCAAGCTAGTTGGCAAAGTGTGTCATATAGTATAGGATTCTCCCATGCACTTCATCTCTGCATGTGTGAAATCTCACATGCTTCACCATTGACTCTATCGTATATACCAGACGTAACAAGTACATTCCTGCATTATATTGTTAACCGAGTCTGCAAATATATTTTGGATGCTTATTTTGATAGAAATAGCGGATTAACCAAGCCTCTTAACCCAATGGTATAAGGCTATAATTGGGACAATCTTTGGTCGACTTGGAGCTCTTAAGGTCGATTTGCGGCGTTGTCAAAATAATGTTTAGTCAGCTGCAACCACGCACTGTGAATGAGAATTAGTCGAGGTGTGCGAAATCTGGTCCGGACACCCCGTAGGGAACCAAAAAAAAGATAGAAACAATGGATAGGGTTGGTTAAACCTGCTGAAATATGTCCTTGAATCACTGTGTTCGTGTTACTTTATGAGAATTTTCTTAATTTTAATGCCACAGAAAAAGGAAAAAATAGAAGAAATTTATATATTTACGTTAACTAAGTAGTCAATCAAATAAAAGGGAATTGCTATTAAAATAGTGTTAGTTTCTATCAAAGTAAGGGTGTGTTTGTTTGTAGATATTTTTTATGAAAAATATGGCTTTTTCACCCAAATTCTCACTTTTGTGTTGTTTGATTGCAAATATTTTCCCTGGAGTCAAACTCTCACTTTTTTTACTGTTGAGCTCATTTTCCTTGTAAAGCTGAAAAATATTTTCTTGTGTAGGGGAGAGGGGGGGGGGGGTTAGGGCTATGCATAAAATTGAAAAACTGAGCCGAACCGAGCGGTTTTTCAAGTTTTGCAGTTTGGTTCAGTTCGGTTAAGATATCGGACAACCGAAGTAGGTCAATTCGGTTATCCATTTTTTGGTGTATAAAACCGCAAAAATCGAACCGAACCAAACCAGCTAGTACGCTTATTACATTTTTATTGGTTTTATGTATTTAATTAATGAGTTATTTTCTTTAAAATAATATATATTAAATAATTAAAAAGAAATTTCAATAATAATAAATACTTAATAAGAGAAAATGCGCAAATAATCAATAAGAAAATAAGGCCAAAGAGATTGAAAAACATATAAAAGAATTTCAAATAATATAAACCCATGGCGCAAAACACTAATTTAGGCCAAAGGTCCAAACCGACAAAAATCGATCGCCCGAAACGACCCGGGTCGGTTTTAGCCGCTTTGACAGTTCGGCTCGGTTGAACTTAAGCGTAAAATCGAAAAGTCAGTTCGGTTAATCGTTTAACCGAACCATGCACACCCCTAAAGGGTCTGATTTTAATTTTCTAGGCAATTTGCACAAAGGTCGAGATAACCCATTATCTTCCCCGTTTCTTTCGCAATATACTCGTCTTCCCTCTTTCTCTTTCTCTCTCTACAATTACCCAAGCAAAAAACCACATAATTGCACTTTCAAAATGATGAAAAAATGCCATCCTCTTTGTTGATTCAAAGCGCTAAAGCACGTATAGATCTTGTTCGAAGCTCTCTCGATTTGGTATTTCATTTTTATTTTTCTATTTCAATTTGTGCAACTCAATCAGTCTTCCCCCTTTCTCTTTCTCTCTTTATAATTACCCAAGATCTGAACCAACTTTTACACTCTCAAAATGACGAACAAATACCATCATCTTCAGTGATTCAAATAACTAAAGCACAGATCTTGTTCGAGGCTATCTCGATTTGGTACTTCTTTTTGTTTTCTCTTTCGATCTCTACAATATACATACATATATATAAATGTGAAATCATTGTTAGGGCTTTTCAAAACTCAAGAACATATATATATAGGAATTGCTTTGAAACTGTACATAAATATTCCAGGTATCAACATCGCATTCCGTAGCCTCTACAGGTATCAAACTTGATTTTAATACCTAGTGCGATAGCAAAAGTTTGTGCAAAATCACAGTTTGTGCAAAATCACAGACTGTTATTCAAAATATACATATTTACCCATCAAAATAAAGTTGCCAAATTCAAATTGTTTAGATGAAATATATAATTTAATTTTGAAAAAAAAGACTATATAATTTAATATAGAATGGCAGAGAGCTGCAGATGCCCACCCTTCAAATCCATAATTCTAAGTGGCTTTGAAATGCCAAGTTTGATAAGGCTAATATAATTTTTCTCGACTTTACTGCGCAATAGAACTAGATATATAAAAAGTTAATTATCTTTAAATTTATATTTGCTAACCACATGAATATTTGCTGATAAATTACTTGTAAAAATTATCTTGATTACTAATCCTCATTATATGGCCTCAATCATCTAAGTGTTGTCTTGAACAAAGAAATGTATCTTGGGTATGTCTTTATAGAAATTAAGACAAGATAATAATATTTACCATTCTCCATTATGTATGTTTGTGTGTGGTAAAACTTCTGTATAATAATAATGTTTGGAGCAAACCAATTTTGTTACTATATATAAAGAAGTTATAACTTAATGGAGTTTTAGTTTAAAAAAACATGGTTTGATCATTTTATATTTAATAAAGTTATATGGGCACATTGATAACATATAAACTTGGCTTGTCTATTTTCAAGATGCAAATATTATGAACATATATACTTAGTCTAAAGAGTTATTTGAAATGTACTATTTTTCATTGCTCTATTTAATATTTTATCTCTAATTAAATTCAATAAACACATACAATACCAATTCAATCTTTTATCAGTTCAAGTGAATACACTTATTTTATCCCTATAGCAAAACAACCCTGCCATCTAAGGATATTGCATATGTTTTGTGCTATTAAAAATTATAAATATATATTAAGTGGGGACCATATTTTTTTTGTTAACTTATTAAAATGTGGAGGTAGTTCTTACATATATCCGCAACGGTTGAATGAACCTTATAATCAAGAAATAAGACATCAGCATTGTTCATATATATATATATATATATATAATTATATATGTTGTATATATTCGGCTGTGTTGAGTGCAATATTTATGGAATCATTGATTGGGTCCTTTTTAAAGGTTATGTGCTCGTTTATGAACATATCGATTGGTCGATAGTAGATTAGTACGAGTTGAGGAGCAAGTGGCTATTTTTTTGAACATGGTCGGGCATGACCAACGTAATCGAGCCGAAAATTTTTACTTTCTTTAGATCTGGTCAAACAGTGAGTCATTACTTTCATAGAGTGTTATACGCTTGTTTTGGATTGTATAGAGATGTAGTGATTAATGCCACTATTCATAACCCACCATACGAGAAGGAAAATGTGAAGTTGTGGTACACATTTTTTAAGGTTAGGTTTTCAAAGTTATTTCATTATATTTTTTAGAGGTTAAATTTTCTTATTTTCTTATTTAAATAATTTAATTTTTTTTAAGATGCTGTAGGGGCAATAGATGGTACACATATTGCTGCAAATGTTCCTTTAGAGGAACAAGCTAGGTACCGAAATATAAAACAAGTTATTTCTCAAAATGTTTTAGTGGATTGTACATTTGATATGAAATTTACATATGTGCTTACTGGTTGGGAGGGATCCGCACATGACGATCGGTTGTTAAGGAGTGCAATATTACGCCAAGGGGATAAACTAACAATCCATTTTGCTAAGTTTTATTTATACTTTTCTTTTTATTAGCAATAACAATTTAATAATCAGTATTTAATAAACAAATTTTTAATAGATAAATATTATCTCGCCGACACCGATTTTCCATTGGTTCCGGGATTTCTTGCACCATATCGCAAGACTCGTTATCATCGTAGAGACATTGAGGGTCATCATCCCGAAAGTAGTAAATAATTGTTCAATTTTCGACATTCATCTCTACGCAATGTTATTAAGAGGACAATTGGTTTGCTTAGAAAAAGATTTGCATATTTGAGGCATCAACCGTACCACGACATTGAAACACAAGCAAAAATAGTCCTTACTTGTTGTGTTATCCACAACTTTTTAAGGCTTGATGATGTAGACGATGTTTGTAGCGAGGACTTAGATAATAGTGATGCTGAAGTTACTCCTCCACATGTTGATGTACCCGAAAATGAAACTCCAAATGCTAATATATCTTTTACAGCTGAAGGAGCGTGGTCTAATAATAGGAATACAATCACTAATTCAATGTGGGATGATTATCACCTTAACCATGATGCATGAGTTGATTTCAATTGAATCTATTTTTTTATTGTTAATTATGTTATTATGTAATTGTTGACATTATAATTGCTAAGACTTTTTATATTTTTATTGGAATTATTGTTAATTAATGATTGTAAAATTGTTTATTTATTAATTGAATTTTCTATTCTTTATCTAATTGTAGCTAATTAATGATCATAAAGTTGTTAATTTGTAAAACAAATTCATGGCACATAATCAACAAAGCTCTACGGCACTTTTTGTGTCCCTAGACCATCAGCCCCTTCGGATTTGGAGAAATTTGATCCTAACTCACCCCAAGCAGATCATAGTGCTAAAACTCGTCATGTACGTTGGAATGATGCAATGGATGGTTGTATGCTTGGTGCACTAGTTCACCAACTGTTGTCAGGTCACAAAAGAAATGACAATGGCTTTAGTACATTTCACGTGTCCAAAGTAGTTGAAAGCGTGTACAATGGATGTGGAGTCGTGATGTCAGAAAATAATGTAAGGGTGCGATTGAAGACGCTAAAAAAAATATCTTGAAGTTCGCCAGTTATTAAGTATAAGTGGAGTTGGGTTAGATCCTAGCACTGGATGTGTAACGGCTGATACACTAGCTTGGGAGGAGTTTCTTAAGGTATTTTTGTGATTTAGAAAATAAATATATTAGCCATCACATATTAGTTTATAAGCATAAAATGTGCTTCCCTCTCCAATTTATTTAGGGAAAACCAGATTTTAGAAAGTGGAGGCACAAACTTTGTCCTCGCTATGATGAGTTCGAGGCTATCTTTGCAAATGATTTAGCTACATGAGACCGCTCTTTAACCGGTAATGACAATTTCTCCCCCATATATGGTATTTAAAAGAAAGTAAATAATATATAATTACTATGTGATTATTATTATATCAAATTGATCCTAACAAATAATTTGTTTTTTTTATTTATTAGCAACGGATGAAAATGTGAATGAGGATACGGATCCGAGCTCAATTCGCGCCCCTGAGTGTAATGCCGAATGAGGTACTAACAAAATTCGTCGTAGGCATACCCAACCCTATGATAATAGTTTTATTACCTTAACGACCCTTGCCGAATCGCCTAAAAAAATTGCTAAAGTTATGGAGTTACAAGTAACGTTAGATACGTTAAGTCACATTAATTGGCAATTAGTTGTAGACAAACTAAAAGGCATGAATATAGACAAGTGTGACATCATGCAAGTCATGAAAGTATTTCAATTGGACAATGGTTTGCCTCATATATTTATGAGCTTGACTGATGATGAATTCATGCATGGATGGGTGTACGAGAGGCTTGGTTGTGATCCACCTCCACTAATTTAGGATACCATAAGTTAGCAACGGATGTAGTAAGGGTTCTTGAAAACATGTTTTAACTTAATTATTATGTCTTACTTTATGTTTTTTTGGTAATATGTATGTTTACTTTCCATAGATTTTTGTATATTAACCTCCTCTACATGTGAAGCAAAACTATGTCATCTAGAAAGCTACATACATTGTAAATATAGTCGGCTTTTGTTAAAATCTATGTTTGCTATCCATAAGCCGGTTATGTAATTTGTTATGTCATTGTTGATCACTTGAATGTGAAGCTTTTTTTATTATTCTCTTGAAAACCATTTTTAACAGGTGTTTGTAAAATTGAAAATGTTAGAAAAACTGTGAAAATTCTGCCAAATTTTTTTATAATTGCATATAATCTATGTTTGCTATGAAACTGTATTTTTGCCAAAATTGGGATTTCTTGGAACTGTTTTTTTATTATTCTCTTGAAAACTATTTTTATGTTATGAACTGTCAAAAAAAATTGTTTTTAAAAAAATAGTTTTTCGATAAAGTAAAAATGTTCAAAAAAATAAATAAATTGTTTTTTGATGAAGTAAAATTGTTAAAAAAAATTGTTTTTCGATGAAGTTGAATTGTTCAAAGAAAAACTGTTTTTTGATAAAGTAAAATTGTTTTTAAAAAATTGTTTTTCGATTAAGTAAAATTGTTCAAACAGAAAAAAAAAACAGTTTTTTGATGAAGTATAAACACATTGCTTTGTAATGTTCTTTTTAGTTGAACATTTTTATAACCTTTTATTTTAAATCATTTACATTCGCATGCAAATACACCATGAGCATAAATTATGGGATTAACCGCTTTTTTTACGATCCAATAAAATAAAAAAGCCTATGTATGTATGGCAAAAACTACCAGTGACTAGTCAAATTTCCTATGGAAATAGAGAATGGAGAGAATATAACTCTAGAGAGAGAGATAAATTTTTATTATTTCATAATATCTCTATTACACATATAATTAAGATATATATATATACAATTGGAGAAAAACAATATAAAACATTAAAGAGGAATCCTAGGGAATAATTATGATGTTGTCTCCTAATGGAATCCAATGTTAATGGGATCCAATGTTTAACAGCATCCAATGCTAACACTCCCCCTCAACTTGGGGCATACACATCAACCATGCCCAACTTGCCCAGTAAGTCGTATAATGCTTTTCTCGAAAACCCCTTCGTGAATATATCTGCAAGCTGCTCTTCGGTGGAGACAAAAGAAAAGCTAATAAGGTTGGCATCTAGTTTTTCATTTATGAAATAACGATCAACTTCCTCATGCTTCGTACGATCATGCTGGACTGGGTTATGCGATATATCAATGGCTACTCAGTTGTCACAATACAGCTGCATAGTGTTTTTGGGTTCGAACCCAGATCACACAATAGAGTTCGCAACCACAGCAATTCGCGTACTTTATGGGCCACCCCCATGTACTCAACCACAGCGCTTAATCTAGCCACAACCTTTTTTTTCTTGCTCTTCCACGTAATAAGATTACATACTACAAAGATAAAATTTTCGAAAGTTGACCTTCTGTCAGTAACACTCCCGGCCCAATTTGCATCGGTAAAACCACAAATTTTGAGACAGTCATTGTGTTTAGAAAATAGCACTCCTCTTACTAGGGATGACTTCAAGTATCTCAAAATTCTGATTATTGCATCCATCTGACTTGTACTTGGATTATGCACGAATTAACTCATCGCACTGACGACATAGGCTACATCTGGTCTAGTATGGGCCAAATAGATTAAACACCCAACCAATATCTGATATCAGGCTCGATCAGTCGATATTTGGTCTGGATACTCTGCTAAGAAATGATTATGTTCAATAGGAATGTCAACATGCTTACAATCCATCATGCCCGTTTCTGCTAGCAGGTTGAGAATATACTTTCGTTGACACAGGTATATTCCTTCACCCCCTTGCTACCTCAATCCCTAAGAAATATTTAAGTTCTTCTAAGTCTTTCATTTCAAACTCAGAAGCCAATTGTTTCTTCAATCGATCAATCTCAATAGTTTCATCACTAGTGATTACCATATCATCAACGTAAATAATAAGAGTTGTTAACTTACCTTGTTGGTGCTTTAGAAACAAGGTATGGTGTGAGTTACTCTGTTTATAACCCACTTTCTTTGTGAACTGTGATAATCTTTCAAACCATGCATGAGGTGATTGTTTGAGCCCATATAATGATTTCTCAAATTTATAGAGAAAATTACCAGGAGAAGTTGCTACATAACCTGGTGGGAGATCCATATAAACTTCTTGAGCTAATTTTTCATGAAGAAATGCATTCTTGACATTAAACTATTGAAAAGCCAATTAAAACTCGCCGCAAGAGAAAGTATAACCCAAATAGTATTTATTTTTGCAACAGGAGCAAATGTGTCATCATAATATATCCCATACGTTTGAGTGAACCCCTGGGCTACGACAACCTACAGCCTTCTTGTCCTATGGCGAGGAAACAAGTTGCCAAGTATTATTTTTCTGCAATGCCTCTATCTCTTCCTTCTTGCCCTTCTCTATTTGGGATCATTTAAGGCATCATGCACTTTGTTAGGAACTAATACAATAAATATTTGATTCACAAATAATTCATATGACTTAAACAATCTACTAGTGGAGATGTAGTTTACAACTGGATACTTTGATTTAGCATGAAGGGAATGTTCATATTTTTCTGGCTGGTTGACCACGGTTTGACTGATTAGTCAATACACTGGACTCATTACTAGTAGTACTAGTGAGGGGACATACCTCCAATGAGTTATTTTGGGCACCAAGAGGAAGCTGTGGACCAGGGGTATGGGTAGTAGTAGAAGGGGCAGATATGATTTCTTGTGTTTGAACTGGTGTTTGGATCTGGATGTCAACTAGAACAGCCTGTATATATTGTGAATTTTTTTCCTCACAATGAGATAGCTCTTCGAAGTACGAATTATCCGCTTGAATAGTAGAGTCAGGTGAGGAGAAATAACTCATGTCCTCGAAGAAATTAACATCCATAATGACATGATACTTGCGAGTAGGTGGATAATAACTCTTATACCCCTTTTGAGATCCTCTATAACCAACAAACACACACTTAATTTCTCGGGCATCTAACTTGGACCTCTGATTTTTAAGAATATGAACAAAGATTACATAACCAAAGATATGAGAAGGAATATTATAAATTGATGGCAATGACACATGAGATGCAAGTGCCTCAAGATAAATCTTTCCCTGAAGAACATTGGAAGGAAGGTGATTAATAAGGTAGGAGGAAGCTTGTACCGCATCGCCCCAAAGGTATTTAGGCATAGAAGCACTAAAAATAGGGGCACTAGCTATATCAAGCAAGTGATGGTTTTTTCTTTTAGAAACTCTGTTTTGTTCTGGCGTTTGAGGATACGTGGTTTGATGAACAATATCATGCGTTTGAAAAAATTCGCGAAAAACGTGATTGACATACTCCCCCCATTATCAGACCGAAGAATTTTAATGGTACTGTTATATTGCGTGTGAATAATATTGTGAAAAACTTAAAAGGCTGAACAAACTTCATCTTTAGTTTTAAGTAGGATTACTCATGAAGCCTCGTACAATTATTAATAAATAACACAAAATATCGCATACTAGCACCAGTGGGTTCTCTAGAGGGCCCCCAAACATCAAAATGAATAACACTTTTATTAGAGGTACTGGAAGAATAAGTAGTACGATGACTTTTAGCCAAAATACAAGTTTCACAACGCAAAACTTAGTCATCAACACCAATAAATAAAGTATGCATAGTTTTTTCATAATATTAAGCGATGGGTGCCATAGACGTCGATGCCACAACTAGACTTCATTTATTTTATCAGAATTCGAGAAGAAAGCGGCACGGGATGGTGCTCCTGGTCGCTCCCCAACGTACATCTAATTCAGATGAAACAGTCTGCCCCTCAGATACTCCTGTCCAATTACCTCCCTGGTTAAAAGATCCTGAAAGAGTACATACATGGGATAAAAGGTCACAGAACATTTGGATTCAGTATTCAATTGAGGAACAAATAGCAAATGATGAGATAATGTAGGAACATATAGAACATGGTAAAGTTCTAAAGTCGGGGTAATATGGACAGACCTTGTTCCCAACATAGGAAAAGCTTCACCGTTAGCATTAGTAACATAAGACACTAGTAGGGAATACAACTCCATAAAATAATATTTATCATAAGTCATATGATCAGATGCATCAGAATCAATAATTCAAGTGTCAGAATTAACAAATCTAGAAACCTTTAATGTCATTACAATTTTACCACGACCAGCAATTGATGCAATGGGAGCAGTCCCTCCCGAGGAGTGATAATCATGTTCAGTTATGCCATAAAAATCAACTTTTGGAACCAACTGAAGGGCAGCAGCTTTCCCATTGTTACGATAATTATGCTTTTGAGGTTTAAGATGTGGATGTAGCTTTCAACATGTTTCTCGAACATGTCCCAATTCGTTACAATAGGTGCATTTTGGACGGCTGGAGCCTGGTGGAGGTCGTTGCTGATGGAGTATGAAGTACCCTTGTGTGCTGATGGCTTAGACTGAATAACCAGACTGGAAACTTTAACATGTGTCAGTTGGAAACTGTCTAATTAGGATTCATCCTTGTGAATATATGCAAACACTGCAGTTAGGCTGGGAGGTTCGGACATGCGGAGCAACTCTGCTTTAGCACTTCCATGTTTAGCATCGCGTCCTCCCAAGAAAGCATAAACCCTCTCAAGTTCCTTTTCCTTTGGGTACCACGCAATAAACTTGGGATGCTTGATCGTGCAAGGACGTTTATGATCAATTTTTACTCAAACA
This sequence comes from Lonicera japonica, assembly GCA_021464415.1. Taxonomy (NCBI): domain Eukaryota; kingdom Viridiplantae; phylum Streptophyta; class Magnoliopsida; order Dipsacales; family Caprifoliaceae; genus Lonicera; species Lonicera japonica. Next base: position 72,122,072 of record CM038471.1, on the reverse strand, counting down.
TTCTTCAGTTTAGTAAAGAACACCGATACTAGTTGCCCATTCTGTTGCATTTCAGCAGCTTTGCACATTAATTCATGAACCTATATGAAGTCAGATTCATTGGTGTATAGGTCCCCTAACGTATTCGATATGGCTTCAGAGGTTTCACACTCCTCTACCATCTGTAATACATCATTAGTCATTACTTTGAATAAAACTGACATTACGTACCTATCATCATCTTCCCATTTCGTAAATTTCTCAACATCTGTTTTACTGGGAGCCTTGGTTGCTCCAGTTACATGCCCCATCTTATGTATTCCTCGAAGAAAAACATACATTATTTTTTTCCAGGTACAAAAATTAGTACCATTGAGTCTAGTACCTCCAAAGGACCCCCCTTCCGAACTTTGAACTGACACTTCAACCTTTTAGATATATGTGTCACTGATGATAACTCAAGATTTTAGGATTCATTTACAGAAGTTAGGGATTTTTGGGCCAAACAGGGATTTTTTGGGCAAATTTACAAAAGACAATATTTATAGATCAAAATGCAAGGACAGGAACTTATCTAGACCAAACTGTAAGAAATAAAAACTTATGTGGACCAAATTACAAATAATAGCAAATTTAGGGGGGGTCAAAATATAAATACCATTTTTTTTATAATGCCGTTAAATCTGACGGTAACAGCGAACACCATTAAGTAGCGCCGTTAACTTTAACAGTAACGGCTAATGCCCTTAATTGACGCTGTTAAAGTTGACGGTGGAGGAGCAAGCAGCGCGTGGAGGCGCGTCAACAGAGCGTGAAACTTCAAGATGCGCTGAGGGCGTGTGGGAAGTCGTTTCGAGGTGATTTTGGTGGCGTTGTTCTCGTACCGGCAAGATGAAGAGATTGGTACCAAAATATTAGAGATCTGATACCTATAGATCAAGATCTGGAGCACTGAGATCTAGATCTGGACGACGGGACAGCGGAGGCGCGTGAGAGAGTGTGGATTGGCGAAAAATAATAATTCAAACTCTGGATTAATCATCTGGAAGAGAGGAATCTTTTGATATTTGTTTGGTGATTTTTGGAGATCGTTTGAGTAAAATAAACGAACGGACGAAACTTTTTAGATGACAAAAATTAGGGTACGAAGGTGACGGCCGCTTGACGATGAAGCCAGTAAAACCCAAACAACTGATCTAACGCTCTGATACGAAGTCAAATTTCCTATGGAAATAAAGAATTAACATAATATAACTATAGAAGAGAGAAAGAAATTCTTATTATTTCTTTGTATCTTTATTACACATATAATTAAGATATATATACAATTGGAGAAAGACAATATAAAACATTAAAGAGGAATCCTAGGGAATAACTATGATGTTGTCTCCTAATGGAATCCCATGTTAATGGGATCCAATGTTTAACAGCAGCCAATGCTAACAACATCTATACCATAAACGAGCAATTGGCACCTTATATTAGTGTGATTACTGTTAGAGTGATATGCTAAAAGCCATAATTTTCTTATTGGTTAGGATATGTTATAAGTTTGGTTTTGCTATTTTAATGAGAATCTTTATGGGCAATGGTTGTATTATATTATTTATTTAAATATTGTGCATGTGTGTCTTTTATTCCATATAGTAGATGATTTGGTGTGTAGAGTATAGCTTACACATAGAAGATCATATCATCGGTTCTTGTGAAATATAAGTTTAATAGTTCACAGTCTTAGATGAAATTGGACACCCATTGGTAGGATTGTAGTACAAGTTTTAGTAGTTTATCTTAACTACATAAAATGGCATAGTTAACTCGTTGTGCTAGTACACTTTGTGTGTATTGAATAGGACCAGTTTGAGTTAATTATTTTTATACTGACTATATAAAAGAATTTAAAATCTCATGGTTATTATGATTACTTATGCTCTTAATCTTGAAATAATTAATAGACATATATATATATATATATAGTAGTGTTTGTTGTTTTGACTCATTAAGAGTGAGATTCATTTATGGATCAATAATCTTCGTGAATTAGATGACGACACTATATGTATGATGAATATTAATTATTGACGGAATCTACGTCCCGGTATAAGGGTTGATGATAGCCCCTTGAGAAGCTTATAAGTTTTGATCATGTCAAACCCTGCAGGTGGATTATGTTAATCCGACATGTCAAATAAGTTAAGTGGTAGGCTCAAGGATTAAGAAGTCATTTAAATATAATTGTTAGTAATTTAATTTAAATGACGGTTATCTGTAATCTTAACGTGGGGAGAATATTAAGTATTTAATAATAAAGAGCTTGAAATATAATTTTGAGATAAGGACGGGAGTGCAATTATAATTCTTTAGTGGTGTGAATTATAATTTATGGAATAAACTAATTCATAGTGGAATTAGGATTCCAACTTTTCATAGGAAGCCCAAACACTTATTTCTCCTTAAGGTCCCTATCGTAGCCTTATATATATGCCGGCCTTGTCTTTTTTCATCATAATAATAATTCTCATGAGTTAGGGTTTGTTCTATTGAGAGACGACAAAATCTTGGTGATACCGTAATCCACACTCGGTGCAAGATTTGATGGCGGAAGGAATACGATAGAAGATCTTTAGGTTTTTCGGCACAGCAGTCGTAAATCAATAGTAACTTTTGATCACAGCGTTGAATCGGGCTGATTTTTGGATATGTTGTTCGGAACGCAAAGTTACTTTTATAAAGTGAAAAATCATGACGATCAGAAGTCGTTTCGGTGGTGAAAATAATCGATTTTTGCAGCCCAGCGAGAATTAAAAAATCTGATCAAATCGCAATCTGATACTTTCAAACCCTAGTCTCCTCATATGGATCATCTATATGACCCACAAAGGTGAAATTCCTTTATTCTTATAGGGTTTTAGCAAAATTATTTTGTTCAATCTATACGCAATATCAAACGATCCTGTATTTATGTCTCCATCAATTACACCTATATTAGCATTTTTTATATTTAGAATCACATTTTTTTTGGTGTGCTAATTCTATGGAAATTGTAATTTGTTTCACATTTTTTTTATTCCACTCTAATATCAAATGAATAGAGCATTTCTGGTAAGGACTAGTCCTTACGGACTCGGCCTTTTTATGACACTTTTGTGTCATAAAAACACTCGGAGGTGTGTTTTTATAACGCAAAAGTTTCGTAAAAGGGACCAATCCGTAAGTTTTGATCCTTACCAGAAATTTTTCCATCAAATAAAATAAACCAAATGAAAAAAACACATTTTTTTAAAAACATATCTTAAATTCTATGTAAAAAAAATACAAGTTTCATGGAAAAATGTTCAAGTTCCATGAAAAAATAATAGCTATCAAACAACAAAAGTTAGAAAAAGTTACAATTTTTATATAAAATAATATCTATCAAACACCAAAAGATAGAAAAGTACACTATTTTCCGGGTAAAAATTAAGGCAATAAAACATATTTAATTGACATTTTCCATGCAACTCAATTATAGGCAATTCAATTACCTGAAACGTATTTTCTTTTCATGCAAATATCATACTCGCAATCAAACGCACCCTAAATGATTTATCGAATGACAGTACATTAAGGCACGGTTTGTTAGAAGGAAATAAAACAGTTTGGATACAAGGAAATAGAAAGGAAATTGAAGGAAAATAACTTTCTGTAATTTTGTATGGTAATTTTTCCGGAAAGTGTATCCCCTAACTTTTAAAAAAAAAAAAACTCACATGAAATATTTGTCTACCTTCAAAATGCACCCGCCCAGCAAAAATGGTAGGATCTTATGAGAAACATATGGAATTTTCCATATAACGTATAATTAATTAATTACTATAAAAGAACAAAATTGCTTATTAAATATTTTAAATTTTCCTTTTCAAATTATCATTGTACTAGTTATTGTGAAATGGGCCTTTTAACCCAAAATTTTCAAATTAATCTGCATGGTCTAAAAGAGCGGATAATTATTAATAATGTTTTATTTTATACATTTTATGTTTTTTAAATAACTTTTTTGTCTTTCCAGTTTTACCTTAACCTTAAATTTTCCCTTTATTAATTTGCCTTAAAAACCCCCCTATAATTTAGCCATTGCAATTATCTAGGATAAACTGGAATTTTAAAATTTACCTATTATTTGACCTTATACATTTGCAACTTCCACTAAATATATTAATATTAGGAAAATGTTCTTCTTACCGGGTACTTTTACTTTGCAAAGATGCAAACCGTTAAAAATATCTATAATGATAAGGGTGAATTTGGAATTGTGTGAATAGGCGCATGGTCTCCGATTCAATTCCCCACCATGTAAAATTTTTCTTGGGCCACTAGGAGCATCTCCCAGTCCAGCAACCAGGGCCTCATGGGATTAGTGGAGATAAGGTCTCAATACCCATGGTTATTAAAAAAATTATATATATATATATGTCTAATAATATTAAATGGTGATAGAGTGACGCTACACTTAAAACACTTCGGAAAAAATGCTCTAATGATACTTTTATAAGATTCTATGTAAATTTTGAAATAACTAATAAGATTTAAACACATGTTAAATATCAATTTAAGCAATTTTTTATTAATTTTTCTTAAAATTTCTATAAATAATTTTAAAATTTTGATGGATCTTGATTTATAGGTATTGGTGAGTATATTCCAAATATATTTTTATTAAAATTCAAATTTTACATTTGAAGTTGTTACATTTTCAAAATTTATCAAAAAAATCAAGAGAGAAAGCCGATGTGGCATCGTAAAATGAGAGTTTATTTTACCAAAACTTTGATTTTAAAAGATTGCTGGAAGCCTGGAAGCAAATAAATTTATAAGTTGTGTAAATTTTACACAAAACAAAAATATAGAAGACTGTTAGAGATGCTATTAATATGTAAACTATAATGTAGTATGTGCTTAAATTTTGGAATTTTTACATTTCAAATTTTAGAAGGTTGAAATTAGTGTGTTGTTCATTAAAAAAAAGAAAAGAAAAGAAAATTACTAAATCAAAAGCGAGGCTTTCAGTAAAGAAAGTATATGAAAGCTGGGGAACTAGCAAAACATAACACGAATTAGGGGTACATGCAACTTAAACCCTGAATCTCAAATGTTGTAATTGTTCCACCTAAAGTACATTTAGGCCTCGTTTGGTTCGCAGATTTGAGAACTCATGAAAGTAAAATTTTTCTTTTCTTTGTTTGGTAAGCATAAATTCTAGAAACACTTTCCTGACAAAGGAGAAAGTAGGGGATAAAATCATTCCTCTCAAAACCCATGGAATTGATTTTCCATTGTGATTTCCTAGTATTTGTTACAAAATTTTTGGACAAGAATGAAAACTTGACAAGAACTTTAGTTTTCCACCGGAAAGATAAGGGAATTAATTTTCCTTCTGCGAATCAAACGAGACCTTAGTACTTCAATCCATACCTTCCATCCATCCCAGTACAAAACAACAAACAAACCCTTATGTGGTTACTGGCGATGCTTCGACGTGGCTCCTATGTGGTTGTGGCTCAAAAATGAGCTAGCAAATGGAGTATTAAAGGTTAACATTACAACAAATTACTCATTCCTTTGTTGCTTATGATTCACAATAAACCATCATACAATCATAGATAAACAAAATACAAACTTACACTTCATTCATATGTAAAACAGAGCATTACACTCCTCATATTCGGCTATCCTCCTTAATAAGCCCGACATAATTTGGAGTGCTCTAGCACACATTAGTAGATCAAACCACTGGAAAAGGCCACATCTAAGTTAAACCTTGGAACAAAAAAATGATAACTTTTCAGAAAAAATAGAGATATTCCAAACGAGGAACATAACTCAAATGCATTCGTTTCAATCTTACCCTAAACAATTGGCAACCTCTGAATCTTCTTCCTGGATTGGCATCGATCCATGATGTTCTCACAACTGTTTGCAGCTCAAAATTGCACAATACTACATCCATAGTCGTGGGTTTCTCTCTATAATATGACTGAAAATGGTTATGTATATATGTGTGTGTGCGTATATGTAGCTTTTGTAATACGTAACCCACACCACGATGTGTAAATGGAGGGATGTTTGCCATCCATTTTTTTGGCTCTAGCCATGCCAGCAGCCACGTAAGGTTCTATTTGTTGTTTGTACGTAACTAAAATAGACGGAAGGTCTGATTGTAGGGGTGTTTTCGGTTTCGGTCGGAGTAGAAATTAAAGTACCCCAAACTCAAACCAAATATAAAAATTCGGTTTTGGTTCGGTTTCTAAATTTTCGAAACCCAAACTCGAACCAAACTTTTCGGTTTAATTTGGTTTTATTCGGTTTTGACATATGTTTTTTTTTTAAATCAATTTAACATAAAAATGTAATTCTAATAGTAATATAAAAATGATTCATATTCAAATTAAAGTCATGATTTTTTAGAAACAAGGAGCAACATATAAATAACATGTTTTCTATTTAATTACAATTTTATTTGTACATTTATAATAACGAAACACATTAAATAAAATGATGAATTATCTTTCTATCATGTATGTAATAAAAAAATCTTAGTATTGTGTAGTTAATTAAATAATAAAGGCACGCGTTAATGACTATTTTTTTTAAGATTATCATAATATGCAATTAATAAATAATATATTCTTATAAAATGTCATCTTTTTTGTATTATAGTATAATTAACGTGTGCCTTTAGAGCATATATTAATATTTTTTTTTTATACATAATTCGGTTCGGTTTAGTTTGGTTTTAGACTAGCTTACCTCAAATCTGAACCAAACTTTTCGGTTCAGTTTTCTTATTTTCGGTTCGGGATTTTGCAGATCGGTTCGGTTTGATCGGTTGGTCGGTTTTCGGATTAACTTTAACACCCCTACTAAATTGAAGTACTAAATGTACTTTAGGTGAACATTACAACTTTCAAAAATTTAAGATTTAAGTTGCATGTACCCCCATACTTTAGTTTGTTTTTTGGCTAATTCCCAAAGAAAGCTCGATGTTTTAATAAAGAGGAAGTACATTCGTCATATATATAAATATATATTTTTCAACTTAATTTATGATTTCTTAGTTTTAACCTATTCCGAATAGGTCATGGTGTGATTATTTTTACTTTGCATACGTATTTTTATTCTGCAGAAATGATAATGTTGATAAGTATACCTATTAATATTATTTTATAGATATAGATGTATGTTTGGTTTAAAAATTATAGTCCTAGCAAATTGAAATATTATATACTTTCTTATAAATCTAATTTCCTGATCTATTTTAAGGGTTTACTAAAAAGTTCAACAGATCAATCGAATATAATGTTCGTAATATGTGTGCAACCAAAACAACAGCAGCGATTCCATTAAACCTGTACGTGGAATGGTAACTCGTTCTTCGTTACGATGAAGGTTTAATGTTTGTAACTTCTCATTTTTTATTTACATGCGTTGGTAAATGTAATAATTTGATAGATATTTTGCAAATAAATTTTATTTTATTTTTTATATATATTTTTAAGTCTATTTCACTGCATGGTTAAATCTAATAATTAATGTTTACAAAATTAATAAGTCCCATAAGAAAAATAAAAGGAAAAAAGAAGACATAAATGGACAAATTTCTTGAATAGATTCAAAATCACTATTGTTTTATAAAAATGGAAAAGATTTTGAATACTCGAGCTTGGTGGTTGATAAAAGATATAGAGAAGGTGACATAAATCAGTGATTTTCTTATTTTTGGAAAAAATAGTACGATTAAAGATTAAAAATAAAATATATTTTAATATTATAATTTGGTATGTACGTTACAAGTTACAACCCATTGGATTGCAACAACAGAGGGGAAATAATAATGGAAATCAGATTTTGAAACTTCGTATATATATTGGGATCGTTAATTACACAAAACAAGGGAAATGACTATCATAAATGAGTTTATGTTATACGATATTGATTTGTGGATGTTCAATTGTTTATATGTGATGTTTAGAGATATAATTTATCTTACATTAGCTTTTGGTATGAATAAAGATATTATCTCGTATTATATATATAATAATTTATATCACATGGCAATTGTATAAAAATAAAAATGTTATTTCTTAATATAAATAAAATTGACCCATACTCATATTACACACCAATTTAATAAGATATCACTTATTATTCTCTATCTTTATTATTTTAACACATTATTAACACAACTGCTCAAAACATAAATTGAATATCATTACGAAAAGCAAGCTACCATAGTTAAAAAATTTCCTTCTTCTTGAAATAGATTCATTGCAAAAGTAGCTAGGCCACTATAATTATATAAAAAAATCATGAAATCAGGCATGACAGTTTCAATCTCTTCATAAATATCAGGGTTATGTTTTTCTTTTCTTTCATAATATTAAGATTTATATTATGGTTAAATATTTATTTTGTTTTGTCCTTTATTATTATTATGCATTTTAAATATTCTATTTCATAAATAATCTAAATCTAAAATTTCATGATTTATACTTCTGTGATTTGGAGTTCATAATTATTATATTTGACCCGTAAAATCAAGATTTATATTTTTGGGACCACTTAGACAACATAACCTTACGTGTTTTAATATACTAGTTCAAATAGGTATAAATCAATCATAATAGGACTAATATTAGGCTTCTACTCATTGCCAAGCCTATATCAATTAGATGCACTAGATAGTTCATAATATAATTGATTAAATGAGTAAGCTCGTTTATGAACCAAATTTCCAACAATCTCCCATTTGGGCCACGCATTTAAATATGCAGATCGAAAGATCCATTATTTATATTTGGAAGCTAGAGTTCCTATTTTATTTAGAGAATTGAAATTCTTTAATTATAAAATTGAACATGTAGTTCCATGGTCATTAATTTATACTTGAAATTTCATAATCATTATTTTGGACTGAAGTTACGTAGCCATTAATTTAGACTTGAAGTCCTATGGTCATATTTTTTTTACCTAAAGTTCCATAATCATTATTTTTTACCTGAAATTTCCTAATTATAAATTTGGACCTATAGTTTCATGGTTATGATTTTGAAGTTTCATAATCATAAATTTGGACCTGAAGTTCCAATAACATGAACTTATACTATAACCACTATGTGAAAATCCCAAAATGATTCACTTTACTTTGCCTGAGCAACGTCGAAGAGTATGTACTCAATATAATTAACTAAAACGCTAATTATATGTACCTAACCATTTCAAAAGAATGTGGTACAGCCATACAGTTGTCTTAGGAAATATTTGGTAATATAAACAATCGCATTCGCCTATATGTCTTTACAAACAATTCATCAAAAATATTTTCAATAGTATCAGTTTAAATGAATACATTAATTGAGACTCCTAAAAAATTCGATAAATATGCTAATTACTTGAAAAAGGGATTTGAGATGAAAATACATTGATAGAATGAAATTTTGTCTTTACCTGCAGATTAAGAGAAGTTATGTTGGAATATTAATCAATTAATCTAACTGTACATAATATATTTAAATATTTTAGTAAGGATAAGGCATAACCACCGAGCGCTCTCATGGTTGTATGGTCTTTATACATAAATAAAAATTAATACCGTCTTAAAAAAAATATAAAGAATTATTGGTCTCAAAGTACCATATTTAAGTACAATTGGTACTTATCACAATACATTATATCAAACATTTCCTTCTCCGTTGACTTACTTAATATATATATATATATATATCTCAGTATTAACTAAATGACACTGGATATGTATCAAACATATTCTTAAATATCCTTTATAAATCACTGGTTTGATTTTATCCATATAACTCTTACAATTCAAAAATAATAGGTTATACCAATTCATGATATTTTTTTTATTATCATAAGGTATGATCTCAATTAATTTAAGTATTTGTTAGCAGTAACACTGTTACCTATTGGCGATGTAATATACAAATTTTAGTATACATTTCTTCTACCCACTCTGAAATTTTAGATGTTTATGACACTAATTATGAATGCGCGTGATTAATATATTTATATATATATATATATTTGTAGTTCATGTTAGTTATCGACTATACGTGTTTCACTTAAGTTTTCTTTACTTACGAGCTTTTGAAGAACAAAAAGTTTGAAGTGAAACAAACGCATTACAGTGACAACCTAGCTGATCATAAAAACGATATTGGCATGCGTCGACTTTGTTATCAGATTATATAAATGTTGTCATTAGGGGGAGCATCCTGGAGTATGCTGCTTAAGATTTGCACGCTATACAATTTTGTTCTTAACTATGTTTTGTCCCACTGAGATTTTCCAATAAAGGTTTTAACGATGCAGTATATTGTGCATTTGATGTCAATTTAATGACACAGGAGAATGTTGTATTGTTTTTCCTTCACTTTAGTGTTTTTCACTAGTTTTTTTCAAAGATGTTTTAATGAGGCAATTGTCATTAAATGGTGGCATATTGAACATCAAACAAGGAGTGTTATAATATATTTATTTGTATATGTTTATATGTGATATTTAAAGATATATTTTGTCATACATTGGTCTTGCGGTATGAATAATGAGATTACCTCGTATTATATATAGTATAACTTGTCCCACATAGGTTTTGTATAAAAGTAAGGATGTTAGTTTTTAATATAAATAAAGCTAATCTTTACTCGTATTCTACACTAGTTGAATAAGGTCTCACTTATTCTTTTATATCTTTTTATTATTTTAACAATTTATTTAAAATTGTTTATTTCTATTACATTTTATTTAAATAAAATAAAATAATCTCATTTTATTACAATAATAAAGAAATCTTGCCAAGCATAAGCTGTCACTCAGTGGTTGGGTTCGACTCGGAACTCTCCAGGTTGAGATGCGTGAAATTTGGCCCGTAAAAAAAATTCCTTTCATTATAGGACAACATGACATGATAAGATAAAGTAGTGATCTTATCAATGTTATGTAGTAGACAATATTAAATATTGATGTATATTATTTATTATACAAAAACTTCTCATCCCATAAGAAAAAAGATTGAATAATTTTATATGGGTCATTTAAAAATGGATATTTGAGTAGAGTTTGAGTAAATACCATATTTGACTATTAAACTATTATGATAATTTAAAAATGGCTATTGTCTCAAATCAATATGAAATTTCCCTGCATCAAACAACTTTTATTTATTTATTTATATCCCACAAGATCCAAATCAAACTAAATCAAACAACCCAAATCAAGCAACTAAGAAACAAATAAGAGAGAGGTGCATAAATTAACAACCAAATCAAGCATCAATTTTTGTTGTTACTACTTGGGTTTTAATTTACTAAAAATGGAGAAAATGAATGAGAATGGGTATGCTATTTTCTATTTATATTTTGACAAATTAGGATTTGGATATGAAAATTATTTGTAGACAAAATTGGATTGCTGATGGAAAGGGGAAAGGTTTAAGGATAACGACGGTGGTTGGCTGTGTTGTGTTTTTTGCTCGGTTCCAAACCCAAGAAAAGAGAAGTTTTGTTGGAAATCGGATTTTTTGGCTTGTAATCAAACTTGCAGAAAAAGTGAAAAATCGATTTTGCACTAAACAGAAGTAAAGATTGCACGCGGGAATAGTGCAAGAACGATTTTGCAGTCTTTTTGCGCCTACGCGGAAAAGATGCAAAATCCGTTTTGCACTTGGACGGAAAAATAGGTTTCCTTATCAAACTTGGTTTCCTTGTTTATTTTGGTATCTATTACCTTGTTAATAGTTTCCATATTTACGTAGGATTGCTATTACCTTATTCTAGATTGGATGGACTCTATTATATTGTTATATATAGATAGAATCATTCAAGAGATCAGGGCATGAGAGATATTCTTCTTTATGTGGGATTTGTGGGAGAGTTCATCTTGTTGTGAGAGAGATGTTAAAGGGCTGTTGATTTTCTTCTTCTGTGAAAGCTTTGAGTGCAATAATTCTTGTGATAGATTTTGTAATCGTTTTCAAAGAATTAGTGAAATCTTCGTTTGTCGAATATTGTGTGTTCTGTTATCTATCTTCTTGTTTTTTCTCATCCATATTATCTCTAGTTATTAATATCAACTATTTGAATTACGATCCGTGGCGTGATTTATTGTTAATAATCATAACAAGTGGTATCAGAACAAGTGTGTGTTATAATGGAGAAATCTTATAGGATGGAGAAGTTTGATTGAATCATGGATTTCAGCCTATGGCAGATGAGTATGAAAGACTATCTCGTAGTGCTGGATTTGGATGATGTCCTAGAAGGTCCACCAACGGTGGAACAAAAGAAGAAGGATTTGGATGATATGGAATACTCAAGACTCGAAGCTATAGGTGAAGAATTGAAAGATCAAGATAAAGCCTTGCAACTAATTTGGACTCTACCAGGTTTGTACAATACGTAATTCAGAACTTTATGAGTAGATCATCTTTCACCACCTTATAGGTGTGTCAAGCTCTGTCTGCGGAAGAGATGATGAAAAGAGGGATCGAATCAATACCGTTCAAGAAGGTGCATTTGTAGCGAATGAAAAGAAAGGTTCTAGCAAAGGACGGAAGACTATTTTTAAAGGAGTTTGTTTTAAATGTGGTCAACCGGGCCATTGTGCTAGAGACTGCCCAAGAAAAAAGGATGACATCAGGAAAAAATCGGCTACTAACCCTGATGGAGCCGCAACCGTTGCGATGACTTCTTATGACAAAGAAGCCGATCTTACAGATGTCCTACTGATGCCTGCAAGCCTTACTGGTCAGGGAGGATGGCTCTTGGATTGCGGTGCCGCTATGCATGTTTGCAACAATCGTTCATTGTATAGCACATATGAAGATTGTAGCGGGTTTGTCTACATGGGGGATGGCTCCAGATTGCTAGTTCGTGGAGTTGGTGAAGTCCGCCTGGAATTGTTTGATTGCTCAGTTCAAACAATCATAAATGTCAGACATGTGCCGGAGATAAAGTGGAATCTAATCAGTCTCTCTAGATTATAATCACTTGGGATGTGGTACTCTACTCAAGGTGGAGTAATGAACGTGTATCATGGCGACGATGTAGTCTTGAAGGCAAGTCATTGCGGGGGCTTATATAGATTACATGAGAGAGTTGTACATAATGGTGCTAGGGAATCAAGAAGCATATGTTCCGGTGGTGCAAACGCAACAAGGATGAGTTATGGCTTAGGTGGTGGTTCCAGACCGTTGACAACTCAAAGTTACGTGCTACTGATGGTGTTCGATACGGACATGGTCTGATTATTGACATAGATAATCGGATGTGGCTCGATCATTGAAATAGATGGTTGAGTGGCCCTTATAAAGGGTGAGACAAAGAATATTTCGTGTGTCATCAAGGCGAAGAAGAAGAAGATAGCGGTTGGTTTTGTTACCTTCGCAAAAGGTGGTGATTGTTGTGTTTTTTGCTCGGTTCCAAACCCAAAAAAATAGAAGTTTTGTTGGAAATCGGATTTTTTGGCTTGTAATCAAACTTGCAGAAAAAGTGCAAAATCGATTTTGCACTAAACAGAAGTAAAGATTGCACGCGGGAATAGTGCAAAAACGATTTTGCAGTCTTTTTGCGCCTACGCGGAAAAGATGCAAAATCCGTTTTGCACTTGGACGGAAAAATAAGTTTCCTTATCAAACTTGGTTTCCTTGTTTATTTTGGTCTCTATTACCTTGTTAATAGTTTTCATATTTACGTAGGATTGCTATTACCTTATTCTAGATTGGATGGACTCTATTATATTGTTATATATAGATAGAATCATTTAAGAAATTAGGGCATGAGAGATATTCTTCTTTATGTGGGATTTGTAGGAGAGTTCATCTTGTTGTGAGAGAGAGGTTAAAGGGCTGTTGATTTTCTTCTTTTGTGAGAGCTTTGAGTGCAATAATTCTTGTGATAGATTTTGTAATCGTTTTCAAAGAATTAGTGAAATCTTCGTTTGTCGAATATTGTGTGTTCTATTATCTATCTTCTTGTTTTTTCTCATCCATATTATCTCTAGTTATTAATATCCACTATTTGAATTACGATCCGTGGCGTGATTTATTGTTAATAATCACAACAGGCTGAAAGTGTGAGAGTTTACACAAAAAAAGAAAAGCGAGAGGGGAATAATTTGGACTATGTAAATATGTGCGTGTTGTCTAGAAAAAAAACATAGCATCATACAAACAACAAAAAAAGCCGACTTTTTTAGTGTCGGAGGAAAGTTCGCAAGATAATTGGTCCGGTCGCCGAAAATAACGAAGATGGAGAAATTGTGTATTTTTTAGTTGTTTGGACACCCCATGCCACCTTCGTGACTAATAGACATTTTTAATGGAACGAAACATTTACGTAATTTAGTGGGCCAAATAAACTAAAGACAGTTAAATGACTATTTTAATGGCTAAATATGATATCTTTAAAGCACAAATACTCCACGTAAGGTTGGCGTATCCGATACGTATCTTGTACTGATACTTGCTCGATACACCCATATACGTACATGATACATATCAAAATTTTTTGCATTTATTGTTTCCCGAATACTTCTTGGATACACCACGGATAAGTTTATGACATGACATAAATATATGGTAATATTTTGTATAAGTAATAAACTTGGATTAATTTATTATATTAAAAATGCACGTGAAGGAGAAAAAACTATTAAATACCTTCAAAATAGTTATGAATTAATGATCACTTACTTGAGGTTAATAGTTATAAGTATTTTTTTTTATGATGACAATAATTGCTTTCTTTTGAGATAATGTGGTGGACATAAAATATGAAATAATAATTATTTTAACGGGGTGTGTGAAATATTTAGAGTTAATTGAAGCCAAATAACGATTTCTTGTTATATATAATTGATTTTTAGATTCATGTTTTCACGAATATCGATATCAGTATTTGTAAACTTTATAAAACTATCAACTTTTATATATAATAATATATTATATATTAATTTTTATAGCACATCCTACCTGTATTATATCATAATATTTTTTAAATTTTTTATATTTTCACATTAATATTATATCATGGATACCTGCATCCATGCTTAGGGATGGCAACGGGTCGGGTTCGGGGCGGGTTTGGCCAATACCAAACCCGACCCGCATCTTAAATACTCCGCCCCGAACCCGCCCCGAACCCGATGCGGGTTTATTTTTTTGGAACCCAAACCCGCTCCGCGTTTATGCCTTAAAACCCGAACCCGCTCCGACCCGACCCGAATTCGTAAGTTCAAAAAAAAAAATTCAATCTTTATGCTATATATTCGTAAGTTGATTATTCTTAAACAAACAAAAATAGACTTTATTTTATCTATTTACAAAATTCACTAACATATTTATTATCTATATATAAATATATTTCATCCGGATGAGGCTAGATATTTAAAAGGCTAAGGCTATATATATATTTAATATTAACATATATATATATATTATGCGGGTCGGGTCGGGTCGGGTTTTAAATCAAAACCCTAACCCGCCCCCGACCCGCCCGGGTTTTCCTTATAAACCCAACCCGCCCCGGCCTCAAAAAAACCCGCCCCGAACCCGCTCCATCCGGGTTGGGTCGGGTCGGAAACCCGCCGGGTTGGGTTTTTTTGCCATCCCTATCCATGCTTCCTAGTATGATATTTACTCAGCCTCTTCCAAGGAAAAAGGCCAATGATGTGAGAGTAATTTTCAGGGATTGTAAGGGGCATTTGCTAAACCCAACCAAAATTTCGCACAATTGGCGCCATTTCTCCTTCCCGCTTTCTTATTTAATTTATTTAACATTTTACTTACGTAGTACTATATATTAGTTAAATAAAATAAATTCAGCAAAATCCTCCCTATTTCCTTAAAAAAAACCAACTCCACCGATCCAAACCCTAAAACTTCCACCACCGGGATCCAAATTTCTGGGCGTAGCCTTACCCATTACTCGATTCGAGAAGAGGGAGGTGCGCACGATTCTTTTATGAAATCAGGATCTCCTATTGCAAGCGAGGGTTTAATGACTTCAAGCGCTTCTGCTCCTTCTTGAATCTCTCGGAAAGAGGTTCGAGCTCTTAGCTGCTCTTCTGTCGGAAAACAGGGTTGGCGTTGGCTAGCTCCTCATTCTGAAAATGTCCAGAATGGCCAGTTTTGCTCATCAAAAAGGGGACTTTCCTGGATCAGACGGGTGAAGGGTACGAGGACGTGCGAAAAAGGCCCTTTATTTGAAGCTAGGGACTTTCTTCCACTTCTCTACCTCCAAATCTACAACCCTAGAAAACAACCCCCCCAATTCCTCCTCATTGTTAGTTTTGTTACTCGATAATCAAAACCAACATACAATCTGTATTATCTCTATATAATTATATATCTTCTGTGAATTCTATTATATAAAAAGGAGGGGGTAAAGATGTTCTACTCGCATACAATATTGGCGAAAAAAGGGCCACTGGGAACAGTATGGTGCGCCGCTCATTTACAACACAAACTCAAAAAGTCTCATTACACCTCCACTGATATCTCCTCCACTGTTGGTCAGTTTCCATTTTGCTTTTCTTTCTTGTTTCTTTAATTAAAAAAGCTGGTGTTAGTTTCGTCGCCTCAATTTGAATGCTAGTTGTAAGTCTAAAGATCGAAAATTTAAATTTTGAAAACTGACGGATCTGAAAAACATTTATGTTCTTTATCTCAATGTCACGTTTAAAAGGCCAAATATAAATGAGGCTTTCAAGTTTCAAGTCTCAAGCTTCTGAATATTAAGAGGCAAATAAGACGTAACCTCTGAATTTTTGTACACAATAAACACTTCATAACACCTTCCATTCAGACTTCAAATGTCCAAACAAATAGACCCTTGTTTTAATTGCATAAATCATCAGTTTAATTGATTGATTTTCTCATTGGTTCAGTTCTTGTGGATGTTTTTATTTTTTTGTTGTGATATTTTGTGAAGTCCAAGAAAGAAAGTAATGAATTGTTTTTCTGGTTCTTTGGTTGATAATTTGGGAATGTTATAACAGACCAAAATTGGTGCTGCAAGGTGCTGTGAAGATTACTCTTTGTGAAACTATTTTTATGTTAAGATGCCGTCAACATCACTCTTTGTGAAGCTATTTAAATGTCTATTTTTATTTTGTAAAAGTATCAATTTATTGATCAATTTTCTCATTGTTGAGATTTTGAGGATGTGGGTTTTTGTTATTGTGATATTTTGTGAAATTCTTTTACGTCTAAGGAAGGTCTTAGTAAAATTGAACGCTGTATCGAAAATGTTGAGATTTTAGCCATTATCTGAGTTATGGGCAGTTGGGTACTTTACAAAATTTGGATACTTCAAGCATTCATAAATTCAGGGGTTTTAGAATGTATGTACCCACAAAGGGTTAGTGTTATCCTGCAAGTAGGGAATGAGTTTATTCTGAAGTTCGTTGATTGATAATTTGAGAAAGTTAACATGGATCAAGATTGGCGCTGCAAGATGCTATGAATATTACTATTTGTGTATTTAGATGCTATTAGTGTTCGTAAAATATTCCAAGGCTTATTGTATTTGACATCTTTCCACCATATGTTCAACTTATCTCGGGCTTTTGTTGAAATATCTGAATAGGCAAATGTCTGGTCTTTATTATGAATTGGATATAGGTCAATCTTCTATCTCATCAATTGACTTGGGTCATCTTTAGAAATCATATTTTCTTATTTAAGTTCTTTAATTATATAGGGGCAAACTTTATAATAAATTTCTCTGATATCCCAAAGAATGGTCAATGAGATCATAACTAAATTTGTAATTGCAAGACCGTTCAATTGTTTGACTATATCATTGGGTATATTGTAAGTTTGACAAGTAATAACACTATAACAGCCTATATCAGATAATCAGTTTATCTACTCCAGTTCCAATGGCATTTCCAATTAAAATATAAATTTTCTCCTCCATTCGCAAGTTAACATGTAAATAAACTTCCTTTCTACAAGGTGCATGGGGACAGGAGGGATTCTCCATCTATTTTGCACGATCTGTCTTCCTTTATTCTGTATATTTATTTTTCCTTTAACATTTCCTTTTCTCTAACGAAAGATGCTACATCATGCATCAAAAAATGTGATATTATTGTATCATCTTTTTTTGTCTCTCCACGAATCTACTTTCCATTGTATTTTTTAAGATTCTGGTCTTTATTCTCTTAAGTTATTTTGCAGAGCGCATAATGTATCCAGATGTCCCCATTGCTTTGAGAATGTCAGGCCATCTTTTGCTTGGTGTTGTTCGGATATACTCGAAGAAAGTTGACTATCTATACAAAGATTGCAATGTTGTCCTGATAGGGTTAGGAAAGTTATTTTCTACTGCAGAAGTTAATGTACCAGTGGATGCAACTCATGCACCATTTCACTCTGTCACTTTGCCAGGGACTTTTGATCTTGATGCGTTGGATTTGGATGGTGATGACCTTTATGAAGATGGGTAAATTTTTTAGCAACCCCTTTCCTTAATATTGTTTTTAATCTGTAACTTCCGATAATGCATGGATTGTTGGTTTTCAGGTTTCATAATAATCATCTTAAAAGCCAAGAAGAGATAACGCTAACAGGTAATGTTATTACACATACTTCCTCAAATCAGATTATACAACATCTTCATTCTTGTTTATGATTCAATTGAATGTAAGTGTTCAAACTTTTGAATCTATCATGTTACAGATCAAATTCCGTTTGGAAGAGACCCGTACATTCTCATCACCTTCGACAAGGTAACAATGATTACTCAAGGTTTTGTTTGTTTTTTTTACTCTCTGAAATCTGAATGTTTAATGGTTAATACCGAAAGGAACCTCTGAAAATTGTCTATGATTATAATAGGCTCTAAATACTGAATAAATCACCTTTTACAATTCTACCTTTATTATTATGACATACAATTATAGCTGATGAATAAAAAGAATAGGGGCACCATTGGAATAATATTTCATAAAAGTGCAATTAAGCATTCAGCACAAGACTTGCCTCTTCGTTAAGAGATAAAAACAAACACCACCTTATTGTTGTATGTAACCTCTGAATTACAATGCGAGTTTCACTCACACGACAAAGATCATTTTTTTTTTGTGTGTAGGATGTTCTGAAGGATTTATCACATGAGGAAGATGCTTCAGGATCAGGGGCCAGGCCAATGGAAGAAGAGTACGCATCAGATATTTCAAGAGACTCTACCCTAATCCTTTGTTTGCAGGAAGTAATAAATTCATTCTTTTTGCAATTGCAGTTCCAATCCATCAATGCCAGTACGTACAAGTGCCGGTTTTCAAGATCCCGGTCCTAGTAACCAGGCAGGAGCAGTTGATGAAAGGACTAACGAAGATAGTATTCCTCAAAATATTCCAGAAGTTGAAGTTATGCGCGATGCTGTCCATGATTTACCGTTGGGAAATGTTCCAAGTTGGCCTGACCAAGTGGATGACAGACTTGAACCAGATAGAGATTTGGAGCAGCTAATTTTTAAGGACATGCGAACTCCCGTGGTTGAAGAAATTTCAGTTCCTGGAGGCCATTCTATCCAGTCCCAGCAAAACCAAGAACTGCTTCCAAGTGCCTCAGACCAAGGCCATGGCATTTTTGATTCGCACAATTCATTTAGTGAGTTTGAATCTCAATAGAGCATCCAGCAGTTTGATTTGTGTATGGTAAATTCAAATGTAGTACAAGGAGATAAGTAGATAAGAGATGCCTGGATAATGGTTGAATTGGAAAAGGCATTTGATGCCTGTATAATTGGTTCCAAACTGACAATGGATTTCCCTTAGGGACTTAAATGGTCAACTGACGTCCGTTTGGTCGCCCAACTAGGGATGTAAATGGCCTGATATTATTGTTTTTTTAACCCGCCACAAATGGGGTGGACTGTTTTGAACCAGGCGGTTATGGGTTTCTAAGCTATGACCCCCCTTGGGTTAGGATTTACGTAAATAAACCCGTTTAACCCAAATTGGCTCAGGTACAATGTCTTTTCCCCTTAAATACCCTTATAATACTATGTATTTACAATGGGTTGGAGCTGGTCAACGAATGTTGGATTTGGGTCCAAGCATAGTAAATGGTTCTGTTTTTTAAAAATAAAACCTGTTTTGGGTTGTGGTTGGTTTAGGTATAGTTTTAGGCGGGTCGGGTTTGTACTCCCCAATGGATAACAATTGTCCTTTTGTAACGAATTACATGGACATATAAGAAACTTGGCCAAACTTAAGTTTATCTTTCACCAAATATAAACACAGTATTTGGAACAGTGGTGTGACCCTTGGCCCTTCTTTTTTTATAAAATTATATATTTTGTGATGTTTTTGGTACCTTTGATTATTGCTGTCATCTTTCATGAACTCTTATGTTCGTAACCCCGCACTGAAATTCTTGCACACATCCAATATTTAATGTTGTTTTTCACCTTGAATTCATAAACGTTCTTGTGTTGCAGGGGATGGATCGCCTGACTATGTAATTTGTCCAACTCCTCCTGTTGAGCAGCCAAAAGCTAGACCAAGAAAGAGAAAGCAGCTATTTGACGAGGCAACAGTATTGACTAACAAGTACAGATCATCAATCTTTGTATTGATTATCATATGAATATTTTATTCATTCTTCTTCAGTGTTTGATATAATGATGCGAATATTTCAGGTCTGTGAAAGAGGCATTGGACGATACTAGCAATATAGTTCGAGCAAAGAGGAATTGCCCTTGCTCTGCTTTGGGTGTTTGGAAATTGAGCAATAGATTAAAGAAGGATAAAGTCTTCTTTGATCCCATAAATACTGGTGAGTTTCTCTTGTTCATCTACTTGTCATTTGACTCCTTATAATCATATTTGTTAGAATCTTATGTTTATGAATTGATTCAAACACATTTGCAATTTTTTTTCTTTTCAAATAAGTGAGGATAGATGTTGCTACTTTGAGTATCGGGAAGGGGGTGGGGGTGAGACTTGAACCTGGGCGCCTTATGTCAATAATCACACTTTCAATGCCTTGAGATTCGTTCTGGATCGAATTGTTTGTATAATTTAAAGTAAACATGATTGTAACGAACTTTACAATTTATTGATTTGCGCATCACAGGGAATTTCATTTTCACACGAGACTCAGTTTTTTTGTAAACTTGCACTAAATTCATTTGTTTTCGAAAAAGATTTTTGTTAAAAATAATTAATGTTCTAATCTAGGCAGATGGTATTTCAATTACCTTCTCTTCAACTCTTCTTGATTGATACTTCATGTTTGAACAGTTTAATTTATTATTTACCATTTTTTTGTACTTAACCTTATGATTTGGATAATGATACACAGGGCTGTCTGCTGATCTTTGTAATATATTCACTGAAGATTCTATTTCTTCGAAACCTCATTTAGTTTCTACAGAGGCAGCTCAACGGGAGCCGAGTGTTGCACCAACTTCTGATCCCACAAATGATGTTGACATGGAATATGAACGTATTCGTAACTATGAAGGCCCTTCGACGAGCAATGTTTTGCCCGATATTGTGCCTCCTTCAGCTATATTCCCGTCTTCTCCAAATGACTTTTTGCCTTATCCAAGTAGTGGAGGAGATGACTTCACTCCTGGCTATGGAACCACTTCAGAACAGGTGCCAACAACTACTGGGACCAGAGTCACACCAACACCAGACCCTGGCGCATCTACTGGACCTCTTGGGTCTGATATGGACACCCCAGTGAATTTGTTTGACAACACAGGCCTTTCCGATATTCCTGAGATGGCTGATTCTGGAGTAGGGGTAATAAACGTGTTAACAATTCTTTCTCTAATATTCAGTACTCCTAGAGTACCACGTGGTTGTATTCCAGTCCAATGGTGACGCTCCCGGTACGATTCACCTAAAGAATATATAAAGAATGAATGTCAGAATGTCTG
Organism: Lonicera japonica; assembly: GCA_021464415.1. NCBI lineage: Eukaryota > Viridiplantae > Streptophyta > Magnoliopsida > Dipsacales > Caprifoliaceae > Lonicera > Lonicera japonica. The sequence goes on along the minus strand of CM038471.1, from coordinate 72,100,140 downwards.
CTTATTTAGCACTCACATATTGCTTTGTAGCTTGGCGATGTGGTACTCTAGGAGTATTAAATATTTTCTGCTCTCTATATATGTGTACATGAATGATTGCATACATTTACATATTGCCTCTCAAGACAGAATCTGTTCATTAGGATAATACTAGTGCGTTTCTACCCTTGGATTTTTCACTTGTTAAACTTTTCTGTATTTGAGTTAATGATGTTTTATTTTGATTCTTAATGTAACTGCTAATTATTATTTTTGAGACAGTCCATTATAAATCATTAGAGTAGAGTGTGCATGAAGTGTGAGCGACATGTTTTGATGTTTATCTTATGCATGATTTAAGGATGTTATGGTATATGTCTTACTAGTATTCAGTGCTTCTTGTTACGCAATAAAATAGTGTTGAATCTGACCACGCTATTTGTATCATTGCAGGAGCTAAGTTTTCTAGAAGATGATAATACACCAGCTGGTAATCTGAAAAGCCCTTTAAATTTTCTGTTTAGATGCTTTTTATTTTATACAATCCAGATATTTCTTTTCTTGCTTGCTCACGAAATACAGTATTCCTCTTTTGATCTTGAAAAAATAATATTAGTACTAAATGTTGTCTCTTTAATTCAAATAATAATCTTAAATATAGCATAAATTAATCACCATTGCTTAACAGGAGCACAAGGGACTCCAGAAGTTGACTATTCTTTAAGAAAAGAAAATGGAACGCCTGAAATCAACACCTTATCTGTGAGAACAAGGTAGCCCATCTCTTAAAATGTCTCTTTTTATTTTTTATTTTTTAAACACGCATTTTAAAAATGATCTGTATATGAATTTCGTGAAAACTTGTGTGCAGGGCCGTGGCTCAATTCCTAATAATAAAGTCGTCAACTGCCCCAATATCAGATGACCAATCGGGAGAACTTAGTATGAACAACATCTTAGAAGGGAAAAGAAGAAAAGTATCTGCTCGAATGTTTTATGAGACACTGGTAAATTTTTTATTCGACTACCCTATTTGTTTCCGGGAAAATATTTAAGAAAAAGATTCTGTTTCAGTGTTGGGTTAGAAAAAGGGTTGAATATATATGAATTTTGTGTGGATTGTTTTAGGTTTTGAAGAGTTATGGACTTGTAGATTTGGAGCAAAAAGAACCTTATGGTGATATTACATTGAAGGTTATGCCTAAGCTTTCCAAGGAACAGTTTTCAAGTTAAATGTCTTCATATGTAAAGGTAAGAATCTAATTCCTCATATCATATTATGTGTTTTTCTTCTTCAATTACTTCTTTTTTTGAACTGGGAGACAGTTTAATTTCTCTATGAAATGAGAAGGAAGTCTAATGCACACACTTTGGGTGCGTTTGACTGGTTTGCATGGGACAGAACTGAATTCCTCAGAATCGTTTACATGGGAATTTTTTTGTGAAAACCCAAAATGTAGAGAAGGTGGTTGTTTTTGAAATAACAAGGAAAAGTAGAAACGAAGCTAAACCAGGTTGTACCACAAAAATTCATTCCACTGAAAATTACACAACCAAACACAATTGAAGATTGAGATAAAAATCTTAATTTTCCTTTGAAAGCAAATGCAATCAAAGGCACCTTTAGTCGCCATGTTAGGGAGACTTATTTGATTGTTGATGCTATATATATATACTCACACATGCATGTTAAATGTATATGTATTCATTTCATATGCTTGTTAGTCATAGAATTTTGGGCTCTAATGATATTGCAGTTAAGGCTTGTACACTCGTGGGGAGGCATAAAACTTTCTGTTGTGGAGTTGCTGATAAATTATTGTAGCTGACGGCTCTGCTTAGAGATCTGCCATCCCATAAAAGTGTCCCATTTGGGCTGAGCCTAACCCGGGAATGACCCAGCTCATACCTGCCCACACATAATTACACACGCAGAGACGTATATATATATATATATATATATTGTACTGATGATCTGCGGTGACAATGTTGGTTATGTGAAGAACTGAAGATTGTGATCGAAGGAATGGATAAAGAATATTGAGTTGTGTTTTGAAGTTTTAAAGGGGTGCGATCTGATTTTTTTTCTCAGAGAAATCAAGTTTTCAAGTTGTTAGCAATCACTGTATAGATGCAAGCAACTTTTTTAATTTAGGTTGATGTTTATAATGAAGAGGAAGAAGATGAACATCTATACCATATTGTAAACTCAAGATACATCTCAACCACTTGAAATTACTTTTGATTCCAATTCTTACCCTTAGGCCTTGTTTGGTTTACAAAAGAGAAATCAATTTTCTTATCTTTCTTATGGAGGCGGGAAACTAAATTTCTTTTCTTGTATTTAATAAAGTATGGAAAGTATTTAGGTAAGGGTATTATTGTCTAAATTTTTTGTAATAAATGCTTGGAAATTATATGGGAAAATCAATTCTATGTGTTTTGAAAGAAATGGTTTTATCCCCTACTTTTTTCCTTTTTTGGGAAAGTGTTTTCGGAATTTGTGCTTAGCAAACAAAGTAAATAAACGACTTTCTTTTTCCAAGTATTAAAATTCGTGAACCAAATGAGTCTTTACGGTTTTCTTTTTCATTATTGCACAACAATTGTCTTAAGAATGTAAGATGTGATCTAACATTAACTTTGTTTTCATTTTTTGTTTAATATAATTTATAATAACAATATTAATTTTATTGTATTGTATTTATTTACTTATGCATTTATATTTAGTTAGAAACAATTAATAGTGATATTCAATTTAATATATATTCACATGAATTACTATTAGAGGTGCACATGGCTTGGATTGGATCGGTTTATTAGTTAAACCAATATCAAACTAATTTAGTTTAATTTTTTTTTTTGTATTCAATGTAAACCAATTATACGAAAAAATTGAACCAAACAAAAACGGTTTTGGTTTGTCAGTTATAAATAAAATTTAATTAAAAGAATTCTAATGTTACATAGATCTATGAGTATCATCAGCGAGACAACACGTGATACATTTATTTTGTAGCACCGCACTAAACTTTTTAACATTAATGGTCTATTTTAAACTTACTAACCTACTATTTGATAAAATTTAGTGAGTTTAAAAGGTATTTAAGTAGAATTAAGTTTTAACTTTTTAAATCGGTAAGAGTTGATAGGGAATGAAACCATTTTGAATTTGATTAGGACTTTATTATATTTATGGTGTACAATATTTGTCGACAAGTTAACCAATAATATTAAAGATTGAATAACGCACATACAAAATATAAATATGTATATATACGATTTCAGATTAGTTCGGTTAATCCAAAAGCTAAACCCAGAACTAATCTAATCCAATTGGTTTTGAAAATAATCAATCCAAATAAATGCAAATAATTTTATAAACCAATTTTTCAATTTACCCATAACCATGTGCACTCCTAATTACCATTTTCTTCTCACTTCATTAGATTTTTGTTGGATGTTCTTAAATGCACTCACAAAATCCATCTTTTTATCCCAGTGAGAGAATACTTTCTTCTCACCCCACCAGTTTTTTGAAAAAACTTGCAATTCACTCTAGTGGTAGGTGAGTTTATAGAAATAATGTAGGGACGATAAAGTTTAATCGCTAAAAGTAAAAATATTAAATAATATTAACTTTGCATTAAATTAATACATAATAAAAAAAATTATGTCATTCTTAACAAATTTCATTAAAAATTATGAGTCATAACATCTAAATAAAAAAAATATTAACTTTTGTATTAAAATAATACATAATAAAGAAAATTTACATCATTTTTAATAAATTTCATTAAAAATTACATATAAGTCACATTTCTTATGAAAAAAATATAAAATATTAATTGAGATAAATAGATTTTTAGCAATTATATTTCATATAATCTATTACTATTCATTATTCTCAAATGGTTATTATTCATATTTTAAATTTGTCTATTAATTTTATTTTTGTGAAATAAATAAATATAAATTCTAATTCACTATACTAAAAACATTAAAAAAACCATTGTAACATTCAACAATAATATGTAAATTTGATTCGGCACAAATCATGACTAAACTGATTCATACTCCTATAATTGAACTAACATCAAAACACATAAAAATAAAGTAATTTATGTTAAGCTAAAACACATGTACCATTAATAATAAAGGAGTATCGAAAAAAATGGTGTTCTAAATACCTTAAAACTTAAAAGCTTTATTAGTATAGTTGTTGTGTGCATGAATTAATTCAGCACTCAGCTTAATTTTGTAGTAATTTAGTGCATGAAAATTAATTCACTAGAAAGCCATATAAGAGATAGTAGTACTTGTGAACTTTAGATATGTCGTTATAAACACAAAGAATAAAAACTATAACATGGGGAGATCTATGTGTAAATTCATCACAATTTTTTTATTTTAATGACTTAAAACTACCTTTTTTTTTCTTTTTAAAAAATGTTATCTTTCGTGAAAAGGGGAAAAATGAATTGAAAAAATAAAGTAGTTTTCATAAAAATAACTCCTTTATTAATATATGTTGTTACTTTCGATTTCTATTATAGAAAATTGATTTCCTTACAAAATATTAAAAGGATAGAGATTTTCTCACCAAAACTATTTTATTTTTCAATATTTGTTTACGAGTAATTTTAAGAATTTAAATATTGAAACAATAAAAGCACAACATACAATTCATATATATATATATATATATAAATATTTATGACATATTAGGCGCATGTTAATACTACCTTTATTTAACTTTGAAATTAAATAACTTACCATGAGTTTTATTGAGCTATGTATGCATCCACAAATAAAAAGATTAAATAAATTAAGAAAAACATCATAAAAATGTTATTGTGCTGATGCAAGTGAAAATAAAAGTGTAGCACTCTATATAAAAGTATGAGGATAGTTATTATAAGCTTACATCTATGAGATATATGTAATTAAATGAAAATAGTAGAAGCTTAATTGTTGGAAAGAATAATTTTTTTTAACTAATTTTTAATTTTTAATAATTTAAGTGGGCGAGAAAATAAATTAGTGGCGATTTTTTCAAAGTATAGAAAGCGGGGTGAGAAGAAAGGATTTTACGCTATTTTTAGGTTAAGATTAACGTAACTTTGACTTTTGATGGGGTGGGAAGACGGATTATGTGAGTGCATTTAAGAACACCATTTTTTTTGATACAACGTGTTACACTAGAGTTCGATTTGAAATGCCTATTTTAACCGCCAAATGAAGCTGTCATATTTTTGAAATGCCTATTTTACCTGAGCAATCTTGTTTTTCATAAAAAAATTGCTAGCAATAGGACTCGAACACTTGCTTCTAAGCAATCTTGACTTAAGGTTAATCATTAGCCCCATATCATTTTTGTTGATCTTTTTCTTCAAATTAAATATATGCGAATTGCACACACTTCTCGTGTGCCGGATAGTATAGTATATACACACACACGGGCTTAAATATACATCTCGAGCCAGAAGCTGTTCACTAGGATGATAGTATTAGTGCCTTTTCTAGGCTTGGGATTCCTCACTTGTTAGACTTTTCCTATATTTGAGTTAATGGTGTTTCATTTTGATTCTTAGTAATTCTAGTAAGTAATAAGTAATATTTTTAGGCTATTCCGTTATAAATCATTGGAGTCAAGTGTACATGAAGTGCGTGCTGCATGTTTTGATGTTCATCTTATGCTTGATTTGAGGATTTTATGCGTTACTGCATCCTCTTTTTTTTTTTGATAGGAAACAAGCCAATTTTATCACTAAATAAGAAGGGAACAGAACAAAAGAAGCTGCAGAACAGCAGATGAGGCATCTGCTAAAACAGCTATCAACAGGGGCGGAGCCAACTGGAGGCCAGGTGGGGCCATGGCCCGAGCTGGACTTTTTGTAAATTTTTAGAGAGTAGAGGGGCTGCTGCGCAAGAGGGGGAAAATTGAGGGCCGGTTTTGTAACTAAAGGAAGTTGAGTTGTTGGGCTAGGGGTGCGCTGTGCAAATAACAGTATAAGTCCAGGGGTACGATTTTGTAATACAAGTTTAGGTTATTTCATATATCACGAAGGAAAGTAGAAGCCAAGAATGAAACAGAAGGCTCTTTTTTTCTTCAAACAATTGCTGCTTAATTTTTTTAAGCATAGCGCAGCAGCAACCAGCAGTGCCTCCACCCTCTTTTTAGTTTCATTCTTCATTTGTTCCGGTATTTTAGGTTAGATTTTTTTTTATAATTTTATATAATTTTTTTTTTAAAAAATGCATATTAAGAATTAGGTGTTTTAATGTTGATTTGTTTCTTAAATTATTAATATATTTGTTTGTTAGTTATTATTTAGTAATGTTGATTTGCTTCTTAAATTGTTAATATATTGATATTAAATTTGATTATTGAGGTTGATTTGAATATTAAGATTTATGTGTTTTAATGTTGATTTGCTTCTTAGATTGTTAATATATTTGTTTATTAATGTTGATTTGTTTATTGTTTGTTGGTGTATATGCAAAAAATTCTTGTTGTGTTAATAGTTTGGCCCCCCCTGAACAAAAATCCTGGCTCCGCCACTGGCTATCAACTTGAGAAAAAACATCAAACATCACAGCGAAGCTATTAATCTAAAAAGCTACCACTATCCAAATCCAAAAGAAAACGATCTGCACTATCAAATATATTTGAAACTCTAACCCATAATACAATTAGGAATCGAGTATGGCCCCAAATCTCATTGGAACTGCTGCTTTTGTCTTCAAACACCCTTTTATTTCTCTCCATCCAAATCATCCAAGCCAAAGCCAACAAAGCAAACCTTCAGATACTTAACAAATTGACCAAGAAATTTTGTTGTAACATGAACTTAACAAATAATTTATGAATGTACATTTCATACACATGCTAGGTATTGGTAATGTCTCTCATCTGTCATATCTTATTGACAAATGATGCCCATTTTGATTCATTAAATTTATACATAGTGGCTTCTCAATAGTATGATATTCATTTGTATTCAGTGGTTCTAGTTACATGTTAAAATATTGTTGCACCTGATTGTGCTATTTTTATTAGTACAGGAGCCAAGTTTTCTGGAAGATGATAGTACACCAGCTGGTAAGTAGAGAAACCCTTCGTATATTCTATTTAGATGCCTTTTATTTTGTATAATCTTTTTGGGACGGAATCAATGCACCAAATTTTGCGATGGTGAACAAATTTTCTTCTCAAACATTGAGTAGGTTTAAATTATTGGACTCTTAATTTTCTTCTCAAACATTGAGATTTCAAATTCAAATTAATTAAATCATGAAAACGGTTTTAGCAATTAACACTAAAAAACTGTTTTGATTAATGACAAATTAATTCTAAATCTCCTCCCCTTTGTATAAACGAAAACACACACCTCTTTACGAATTTCTCTCTTGCTCTCTATAATAGTATTGTTTTGGTGGTGATCAAGTCCATATACTATTTAAGTTCGTTCCGCGAGTGACACCAAAGTGCTAAAGGTAGACACTCTTTGTACCGTTTCATCCTGGGAGACAAACGCCATAACAAACCTCAAAAGTACTACGGGAGGCGGCGTAATTTTTTTAAGTAGATCGTGTGATACACGAAACTCGGTTTCACATTCTATTTAAATTGTTAATTTCCACGTTTTCGCTAACAATGACTCCAGAAGTTGAGTGCTCTTTAAGAAAAGAAAATGCAACTCCAGAAATCAACACTTTGTCTATTAGATCAAGGTATAACATCTCTTAAAATGCCATTATATATATATATATATATTTGTTTTAATATTTGAAAATGTTCCGCATATGAATTTTCTGTTAACCTCTGTGCAGGGCCGTGGCTCAATTCCTAGTGGAAAAGTCATCAACTACCCCAGCCAGTATTGGAAGACCAATCGGGCGAACTTAGTTTGAACAAAATCTTAGAAGGGAAAAGAAGGAAAGTATCTGCTCGAATGTTTTATGAGACACTGGTAAGTCCTAATACTTTTCCATCCATTTACCCTGTTTGTTTACCAGGAAAATAATTGTGGAAAAGAGTTGGTGTTTCATTGTTAATTGTTTGGCTAGAAAAAGGGTTAAATATATATGAATATCTTGATGGCTATTTTAGGTTTTGAAGAGTTGCGGACTTGTAGATTTGGAGCAAAATGAACCATACGGTGATATTACCTTGTATGCGGCCTAAGCTTTCCAAGGAACAGTTTTCAAGTTAAACGTCTTCATGTGGTATAGGTAAGAATCTAATTCCTCATATCATATTGTGATTTTCTTGTTTAAGCACTTTGATTCATGAACTGGGAAGCACTTTCTTTCAATTTGAAAAGAGAAGAAAGAAGTCTAATGCACACACTTGGGGTTTGTTTGGGTAGTTTAATTGGACTGGAAAGAATTGAATTCCTTGGAATTAGTTTACATGGAAAAAAATTCATGAAAAGCAAAACCTTAGAAAAGGTGGTTGTTTATGAATAACATGGACAAGCAGAGATGAAGCCAAACCAAGTTTTACCACAGAAATTGATTGCATGGAAAATTTATGCAATGCAATCTGAGGCCCCTTTAGTCACCATATTAGTGAGACTAATTTGATTGTTGATGATATATATATTGTATACGTGCCTGTATAAATGACATGTACAAGATACACTAAAAAATGTAATTAGTTTTTCTTGAATAATATTTTCTGGGGTTAAAAATAAAATAAAATGACATGTATTCATTTGTTTATGCTGATTAAAAATAAAATAAAATAAAATGTAATTAGTTTTTCAAATTTTGGGTCAATTAGTCAATCAAGGGATGTAATCCTAATTTGAGATCTTACAAAGGATTAAATCTTTGACATTCAAAATAAGATGGGCTTAATACTAGTTTTCTATTAGAATTATAGAAATTTGGGCTCAAATGAAATTGCAGTTGGGGCTTGTACATAGGAGGAGTGAATTACATTTTCTTCATCGGAGTTGCTGATAAATTATTGTAGCATACAGTTGCCATCCCATAAAAGAGTCCGACCAGGGTTGAGCTCTACCTGTACCAACCCCGACATATTCAACCCGCCCGTATGCATTCTACATATGTTCTCTCGCAGCTTAAATGTTCATTTGGTTTGAATTTTTGTTCGTTCTTGAAATTCAAAATGGGACTAATTTACATGGAAAGTAGTTTGGTGCCATCAACTCATGATTCAATTTCCTGATATGAACTATTTGAGACTCATGTAATTTAAAATTGCAAGAACTAATCAAAACTTGAACTAATCTATCCTTTGCTGTTATTTATTTGTTCCTGTGGCACAAATTTAGCTTTGTTTATTTATTTTTTTACTTTTGAGTTTCCATATAGCTATTAATTACGTGATGGATGTGAATAATGTTTGTGAATAATCCTTCTTCTCAAGGATTTATAGAATATAGTTAATATAGCTAGCATAAATGATTCTCATTTATCACGGGTTTGCTCTTAATTCTATTGTAATATGTTGTTAGGCAATGCATGCGTAACTTGATTACACAGTTAATTTTTTATTTTTTCAAATAACAAAATTAACAAATAATTAAATTGGTTGAGCGATAAGACATTATTTCATATTATTAGAGATTTAAATACATATAATGCGATGTGGCTCTCATTTTTTCTATACATGTGGATACTAATTTAAAACAAAAAAGTTTTAATATTTGAAGAAGTTGTTTAGTGGTAAGTTACTAACATGTCTTCTTTTCTAACTTTAAAGTCACAATTTCAAGTCATAAATAATCGAACGTGATTAGCTTGTTTCTTTTTTTAGATGGAGTCTCTGTAGTTGTAAAATTTTTCGTGTCCCAACACCTTCCGCGAAGGAGATTAATTGAAGTGCTCATAACTTCATAAGTTAATTATGACATTTCTAACATAGACAAAACAAATTAGCTTGCTTTTACAGAAGATAGATTAAAAGTGAGGATATAAATCATATTATATTTTTATGTTACTTGTTAATATCTGACCAAAGTGCCCCCGAAGAATACTATAGCTATTTTAGTATATGATGAATTGACTTCATTTTTCCACCGAGTTGAAAAAGCAACCGCAAATTCCTTTGTCGTTGTCAACACGATTTCAATGGTCAAACAACCATGAAGTTGCAGGGAAAATCACTTTACAATGCACTTGTTTCCCTTGCTCACCAAGCTAAGTAAAAAAATTTCCTATATTATCTTAACTAGTATTTCTCAATTCATCAAATCCATTATCGTCCTTCTCTTTCAATAATCTTTTTGTTTTGCTAAAATAATTTACAATCTCTATAAGTCAACGACCAAGTTACTTAACAAGAGAATATTAGGGCAAACAATGGTATTTTCCTCATCCAATTTTAATTTCTTTATGATGAAATTCTTCTCATCTATCTTCAATTGTTTTTTGCCCTCATCATCTTCGCCTCGTGTTTCTAATGAAACTGTCATATCCGGCCAGAAATTGCTTTCTTCAAAGAAACCCAAGAGCAAATCAGAGTCATCTGGAGCTTTGATCGTTGTTTCGCACTTTCCAATTAGCTCACAACTGTCGCGTTTGTAGAGACCGAACTGGATTCTTTAGTTTTGAAGCATGAACAAGCTTGTTCATGCTTTCAGAGAAGATATATCATAGCAGCAGCAAAAAAAGAAAGTTAATTTGTGCTTATGGAGGAGAGGGAGTTGTTGAGAGGCATTAATGTTAGGCTGGATATCAGGTTTACCAAATTTGCGTATCAGAAAGATATGTAACTTTCTTTTTTTTTTTTTTAATAATTTTTTTTTAGGGGTTTTGGCTGTTGCCCCCCTCCTTGGTAAAAAACAAAAAAATAAAAGAAAAAGCAAATCATTTGGGAGAATGTCTCAGTTATTTTATGAGTGTGTTTGTGCAGTTCAAATTTTGGGATGTGCTGTGCTTTGTTTATATATTTAGGTTGGACTTGTAAGTTTTAACTTTTTGTTCGATGCTGATGCTTCCCTGTTTTCTTATATATTTACCGGTAATTGTGCACTGTTCATAAAACCTATTATTCGTATGATTTGAGTTTTTGTTCGTTTTAGAAATTTTAAATTGGTAAATTCATACAAGATATTTCTTTTATTTCATATCAAAACATTAAATCATAAGTGGCTGATCCTTAAACTTTTTATATAAAATTATTATTTCAGATTCCAAATAAAAACTCAAGGCTAACGAAAATTGAATGACTAATTATTACTGTTTTTTGTGTGACAAATAAAATACTAATTTTATGAAACACCAAAATATGCGACAAAGAAGGGGAAATATGCAAATAAAGCAATAATAAAAAATTTAATCAATGAAAGAATTAAAAGGGCTTGTCACTTTGTCGTCTTGGTCTAAGTTTTCCTCATCTAAAGTTTGAATATGAAGAAACACAATGATTAAGATAAGTACTTGTAAGGTAAATTTGTGATTTATTTATGGGTAATTGATATTAGCAATCTATAAAACTATTCTAAACTCCAAAATTATCTTTAGTGACACTTTATCTGAATCTTTTAGGACATTTTTTTTACCAGTAAATATGATTTTTGAGTGTTATAATACTTTTGTGGAGGTACTAATATCATTACCTTTTATTTATTAGGGTCTTTTAGATGTAGCAATAACAAGGTGCACTGCATTATATATTACAAACTTTGTGTGTAATAATTACTTACATGATGATAAGTGTGATTTTTAAGTGATGTTGGATTGGATCGGTTTGACATTGGTTTCACTAAGGTAGAAATCAAATAGATTTTATGTTTGGTTGGTTTTTTAAAAGGGAAACTAATCCAATTCGTTAGCCTCACCAAATCCAATAAAAATGGAATTGGATGGATTGGTTTGTGATGTTTGGATTGGATTATGCACAACCTTACTTACAAGAACAATATACTTAACATTAACGTAGAAGCTCATGTGGATGCCCAAAATTGTTACAATTAATAGTTAACAAACTCTTGAATGGTTGGCAAAGAGCTGGATAAGATTATTAAAAGAGGTTAACTGATTTTGGATTTGTGGAAAAAGTATAACTCAAAATACTTATTTTAGGAGTGATATTATTGTTGGAACAATATACAACTTTGAAAGCATATAGTGTAATTTCTTAAAGTAATACTATACTATGGCAAATAGATAATTGCTTTGACAATAAGTGTACTTTATTACAAATGTGAATTAAGAGTTGTTCACAAGATAAAATGTCACCTTGTAATTGAATAAAAAGTTAAGGGGCGGAGATATTGACACCTTCAATATCTCTTGAAAATACTCCCACTTTTCATTCAGTTATTCACAACTGAGTAAGGTATATGCTATTTGGTTATGAAAGATCGAGTATAAACTTGATAATATTTTACTCGGTTGTCAATAACCGAATATATAAACTTATACTCGGTTCTCAAGAATTAAGTAACATACATCTTACTCGGTTGCAAAGAATTGAATGAAAGTGGGAGTGTTGTTAAATTTTTTTGGATGCCAATATCTCCGCTCAAAATTAAGTGAACCTACTCTTTTGCAAATAATGAGTTGACACTCTTTTTTTTTTGCGGATTTAGAAATGGGCTGATGGGGGCTAGCTATAGCCCAGCCTAAAATTTTCATTCCATTGCTATCTTATAATACTATTCTTAGCCCAGGCTAAATTTCTGGCCCAACTTATTCTTAGGCTGATCCTATTCACATTTATTTTATTTATATATCCATTGTGTACTTTTTTCTTTTAGTTGACTGCATTACATATTTATTCATTATCTTTATCACCATATATAGTCCTAATTTCTTCTTTTATTTTTCCTTTCTAGTTGAGGATGGAGTTACAAAAACATCACTCAAATTAAGTTCTATTAACTCAAAATGGAATTCTTTGTTCTCATTGATCGATACCCTTTTTTCACCATTGTGTGCTAACTATTGTCTCCCCAGTCCTCCAATACAATTGGATTCATTTTTTAAAATTTAATTTATTATACTTTTGATAATTAACTTACGTGATTTTTTTTAGCTCGATGGAACTATTTTCAGTGGAGAACCAAGAATTGATTAGCTTGGAGGCAATTTTTGAATAATATGAAAAATAAGAAAATTATATGCCAAATCAAGGAATAGTATGAGAAAATATTTAGTCAATTTTTTTAATTAAATCAATTGACATATTAAATATGTATTGGTTAAAATGCGGGATTGTGATAATATGTCGATCGTTGCATGCCCACCATCTACATCGATTAATTTTTTTAAAATTGATTAAATAACTTGATCCATATATATTACATTATTCTAAACTCAAGAGGATCGAGCGATCGAGCATTATTTCATATTCTACCTACCTACCTACCTACAAGCTAACATTATTGTACTCAATTACCACGTGTATCATATGTGTATGGTCTCTGTCAAAAAATATGAGTGCCTATTGATACATGTAATTTTTTTTACTAAAAAAAAAAATATACATGTTGTTGGTGCTTATAAAATCAACACGATATCTATCCATTAGATCTCAAAGAAATTAATTGGTCGACCTTCACAAATGATTTCTTATGATTTTCTTAAACTATTGGAAAATTTTAATTTGACCTAGCTATTCATATTATATGGAATATTAGAAAATGTAGCTTGTTTAAGAAAGTTTTCTGCAAAAGAATTAGCATATGATAATTTAGTAAATTAAAGATCTATAATTTACCAAATTTTAAAAGGATGCAATGTTAGCTTTGCTGTAAATTTTGGATTGTAACTTTTTATGGTATCGTGTAAAATTAAGTTTGTATTGCATATTTTTTAGCAGATTACTATTTCTAAATGTTAATTGATAGTGCTATATATAGAGTTATTTCTACAAGTTACAAATTTAAATTCATTTATTGATAAAAAACACACATGATAACTTTTTTTTTTATTATACAAAGTTAAGTTTGCAGTCGTTGTTTTTTTAATGCATTACTATCTATTGGGGTTTAGTTGACATTTCTCTAAATTAAGTTACGTGAGATACATAAAAATATACTTATTAAAAAATAAAAACAAAATTTGCAAAACAAAATTTGCATTAATTTTTTTTTCAAACACAAATGATGAATAGGAATCATAGGCTAAGAAGAATTAAATAACATGCCTTTACTTCAAACAAATACTATTCTCTGTATTTTTTTTTTCAAAAAACATTCTTATAGATGGAGTTTTTACCCATTTTTTTTTAATATAATTCAATTATTAAAGAAATCTTTTTTATGACTTGATAAAGTAGTGAATGTATTTATCCTATAAATAGCAAAGGCAAGAGAGTTGCATAGAGTACTCACATATATAAAGCTATATATATATGTATGAAAATGGGCACTAGAGGATGTTTGATCTTCTTGTACTTGATAGTTTTGGGTACTCATTCAGCACAAAGTACAACTCCTATTCCTGCCCGTTATAGACCTCCATTCAATCGCACTGCTTTTCCTGATGATTTTGTTTTTGGGGCAGCCTCTGCTGCTTACCAGGTATATATATATATTATTAACAATTCACCTTTTGTAAATTATAAGAGTGGGGAAGGTGATGGACACATAATTTTGAATTTGGGGGTCAAAATACAGCTACTAATTTTATTTTTTTTGACATAAAAATAATAACATAAAAACAAACTCAAAATAAGTTAACCAAAAAAGATTAGTCATTCTTATCTGTTATTTTCTCTGTATTTTTTTACTTATAAATTTTACTTAAAAGAAAAAAATTGAAGGGGCTAATAAGGTTTATCATGTCTATACATAATCAAATAATAATATTACTACTCAAAATTTCAAAAATTTAAGAACTCTATGCAAATTTTTAAAAAGTTAGGGGGACGGCCCCCCTCGATCCATTAGCCACCGGATCGGAAAAAGGGGTTCTAGAACAGATTGGTTCGTGGATTGACATTTAAAATTTTACATTTTTAAATGAATTCATTCATGAATTTTTTGACGACTTTCAAGAATAAAGATCAGATAGGCATACACCAAATTTTACTCTTGAGATGAAAAATTAACCAATTACTAGCAAAATGAGGGGTGGGTTAATTAATGCTATATGCTTTTAGTGACGATAAAATACCAGCGTCGACAATTTTTTTTTTTTTTACAAAAGTTACGATAAATATCCGTTGCTAAAAAAATATATGTTGGCTAATGGTCAGCCATAACAACATTAAAATTCCTCTCTTTATGTATATGTATTAAAACCGCATTGCTAATGTATGTATTCAAGTATTCATACATGGTTTAATGTTAGGTCGAAGGAGCAGCAAACGAAGGAGGAAGAGGACCTAGCATATGGGATACTTTCACTCATAATCATCCAGGTTTTTTTTTTAATGTTTATATATGTATATATAAATAAATACTTACTTTTATAGGCACACATTCAAGGGATAAATTTAAAAGAAACATGTCTTGTTTTTAGTTAGAGTACTGAACGCATTTTAGATATTTTTGTAATACAAGTAATGATAGTCTGAAGTTCATTGAGGGGGAGGGGACGGGAATTTAAACCTTGGTGGCCTTTGAGAAACCATACCTTCTCTACCACTCGATGACTTCAGTAGCTTAATTTACGTAAAGCACTCAACATTATGATTAGTAACACTAGCTTATTACTCTTATATGGTTACATAGTTTAGCAAATTGATTATATACATTCCAAAAAAAGAAATATAAATCTTAGGCTTTGTTTGACAACAATTTAAGAAACGAGGTAAAAACAAATGAAAATAAATTGAGATATGTAATGAGATTAATGTACTTTTAAAACAATTTAATAGTTGACCTATAGGCTATAGATAACACATTAATTTATGCACTCACAAGCTGTGTATAATATTTTAGGTTATCTCTTGGAATATAGCTTACACCTATTCACAAACTAAATAGAACTTTATCAGGGCTTAACTGTTATAAAAATGAAAAAAAAAGATTTAATTCCTGAATTTAAAACTTTTTAAGATTTACAATTTTTTATTTTAACATGATTTCTGGAGTTACTCTTTTTTTGTATCTTGCACAACATATCGCATACATTAGTATCTCCCGTAAAATTATTATCCGCTGCTGACAAAGTTAATATTAACTGCATAATATTTATGAATCTAAGTTCTCGCTTGAATTGAGCTACTAAAAAAACCTGACTACAAGGATTACGTTCTTTTAAAAATAAGTTGAGAACCGCATGCTAAAAATTAACAAACTCGGAATTATGATCGCCCATATTAACTGTGTCTTATACTTTTATACATAATTTATAATTGTACGTTAGTTTGTTAATTAAATAGCCATGCATGTAGAGAACCATAAGGAGACTAAACTAATTAATTAATATGAGTAAACAAACACTTTTTTGTTCATGAATTGAAGTCACCGTTTCGCCTACGAGATCCACCCAGCGATATGATTGGATCTATTCCTATTTTATGCATGCATTCCTAGACATATATATTATAACTATTGATGATTGATCGAAGCAGTAAATGATATTAGTCCAGAACAAATAGTTAAAAGCTAGCATTTTAACTATTGATGATTGATCGAAGCAGTAAATGATATTGTTCGACTTGTGTACCAAATTTATTATACACATATACACATATACACATATATATCAACACGGATCTAGTGTGGATCGATCTTTAATAATAAATTTTTATTATTAAAATAGAGGGAGATATTTTTGAGTGACTAAAATTTGCAACTAAAGAACTGTTCATATATATATATATATGAAAATTGTTTTACCTATCATTTTGAAAAGCCCAATCTCAACACTTGTCTAAACCTAATATAATACAAAGGAAACTATCTTACATGTGACAGTACTTTATAGGCGCCATGTGGTATTTAATTTTGGTGATTAATCAATGTACGGTGAGGAATTGTCATTCTGCAGTAATTAAATAATTGTATAACTTATTAAATATGATTACTTAGAGGAACCGACCATATTAAGGAGCCATATGTCCTTTTGCCTATGCATTTGGTTAATTGATAATTCATTTTAACATATATATGTATAGAAAATCATAATTTTTTTTTTAAAAAAAGCTTGCAGTGTTTATTGTATTAATTTTCTATTTTTTCATACAAGTAATAGATCTATAAAAGTTCAATTGGGGGAGGAGGTGGAGGAGGAGATTCGAACCCTGGTGGCAAATATTATACCATTACTATCTTGCCATTAATTTATTTATTATTCCATACTTAATAAATCCAAAATACAACTGTGATATGACTAAGAGGACAAAAAAATAAGAATCAATTATAGAACCTTCAAATTTATGAAAACAAAATACTAAAAATAGTAATAATAAATATGCATGAGGATCGTAAATTAAAAAGTAGTTCGTTCGTTACAAATTGGTCATCTTCTCCTAGTTTAAATTTAGTGTATTGTATCTTAAATTAAATCCTTAAATAATGCGTGCTTGTGGATGGTAGAAAAAATTTCGGACCGGAGTACAGGAGATATAGCTGTTGATTTTCATCATCACTATAAGGTATGGTTTCATACATTCTACAAGAAGGAAATTTATGCTTTTTTTTGGCTCTTCTTTGTGATTATTTACCATGTCAATTTAATACGCTAGTGATGACAATGTAATTTTCTTTTTGTAAAAAAATAATTTATTTTACGAAATTATTGGAAATGTTGTAGGGGGATATTAAATTGCTTAAGGAACTTGGCATGGATGCCTTCAGAATGTCCATCTCATGGTCAAGAATATTACCACGTAATTAGATTGCAAATATTGAATCATTTCAATTACCATATCTTGTATTTAAAATTGAATTTTTTTTTGGTAATTTAATATATATCTAATGATATTTATTTTTTCCATTTAGTAATAATGATTTTTTTTTTCCATTTTCAGGTGGGAAGATCAGTGGAGGAGTGAATTTAGAAGGAATAAAATTCTACAATAGTGTCATCAATGAGTGTGTATCCCATGGTAATTATTTTTCACCTTCTCTCAAATTTTTAGTATGGATTATCTTATATATTGTGTGGGAGGTTAAAGATGGAGTCTCTATTTGGGCTGAGTATTCTAGGGCCGAACCTAAGTAGGCCAAACGTTTTGAGAGTGAGCCCAAGTAAGGAACAAGGACCATGACAGTCGAAAGAAACCACAGGTCTTTAGCTAAGTATAGTCTAGTTAGCTGAGTATATAGCCGAGTATATATTCATAGGCGGAAGTGATGAGTGCCGATGTGGTCAATCCAGCCAATGAAGGCAAGACACTTGTACTAGTTGGCATGTTTGGCGTTCTCTGCAGAGATGGATGCCAAAGCGAATGGTCAGTGGACACATGTAAAGTACTGCGAAGTTAGTTATAGATAAAGATATACTCCTCATGTGAAAAGTGCTAGACTGATGCACAAATTATACCTTTTTTAATTTTTTTACTATTAACCTAATTAGCATTGTGACCTTAATCTATACGTATAAATAAAAATGGATTGGAGAACTCATTTAGGGGGAGAGAAATTCCAACTCTTATTACCTTACACTCACTCCCACACTTTATCTTTCTAAGAGAAGGACCACCATTATTGTAATTACTCTTGATTAGACTATTAGAGCCAAGTGAAGAATACACACACTCCGGGGAGGACGTACTATTGGATTGGGAATAAAAGCCATCGCAGGAACCTACCCCACAAACAAATCTCATCTCCATTTACTACAATTTCACTGTTCATTATCATCACCTTTGTTAATCTGGTTATCAACTCTATTTCTCTGTGCCGATACTTTTTCTGTTGGGTTTGGTCAGATTTCTACCACTCACATATTGAATATTACGATTATGTACAGGAATTAAGCCATTTGTGACTCTTTTTCATTGGGATCCTCCACAAGCTCTTGAGGACAATTATGGTGGATTTTTGAACGCTCAAATAGTGTAAGTAATTAGTCACAATATTTTTTAATTTTTCATGTGCTTAAAATGAGGTCATCCACTATTTGGTTAAGCATGTTAAGGTCGTGTTAGATTTTTTTCCTGGATGGAGAAGGCTCGCAACTTCTTATTACCTCCTGTCTAGCTAGGCTGATTTGCTTTCTAAATTAATATAGTTTTTATTTCCCTTACAAAAAAATGAAAAATAATGCCACGAATTAATTTGTAATTTTTTTTTTTCAAATTAATTCCAGGAATGATTATCGTGACTATGTTGACCTCTGCTTCAAGGAATTTGGTGATCGAGTGAAGCATTGGATCACCTTGAATGAGCCATTCGCATTCAGCACGTTTGGATATGCAACCGGGACCTATGCACCTGGTCGATGCTCCAACTATGTTGGAAACTGCACCGAAGGTAACTCAGCGACAGAACCTTACATCGTTGCGCACCACCTAATTCTTGCTCATGGAGCTGCAGTCAAAGTTTATAAGGATAAATATCAGGTATGTTATTTTTCATTTTTACTGAAAATTAACTTTTAGACTTGTAGCTATATATTTTTTGAAAACAAAAGTGACTTCTGCCAAAGCAATGTTCCAGTCCAAAAGCATAGTGTACAATTACTAGATCTAACATTGCTTTTGCAAAATCCAATAAGGTTAATTAATTTTATGTTGCAATTAAATAGCTAAATTAAGTTTAAATGTATGCAGCAGTATCAAAAGGGAGAGATTGGGACGACATTAGTAACTCATTGGTTTGCGCCAAAAACCAACACACTTGCAGCCCTCAAGGCTTCATATAGAGCTCTTGATCACTATTTAGGATGGTAAGTAGTTTGTAAATAATAGTTAAACGGATAAATGATACAGTTAATGATGCTCTTGCTTTGTTACATTTTTGTACAAGAATGGATTAAAAACAGCCTACAAATATGTCGTCTCCAAAGGATATAATTAGCAATGAATCGAGCCAAATTAAAATAGAGGACAAAAAGAAAAAAATATTCTACTCCCTTTGTTCATAATAGTTAAAAATATTGGCTGTTTCTTATTTTTGCGATTCGACCTATGAAGCACGGACGCGACACGGGTGTCGTGTTTCGACACGACACGCGACACGCGACACGCAATTTTTCCAAAATGTAGGATACGACACGTAGGGGGGACACGTTCTTAATTAATTAATTATATATATATATATATATATGCAATAAACATTATAAATACTTAAGATTGCAATAAAATGAAAATATATTGCATTAGTAGCCCAAATAGCAAATATTCAAAACATGAGCAATACGTTGTTCCATAATTAAAGCATCACAAAGTTGAAATAGCAAAACAGGGGACATTGCAACACAGACTACACAGTGGACATAGCAGGAAGAACGGAGATGGAGTGGAGTGGAGAACGGAGATAGAGATAGAGACACGGAGAGAGAGAGAGAGAGAGAGAGTGAGAAAGTAGTGTACCTGTCGTCGATGGCTGAGACGGGAATGGCAGATCCGTAGTCGATGGCTGCCTGGCTGGGAGTTGGGAGCTTGGAGCTGGGGCTAGGGTTCGTTTTGATGGTGGCTGGGAATGGGGCTTACGGGTAGACTTAAAAGAGGGAAATAATTTGTTTTATTTTTAAGTTTTATTTTTATTATTTTCACCCCATATTTTTATGCATTTTAGACATTGACCCCAAAAACGTGTCCAAAACGTGTCCCAAACGTGTCCTAAACGTGTCCGTCAAAAAAAAAAATAATAAAGAAATGGACACTCTCCGACACGCGTGTCCTGAGCGTGTCCGAGCGTGTCCCAGCGTGTCCCCGTGTCGGACACGTGTCGGACAGGATACGTGGCCTCCGGGAGAGTGTCCGTGCATCATAGGATTCGACTTCTATGAAGTTTCTCTTTCTTTGCTACAACCATAAAAATCGTAAAGTTGATGTTTTGCAATGGTTTTTTTAAATAATAAATTTAAAATTTTGTTTGCGTGTGTAGGTTTCTACATCCGATGACATTCGGTGACTATCCACAAAGCATGAGAAAAAATGCAGGCGATAGATTGCCTAAATTCACAGAAGAGGAATCAAAGTTGTTAAAAGGGTCACTTGATTTCTTAGGCATAAATTACTATACATCAAAATATGCATCTCCAGCGCTATCTGTGAATAAGGTCAACTTGAGCTTGACAACTGATTTTCATGTTGATCTTACGAGTGAGTTCACAAAACTAAATTATACATGCATAAATACATCATCTAGAGGAGAGATCGATGTTGGCTTAGTGTAGACAACACACTCTTACCTTGGACCTCCCTTGATTTTTTTTTAATATATATCATCTATACACAACACGCAATTAAATTTAAAGCGTTAATTTTTATTTGATAGTTACGTACTCAATCATCAAAACTAAAAGTTGTTAACTATCACGAAATTTGTTACTATTTTTTTTTCAAATGCATTCATCTAGAGATGATCAATATAGAAAATGAAACTCTCTGTACATTTTTTTTCCATGTAATTTTAATAACTCTGAATCTTATTGAAAAGGTTATTTATTTATTTATTTTTTTGTTCAGCGGAAAAAGATGGGGTCCCTATTGGAACACCGGTACGTACTCTGTCCTTTTGTGTATATATATGAAAATTTTCAGGTGCGGACTGGTCATTTTTACGACGGTTTTGCGTTGTAAAAAATACTCCCAATGTTTTTATGACGGAAAAGCGTCGTAAAAAGGCTCGGTTCGCACAATTCGATCTGTACCGGAAATAATCTCTCTCTCTCTATATATATATATATCTATATACCATTAGCTAGTAAATTAAATTTGTTCATAGAAAAATATATTAAATTAATGATATGTATACTTTTGTCTTTTCCTTTTTTGTAGACGGATTTGAGTTGGCTCTTCATTGTTCCAAGTGGAATCAGACACCTTATGCTCTACATTAAGAATAAATACAACAACCCACCTATTTATATTACTGAGAATGGTAACAAATTTGTATTATTCATATATGTATTGATTACACATTCCTATATAACAATATTCACTAGATATATACACACATATATGTCAATGTATCTACACAGTGGATCTAGTACGGACCGATCCGCATATGAACCTGTCTTTACCTACAAATTTATGTGGTCAAAATATGAGGTGACATTTTTCAGAAACGAAAATTCGTCGTTAAAGATCTCTCAGTACTAGATCATGTGTGTGCGTGTCAATGTTTATATATTTGAGTTAATTACGTACTATCCTTTTATTTTCATTTTCACATAATTAATTGCAGGGTTGGCTGATTCAAATAATAGTACACTACCAGTAGAAGAAGCCATAAAAGACAAGTTAAGAATTAAGTATTATGAGGGACATTTTTGGTATCTTCAAAAAGCAATCAAGTGAGTAACTCTAATACTATAAAATATATACTTTTCCAAACAAAAAATAAAAATAATAATAAAAAAATATATTATATATACACGATAGCGCACAGGCTATTTCAACTACATCACATAATATAGTTTTTCTTGTCCAGTGCTATCTGTGTATAAATTTAATTTCGAAAGTCAACGTCTCCCAAAGAAAAATATTTCTTGTTATATTATACATAACTATTGATTATAGTTAAATTAAAAACATATCAGCTAGTTTTAATAATATTTGTCTTCACAGTTTAACACTTCTAGCTGCTTGTATTTTATGTCACAAGTGTATCTAACTTGTACATCTGTTTGGTTAGCACTACTATATATTTTTATTATATAGAGTAAATACTATGAATGGTCATTGAGTTATTGATAAATTCTACCAGTGGCCACTATATTTCAATTTGTTACAATCTATCCACTAAACTTTTAAAAAGTACCGCCAATGGCTATTCTGTCAAATCCTACCGTTAAAGTCTAACAGCAGTATCACATGACCCAATTAAAGGCATTTTAGTCAATTTTCTACTTGTCTATCCACTTGCTTCTCATCAACTTTTTCAACCACCATTCCTCCATTTTTTCCAACCACCTCTCGATCTATGTTGCCGTTTTTCTTACCGACTCTCAAAAAATGCCTTATCTTCTTCACTCTCACTACCAAACCCACCTCTCTCCCTCACTACTACCACCACCACACTCCTACTTTCACTTTCATCATCAAATCATCTCTACCTCAACTCCACCACCCCCAAATCCCCCAAATTCATCCCTAAAGCAGTCTCAGATTCTGACTGACAAGTTGATCCACTGTCAAATTTGAACTTACTAGAGGAGAATGATAATAATGATAAGGATAATAGTGAAAACGTAAAATTATGTCACAACGGCAGATCTTCAGATTGGTGATGCGGGAATTTTTAAGACAATATAAGTTTAAATCACAAACACACTCATTATTATTATTGTTCGAAAGGAAAGAAGAAAAGGAAAGGAGGTGCGTCATCGGTGTTGTGGCGATGAGGGGTGGGGACGGAGGATTGTTTGCTATTTAGAAAAAGAAAAATAAAAAGAAACGGGTGCATCGTTGGTAGTGGTGGTGATGAGGGGTGGGGACAGAGGACTGATCACCATTTAAAAGAAGAAGAAGAAGAAGAAGGGGAAAGGAAAAATAGGAGCAAATTGACTTAAATGCCCCTACTATATCACATGACAATCACATGACATGTATCCCTAAAAAAACTAACGGTGGTATTTGACGGAGTGGCCACTAGCGGTAATTTTTAAAAGTTTAATGCGTCGATTGTAACAAATTGAAGTATAGTGGCCACTGGTAAAAAATGCCAATAATTCAGTGACCGTTGATGGTATTTACTCTATTATATAAAGTTGGAAGGCATAAAGTATTGTCGGATTTTTGGATTTCCAATTTTGCCCTTGCAAACTTTTATTTCACAAAAAGATTTGCACTATAGCGTAAGTAATGGGATTCAAATCCTCACACTTCACAAGAACATTAAGGCTCTTAACAGCTGCACTACATATCATTTTTCTAAATTTTTTATTTAAATTACATATACTCTAATAGCACATGCATCGCGTGTGCACAAAATCTAGTATATGATGATTTGAGGATACACTCATGGTCAATAAGTGTTGAATTGAATCTTTCTACTATAACAAAATTGTCAATTAATAATGAATGTACTAAATATTCCGGCTCTATATTCTAGTGTTTGTTGATTACCAGACCCTAATTAAAATATATACGTTACATTGTTCATTTGTTCTAATAATAGTGATATTTACCCGTCGGCCTCTGTTGTATGTATACACACAAATACATATATAAGAATTTTGAAAGGGTTAGACTAATACTAGTACGATATTGCAGGGAGGGTGCAAAAGTGAAGGGCCACTTCGCATGGGCATTGCTGGACGACTTTGAATGGGATGCTGGTTTTACAGTTAGATTTGGGCTGAATTATGTGGACTACAAAAATGGGTTGAAAAGAATCCCTAAGCTCTCTTCTCATTGGTTCGAGAAATTCCTCAAGAAACCCACCAAATAGGCCCACCCTATATGTATTAATTAAATAAGTGGTTGGTACCCCCAACATGAGAAACTAAATAATATATACAAGTGTGATGCGTGGGTGATTTATAATTAAATGATCGATTAAAATTAAGTATAAAAAATTAAAAATGTTTGGCTTCAAATCACTATGTTACAACAAAATCAATCATGAGTACATATTTTACTCGATAAGATATATATATATGGAAGAGTTTTCAATGGTTACCTTCTCTCTCTACCCATAGATGGGTACTGACATAATTAATGGACATTGATGAGTTGGCATATCCCTTAACCTGTTATAGCAGGTTAAGGTGACCGGATCTTTTTTTTTTTTTTTTTAATTAATCTTTTAGATTCTTTAAAGATTCCATTTGCCAAACAGACTTGGTATAACCCAATTCCGGATTAGGATAAGTGCACATGGGTGTTTTAGTCATTTCAGTTTTATAGTTAATTAATGGCATATGTTTATAGGAAATAACACTTCAAAATAGATTTGAGTTTGATTTTTCATCTCTATATATCATGTTACATTTTACGTACAACTCTACTTTCTTTGCTTTTTGTTTGTTTATTTTTTTTGTCTGAGTCTTTGAGAGAGAAAGAAAAGTAAAATACAGAGCTGCTTCTTCTGCTTCTAAGATGAGATCTGTTGGAGCATCACAGCAAGTTCCAACAAGATCACGTAACTACCGGAGAAGATCAAGAGAGATCGTAGACAATGCTCGCCGATATTTTTCCCCTAAAAAGTCTGAGGGATCATCATCATCAAGATTCAAGAATCGAGGCAGAACCAGTCGTACGAAGCTTGATCTGTGTTCCTCACACGGTTTTTTGGTAATATTTGTGTATAGTCTGCTTGTTTGTTTTTTTTTTTTTTCCTGTATTCGAGAATTGCTTAACATGTTTCCCTATTTTAACCAATAATATCTGTACATCTTAAATTATTAAGATTGTGCCAGTAATGGAAATGTTAGTCTAATTGAAGATGACGATGTCCCAATACCGCCTTGGACCTTTCTTATTCCAGACCAAGATGGTGATCCAATGACTATAAATATACCATCAGATGTTAACATGAACAATATGCAGATTCCAGAACATGTTAGATTTGTAAGTGGATATGTTTTTTAATGTTTGTTCTTACTTTTTCCTTTTATATATATATTTTTATTATCCTATGTTTGATACATAATATAATTTTACAAATGTAGGTTAGTGTTGAGAAAGTGTCTACCTTGCTGAGAATGATTGTTGGGTTGCAAAACATACTAGTTTCGAAGATGCTAGAATCGAGAGATAGGTTGAATGCTTCTAACGTTGTAATACATGAGTTACGACGTCGTATTGTAAGTACCGTTTGATCTGATTATAGGAGTATTTAATGTACTTGGTTGATTAATAACATAAAACTTATTTTTTATTTGTTTCCTTCGCAGCAAGAATATGAAGGCAATCAAAACAGAAATGGAGATGAGGAAGATGGATTGGTGACAAGTGAAGTAGTGCCCCGAGCCGGAGGTGGACGTTGATTATGAAAGATATTTTTATTTATTTGCTGGTGAAATAAAAACTATAATATCATTAATGCATTGAAGTCTCATGTATATATGTATTTTTATTTTTATTTTTATTTTTATTTAAGACCCAGCTGGATATTGAAACAGCTTATTTGAGGAAATATAGAATTTGTATTTTTGTCTTTTAAGTCTCATCAGTCAAATTTATCTTTAAGACGCAAATGGGTTTAATTAACAAAGATTTTGATAAAATTTAATTGAAAACACCACCCGTTTGGTTGTGTAAATTACCTAATTTTTGAATTATGGTTAATTTTCGATTGAAGAATTGTGAATTTGCTCATTTATGACTAATTCAATTCCAATTGTTAGAATAATGTTCCCTTTTGTTCTATGTCATTTAAAATTTTGTCTAGATGCATCAACATCACGGGGTAGATACTAGATCTTCTCGAAAAATAGAGTTGGAATGAATTATCTAATTCTTGAATTTGGGGCAATTTCAAGTTTTACTTGAAATGACTAATTTGAGTTTTTGTGAATCAACTTGAATTATCATCTTTACAATTGTTCAATTTACACAACCAAATACTAATAAATTAAAATTTTGTAAATTAGTTAATTGTAAATTATCTAATCCGCAATTTGAAGGACAATGAAACTGTAACTGATTTTTACATATCAAATAATATTATGCAAAACAAAAGAAGAAACACAATGGATAGAACAGAGATCAAATTTTATTGAAATAACTGATTTTTTACATCTTTAATATTATGCAAACTACAAGAAGATTTAAAACAACTGTTAACACAATTTCAGTGAGAACCATAACATACAGTTTCTCGTGCTTATTTAGAATATTAACAGAAGCTGAAGTAGTTGAATGTGTCGACCTATCTTTGTTCTCTTCTGGAAGAGAAGACAGAGCACTTGGTTGAACAAACCATTCAAAAAAACCGCAGCCATTGTTCTTGCAGCAATAGAAAATCCTATCTGGGTTTTTTAGTGTCCGGCTAATCTTAACGGAGGCGTTTTTCCCACAGAAGCATAGCTTTGGCCTGCAAACGAGATTTTGTTCTCCTGAATTGCTGCTGCTAGAATAATCTAGTGCTCCCATCTTTGAAATCGTAGTAACAAGAAGCGAAGAACTTGTAACGAAGATAATAGTATAGTGTAATTTGATTGAAGAATTTAGGTTAATTAGAAGGTTTTAATTATAGCGAAGATCTTCTAACAGTTGGAGTAGTTTTAATTATTTCCTTGGCAGCGTGAGATAATGCAATTTCCGATGCTTGGTGCATGTAAAGTAGTATTTATCTAAAGCAACGATTCTGATTGGGCATGTAAAGTATTGCATGCTGCAACTAATTAATATTGTTGGAACTCACAAGTTTACAATTATGACTATTTTAAAAAGTCTTGTGTAAAACGATGTTGTCCATTAATTCTAATTTTGAGAGAATGCTTGCATGCTACTTACGATTAGCCAGGGCGACTTACGGCGGCAAAAGGATTAGACGTCCCCCCATGCTACGGTTCCCTGCCGTCCGAACCCGGTGCCGCATTAGGTTAGGGAGCTGGGCGATACCCACAGTTTTTATTGCATCCACTAATCAAATGCAAGGGTCACCATTACCCTCTTTTAAAGAGGTTAACAAAGTTCTTCATTCCTAATGGAGTAATAACAGTCGAGAAATACTTATTAATACTCGATGAACTTAATGGAAATTAAATCCATGAGTTTTGTCATTCGGTTGATATAAAATAACTAATGTATTCCCTAAAAGAAATTATGAACGAAAATACTTGTTTTATTTTGTGATGTACTTTAATAAAAGTGTAGTTATGTCCTGTTGTTTTAAATTTTTTTATTTTTTTTTTGGTTTTTTTTTTATCTTCAACTTAAAAATGACGAAATTATGTTTTTAGTTTTCTTTTTTATTCAGAGAAGGAGAACCTAAGCATTTGAACTAACAAAAGGAAAAAGCTTGATTTGATGCTTCGGAGAGGCCAGGGGCCCAAAACAAAACAATTGAGAGAAAAGTAGGGGATATAGGTGCTCTGAGGACCAATCATTTACACAACCACCAAAAAAGAAAAATTATAATTTACCAAGAGGATTCGCTGACAAAAATCCTTACCCAAAAAAGAAAATGTTAAAAAAATCAAAAACTAGGGTTTTCATCGATGGGAGTGGTTTGGAGGTTCATCATCATCGCTGTCCAGAACATAACCATTTTCTTCCTCTTTACCATCCAGAGAAGGGCTCACATGGTCGCTTCCGTCTTCGTACTTCAACCACGCTTCAAATTTGTCAATGTCGGTATCGACATGATTTTCGTACTTCTTTCTCTTGTTCTTCTTCTTGTTCTTCTTCATCTTCTTCTTCTTGTTTTTCTTCGTCTTCTTCTCTGCCCTCTCTTCTTCACACTCCAAAATTTGAAATGTCTTCATTAGTTTTTTCGGAGCAGATTCCGACATGTTTATTTGAGGATCACTCTCCTCAACTCCGTCGTTGCGGCGTTTCCTTGAGGTTCCTTCACTCATGAGGGATTTTGGAACGTGGTCTGCACTGTCTATCTTCGCCGTTGTTGTTTTAATCATTTTTTCGTAGTAGTTGGTGGTGAACGAAGGGACTGTTACGTTTCCGAGTTATGACAGGCTTAGAGCATATTCATCGCACGTTTTGTTAATAATGGACACGTGTCAAGCCCCGCAGAGAAAGAGAGCCTTTTACTATATATTATTATTAATATTAATAATAATATAATATAAAATATAAAATATAAAATTTATAATATAATTAGATGGATATCAAAAAGTGCTTCCTAATGCAATCAAGAATGATGACCATGGGATATATATTTCTACGTTTTAAATAAGTGTTTTCAAGTTTTAACAAAGAAAAAAAAAAGATTGCACTTTTACCCGGTCAAAATCTATGGGATATATATTTTTTGCTCCATTTAAATCGTAATATTACATCACGTTGGAGGTTAAGATGCTACATAAAATAATTTTGAGCCTCTTAAAAAATGACTCTACAAAAATAATTTTGTTGACCTATGTAGCACTTTGAAGAGCCATTTTAAAAAATGTTTTCAATGATCTCCAAGAGCCTCTTCAAATATATTATTGTTTTAATTTTTAATATATTATTATATATTAAATGTTTTACTTTCCAACAATGTCATTTTAAATTAGCAGAAAATCACTTTAGTAAAATATTAAAAAACATGTTTGAAGAGTTCTTTCATCACTCTTCATATTTGAAGACTGAGAAAGACTTTTCAAATTGGAGATTCCA
This sequence comes from Lonicera japonica, assembly GCA_021464415.1. NCBI lineage: Eukaryota > Viridiplantae > Streptophyta > Magnoliopsida > Dipsacales > Caprifoliaceae > Lonicera > Lonicera japonica. The sequence goes on along the minus strand of CM038471.1, from coordinate 72,070,877 downwards.
TTGTGCTACTTCTGTTGGAGTGAATTTTGCTGACACGACTATTCAATTAATTTGCAGTTTAGTCCTTTGAAGAGCTTGTTGGAGATGCTCTAACAATTAATTCAACAAGTGTACAGCGTACGTGGTGGATAGGAATGTGGTTGCATGGGTTTTCCTTAAGTAGATTTTGTGGGCCCCGCTACAATTTAGGGTGCAAATTGATACGTTCTTTTAGATTGGGCTGCATTATTGTCATTTACTTGTTTGATAAAAATAAACTCCTGCAATTAAATAAGGCACAGATTCTCGTAGAAGAAATTGTTCTTTCCATTTATAATAGTTTTAACATGTGCACTAAGGCCTCATATTATCATTTTCCTTCTTAAATTTAAATATATATTTTCAGTCAGATGGCAGAACAAAAATATTTGAAAAGAAAAAAATCAAGCATTAGTCTAAATTATGGGTTAAAATATTGGCGCCCCCAATATCTCTTGAAAACAATTCCACTTTTGATTCGGTTCTTTACAACCGGGTAACTATACATTACCCAATTGTCAAGAACCGAGTATAAACGTAATAATGCATTACTCGGTTGTCAAGGACTGAGTATATAAGCTTCTAATCGATCCACAATAACAGAGTAACAGATACTTTACTTGGTTGTAAAGGACCGAATGAAAGTGGGAGTGTCACCAAGTTTTTTTGGGGGTGCCAATATCACTGCCCTAAATTCTAGTTACAATAATGTGACTAGTGTGATGTGACCATTGTCTATCACATCACTTTATTTTTAACTATCACTACTAAAATAGTACTATTAGTTTTGTTGTTTTATAGATTGGTGTGAATCAGTTGAATTCGTTCGGTAGGCTTTCGGATTTACCATAACACCCCCTAAATTAGTACTAAACACCTTGAGCTACTAATATTACGTACCAATTGTCTACTACTACTGTCAGTAGTAGTGGTGACAACAGTAGTAGTAGTAGTAGTAGTAGGTACGTAATAGTACTATCAGTTCGTTGTTTTTTGGATCAGTGTGAATCAATCCAATTCGTTCGTTAGATTTTCGGATTTGCCATAACAACCCTTAAATTAGTAGTAAGCATGCTGAGCTTCTAATATTATGTACCAATTGTCTACTACTACTGTCAGTAAAAGTGGTGTCAGTCGTAATAGTAGTAGTAGTAGTACAATAGTACTATTAGTTTGTTGTTTTTTAGATCGATGTTAATTTGTTCAATTCGTTCGGTAGCTTTTTGTATTTGCCATAACACCCCATAAATTAGTTCTAAACACCCAGCAGTAGTTACAATAGTACTATTAGTACTAATAGCTTGTTGTTTTTCGGATTTGCCATAACACCCCCTAAATTAGTAGTAAACACCCTGAGCATCTGATACTATGTACCAATTGTCTACTACTACTTCTATTACAACAACTACTACTACTATTTTCTTTATTTTTATTTTTTTAAATTTAAGGGAGGTCTAAGTCTCTCCCTTAATCCTACAAATAAAGAAAAACCCTTCCCTCCCACCCCATGAGTCGAACCCTTGATCTTACACCGAGGGTGGAGGTTGCCTACCACTGGGCCAACCTCTTTCCTCTACTACTACTACTACCGTCAATAGCAGTGGTGTCAGTAGTAGTAGCAGTAGTAGTACAATAGTACTATTAGTTCGTTGTTTTTTGGATCAGTGTGAATTTGTTCAATTCGTTTGCTAGGTTTTCGGATTTGCCATAAGACCCCCTAAATTAGTACTAAACATACTGAGCTGAGTCGAACCCTTGATCTTACACCGAGGGTGGAGGTTGCCTACCACTGGGCCAACCTCTTTCCTCTACTACTACTACTACTACTACTGTCAATAGCAGTGGTGTCAGTAGTAGTAGTAATAGTAGTACAATAGTACTATTAGTTCGTTGTTTTTTGGATCAGTGTGAATTTGTTCAATTCGTTTGGTAGGTTTTCGGATTTGCCATAACACCCCCTAAATTAGTACTAAACATACTGAGCTACTAATGCTACGTACCAATTGTCTACTACTACTGTTAGTAGTAGTACAATAGTACTACTACAATAATATTTCATTGTTTTTTGGATTGGTGTGAATCATTAAATTTGTTCGGTAGGTTTTCGGATTTGTTTCTGTTGTTATTATTCTATTATTACATTACATATTATTATTATTATTACAATAATATATTATTATTATTATTATTATTATTATTACAATATATTATTATTACAATATTACATTACATATTACTATTATTATTATTATTATTATTATTATTATTATTATTGTTTCTGTTGTTATTATTCTATTACATTACATATTACTATTATTATTATTATTATTATTATTATTATTATTATTACTACTACTACTACTACTACTACTACTACTACTATTATTACTGTTGTTGATATTCTTATTGTTATTATGAATGAAATTAATTGGTATTATTATTATTATTATTATTATTATTATTATTATTATTATTATTATTATTATTATTATTATTATTATTATTATTGCTATTGTTATTATTGCTATTGTTATTTTTCCGTTCCACAAAATTTCCTTCTACTTTATTCTCATTTGGCTTCATCGGATTGTACAAATGTCACGGGTCATCTCCCTAGGCAATGCCGTGTTCATTTCAACTTAATTTTGGGCGCCAAGTCACGCCGTGGCAGGTTGCATTTAATGTGATGCAGTGGTAGAATAAAAAGTTCGAAGTTCTAAGATTAACATGATTACACAAGGCATGCGCATTAGATGATATACAACAAAATCCCTTTTTTTTTTTTTTGGGGAGTCTTGTCTCCGTTACACTATAAATATATGCACCAGTACATCATAACCGAAGCATCACACTATTTTGAATAATACATCTTCTCTTAGTTTCTTAATTAATACTCAATATGTCTTTGATCATTTTGTCTGATTCTGAAGAAGTACCAAAAAAGAAAATCAACAAAAAAAATGTTACTCAGGCAGATGAGTGTTCTATTCATTACGAAGAAGAGGATGAGGAGGAGGTTCAATCTCCGCTTAAAAAGCTCAAGGTTAGCCGAGAGGATGACGTTGAATCTCCCCACAAAAAGATCAATGTTCGCCAAGAGGATGAGGTTAAATCTCCCCTTAGAGAGAACAATGGTAAAGAACTTGACCAGAAAGAGGACTTGACACAACTGCTGAACAAGCTTCATGAAAATTTGGACATATATGGCAAACAAAAAGCCCTTTTGAGTGCATGCGTGACCGATATTATGTTTATCAACGCTACCATTGAGAGTCTGGAGAAAAATCTCGCTGAGATTTTCAAGCCTTCGGACGATATTTAATGTTTTTTTCTTGTTACTTTTAAAATTATTTGTCAAGTCTTTTTGTTTTGGGGCCCTTGTCCCTTCTAAGGATCTTAACTTTCTTTGTCAAGTCTTTTGTTTTGGGGTCCTGGTCCATCCGAAGGATCAACCTTCCGAAGGATCCTTACTTTATTTGTCAACTCTTATGTTTTGAGTCCCTGGACCCCAAGAAGCATCTCGTGTTGGCTTAATTAATGTTAATCCTAATGCTTTTAAATGTTGCGATTTCCCTCTTCTTTTTGTTAGTTCAAATGGTACTTGATGTTCAATTCTCCTTCTCAGTGCATGCATAGCAATTCAAGTTTTCCTTCTAAGCGAATACATTAGTTATTTTATATCAACCGAAAGACAACTCAGAGATATAAATTTCATTAAGTAATTTGTCCTCTCGGGTTTTTTGCAAAAAAAAAAAAGGGCACTTTTTAATCCCGTACTCAATATATATACTTGAAGTACTTAAGCCTTTGCATTAACTACAAAGGAGACGTAAAAAAAAAAATAAATACAATTTCTATCTTCTTTGAAATAATATTTAAAAATTAATCTTGCCTCAAATATGTAGGCCTCAAAGATAACAACACATTAATGATTATTTAGGTTTTTATTTCTGCAAAGGCAACACGAAAACGATAATTTATTTGCAGAAGCGTTGTACAAGCATTTAAACTATCAAAGAGGAATTAACATTAACATTAACATTAAGCGAGAGGAATTAACATTAACATTAACATTAAGCGAAAGACAAAATACCTCACAAAAAACTAATATTTTTAATGACAAAAAACAAAGAAGTAACAAAAAACGAAGATAATCATTATAAATCGTCCTTCGCCTGAACCGTTACAGATTCCTCTAAAAAACCTTATCTTCATTTTAGGTATAACCGTAACAGTGCACGTCGCAGTCGGTCATTTTCTTCCCTCAATCGGCGGATTTGTTCTTCTTGCTCCCTCCCCAATCGGATGGAGTCTTGTAGCACGCCATCAGCATAAGCATTTGTGCTGGCCTCCCGGGATACAGACATCTCGTACTTTGTCCTCAATTGCTCATATCTTACCCCAAGGTTACGCCGCTTAGACTCAAGGTCAACTATTTCACACTCCATCCGGTGGACTTTACCTTTCAATTCCGCCTCTACCCGTCGGATCCTTTCGAAATAATGCTCGTTTGGATTAACATCTGTCGAGTTGGAACCACTTGCATCGCCCGTATCCGACCGTCGGAGCCTACGAGGAATGGGTTCGGCTTCAACAAGAAAGATATCCAGATTCCTGTGAGTCGACATATTCCAGAAACGACGAAAGAAGAAGGACGAAGGAGTAAGCCCTAGGTTTTTTCTTCGAAGAGGGAGAAAGAACTCAATTGTTTCTATATTTTCTCCGTATTTAACATATCCGCACGCGCAAGTTCACACGCGTCCCACGCTCGATCAACCAAACGATGGAGTGTAACCATTGCCCATTGGGAGTCGAGAATGGTCACCATCGCGCATTTAATGCAAAAGACGTGCGTTGAAATGACCCTCAGGGAAATTCCACGTGGCATCTTCAACTTAGAAATAATATTAATAATAATAATACTAGCTTAATATATAATAATGTCCACCCAGTGCGTGGTCGTTTTAATAAAGAATTTGTTATATAATTTTGTTTTACTAATTTTTTACTAACATATCACTTTACACATCAATTATTTATATAATGCCTACTAAATTTCAGAAATCTTATGCATCTCAGTCAATTAATATTTAGTTACTAATTAATATATAAAAATAGTTTACTATAAGCAAATCAAATTCTCCATTCGTCCAATAAAAATAGTTTACTATTCTTTTTTCGTCTGTTCCAAATTATAGTCCTCTTGCCTTTTAAAAAATGTACTAAAATTTTCTTTTTCCTAATGTACCCTTATTTAATTACATTGTTATCAACTCCTAAATAATTAACTTTACCTAATAAATACTCATTTCCCATAGGAAAGATAAAAAAATGTATGTTCATCTTCTAATTCAATGTATTTATTATAGTAGAATAAATGAGGGTATAATAGGGAAAAATATGAAAAAAAATTATGGTTCCAATTACATTAAATGAAATTTTTTAATCTACATGAAAAAAAATGGGTCTATCTTTGTGAGACGGAGGGAGTAATAAACTTCTTCGAAAAGTGTTTACAGTGGCAAGGAAATTCAAAAGCCGCATTAAATGAAAGAAGACGAGGAGTAACTGAGATATAAATGCTCAATTGTTAAAAACGCGACACGTGGCACTTCTTTGGTAAGAAGGGGCTGCATTTTTATTTAGTTTTTAGTTTTAGTAGATTTTTAGTTTTAGTAGATAGGTATCCTTTATCCGTCTCACTTTTTTATTTTATTTTTTGCATCGTTTCCCGAGTGTCATAACTCCCTTTTGCGAACGGTCATTTAGCTTGGCTATAAATACCCGAAGCACCTTCTCAGAAACCCATCTTTCTCATATTCCATGCCTTTATACAGAGCCATATATAGATTTTTGGCAGAATCCGGTGCTTCAGAATCGTCCACCTTTATGAAGGAGAACAAACCTCTAGTTAACCAAAACATCAAGCAAACTATGGATAAAGCCAGTACTTCCAACGTTCCTCCCTCACCCAATAGCTTCGAGGCCCTTTCCTTAAGGGTGGTGAGTTTGGAAAGAGAGATCCCCGACTTGGAAAGAGAGATCCCCAAAATGGTTAGTCAAATCCAAAGTTTGGAGGAGCGCTTGGCAACCGTCATGGCAGAGCGGGATGAGCTGCAGAGAAGATTGGGAGAACGGAAAGAAAACACTACTTGATGGTGGTTCCCCCCATATAAATATTCTTACTGGGGACACTTTATCCTGTTTTGCTCTTCTACTGTTCAGTCCGTTCTTTTTGTTCACGCTGTAAGTGTACTTTGTTTTTGAATCGTGAAATGTTTGGCCTTCTGTATAAGTCAAGTGTAATCTTCTTCACTTAATGGAAAAGCCAGTACTCTGTCTAATTTTTTTTTTCTTTTTTCGGTCTACATATTCTGTCTAATTTGGGGCATTAACGTTTTTTATATTATTAACTAATACACAACCATTTTACACATTGAAGAGAGTAATATTTCAGAATTAAAAAAGAATTTAGTGATTATGAGACAAGTTTGATTAAATTTTGAAATGTGGCGTCAGTGCTAACACCAAAGTAGCATATCCTAATTCAATAAAATTTAAATATTTCTCTATATCAAAAAATCTTAATATAATAAAATTTCTACAAAAGTAAGAGCAATCGTGACAGTAAATATTTACAAATAAAGAAGAAAAAATGTTTGAAGGCAAATCATCAGCGTAGGAACTCTCCTAGTGAAGTGCCAACCACTTCATCAAACTCCTTGCCCAAGCTCTCTTTCACATCACCTAGCAACTGCCTCCTTTCAGCGGCAATAGAACCGAGTTGCCGGTCCAAAGTGCGCATCGGTTGCTCCAATTCTTGAATTTCCTTCATCAAAGCACTTATCCTTGCTTCCAAAGCAACCTTCTGAGTTTCAATTTCCTCCTTCTTACGCAGTAGTTTTTCCTCAGAGTAAAAGAGAGTATCAAGCCTATCACTTTTGCTGCGAGTGGAGAGGGACTTCAAAAGACGAACCTTCTCCTCCAGATATGTAGTATCCAATTTGCTCGCATGCAATATGATCAAGGCGCTTTCCATTCGCTCAATGTCAAAGTCGCTCAGCAGCTCAATGGCAGTATCACCCATCACACCGAAGGTGTCATTAAATATACCAAGAAGGTGTGGCCTGAGTGTTGACTGACTTGCCAAAGACCGAAAGAAGGCACGGTCCTTGGTGGAAAGTTTCTGAAGAAGGTCAACTTGCACAGTGTCTTCAATTCCATTCCACATGTAAGAAAAGTCTTGCTCATCAGCGTCGACACCTTCTTCAGTAGAATGACCAGGTTGCTCAGTCATTCCTTCATAATCCACTAGTGGAGCAGGCAGGTGAGGGTTAAAAAAAAAAGGAGGGAAAGCAATATGAAAAAGGTATAAGCAAAATAAATACCATGGCCACTTCCAGCTGTCGGAAGGTCGACTTGAGCAGTCTCCTCAATTTCCTTCGTCTTGTAAGAAGAATCGTCAGTTTGCTCAAGCATTCCGCCAATTTCTCTTTCAATGTTGCCTTCATAAACAACTAGGGGAGCAACGTCCGTAGAGGCTGTAAAAAAAAGTAAAAATAGAAAGGAGAAAGCATGCAGCTAAGAGTTAAAAAAAAAAAGGTGAGAAAGCAATATCAAAATGTATAAGCAAATTCCCACCTGTTGGAATGCCGACTTGCGCAGTCTCCTCAAATTCCTTCCTCTTATAAGAATTCGCAAGAGTATCTGAATTCCCACTGTCGCCGGAAGAATGATTATGTCCCTCACTGAGGCCAGCCGACACATTGCCACCGTAGAAAGAATTGTCATCATGTCCCTCAATCAGGCTAGTAGTCCCACCTTCATTACGGCCTTCTGAAACAACCAGTTCAGCAATAGTACGAGAATTTTTCCGCACAAGGACGCAAGCACCCTCTTCTTCCGACTAAAAAAAAGGAGGGATAACAATCAGATGAGAGCATCTCCAATAGCAATGTATAAAAACATGTGGACTAATAAATAATTGACATTTGGTTGATAAAAATTTGTTTTACAAATAAATTATACACATTGTCAGTTTTTGCTCCAATGGTTCGTACTTATAATTAAAGGGTCATTTTAAGTACCTCATTTCCAACGAAAGAAAGGAAAATTCATATACCTCCGACAAATGAACTTCCACTTCACTTGCTATTTCCTTCTCTCCTTCGGCGCCCTCACAATGTTTTCCACCGAGGTCATCTTCAGTCTGACCGGCAATGGAAGAAACTTTCTGGCTGGCTGCCTCCTTTAAAGCTTTGACCAATTCCGACAAGGGCACTTCATCATCAGGGAAAGTTTGCGACAATTTTCGGCGTTTGTCGGCCTCCATGGATACAAAAGTAGAGGCATCTGCGTCCCTACTCTTTTGTTTCCGTTTGGAACGACCGGAAGGAGCAATTATGTTGCCCTTGGGAACATTCTCTGCTATGTCCTTAATGAAACGGCTCCGATGTCCTCTCCATTGCCCTTCAACTGGAAATTCTCTCAAACGGCGGAGCGTAGTTTCCGGTATTTTCACCATATCAGAAGATGCCACTTCGGGATCACTCTGAACGAATTTAATTATTTCGGCGGCTTGTAGATGCCAAAACAAAGAATAGTTAATGGTTTTCCTACCAATGGAAGTACTATCAGCAATCACGAAGGGTTCATCAAGCCGAATACATCTCTCCAGTGCTAACCTCCTAGTAAAAGCGGTCCATGCGAAATCGTGCATGCCCGAGAGAATTTCGATTTTTGCATAAGGGGCAGGAGGCGTAGGAACCACCTGGTCCCAGCCAAATTGCCTTGCAACTCTGTGAGGGTTGTAAGCCGCTGCAGAAGTCTCCAGTTCATTCAAAACAGGTACACAGCAGCGAAGAACACAAGCAAGGGTCTTGCCGATGGTTTCACGATAAAACTGTTTGGCGCTAATTCCCGGAATATTCCTATACGACTGAACTGTTGGACCGAAGAAATCGTGGTGAAAAAATACAGTCTTCTGATATGGCCTGAAGACAAAGTCACTTTCAACATCGATGAAATCTCCCAAATTGTTTAAGGACGAAACACCGTTCCACCGTAAGAACCTCAAAGGTCCTCTCTCTTCGTTGCCTTCGGCATTAACATTTAGAGGGGGAAAGGGCTTCGGGGTAGGAGCGTATTTGGGAAAACGTTCATAAATGAAAGGGAGCAGAATCATTATGGGCGCGTAGCTGCCAATCGCATACCGACCCATTGAACGGCGGAAATCGGAATGGGCTCGATCGAGCCAGCTATAAAGATTGCCCAGCATAAAAGCGGCCAAAGGAACGTCACAACCTGAGGCCAGTTGAACAGCAAGAGGCACAAGAAGCTTTCGGGGGGCTTCAGAGGGCTTACCGGGCGAAATAACTCGCGAAAAAAACATAGTCAAATAAGCGGCCAGATGCCACTTATGGTTACACAACTCCGATGTTTTAACCGTAGGAGTTGTGCTGCTTGAACCCGCCTTCTTAGACTTCCCCTTGGCACCACCGTCAATATGACCAAACACATGTCTGACCCAGGTTCCGAAAGTAGTTTTCTTTGACTTCTTTCCATTATCGTCAATCAGATTGCCAGCTTCCGTGTACCAGCGGTCAAACACGTCAAGAGCCTCCTTCATTCCACCAATGGATTTTTCGTCATAAGGGTGCTTGGTTAAGGGGGCTAACCCAAATAGCTGGCAAATATCTTCTAGTGTAATTGTGAATTCGCCCCAACCCGTGATAAAAGTATGAGTATCACAGCTCCACCGTGAAATTAGGGTTATCAGAGAATTAACAACCGCGTCCTTTTTCTCAAAGTGAAAAGAACGGAAAGCCTCCACTAAATGATAAATACCTGCTTTCATCAACAGGACGCGATATGTGGAATTACTAAGGATGGAATCGGTCCACACTTCCCAGTTGTTGGTGGTTCCGCTGTAAGCATCGAATATAAGCAAAGAGTACGGGAAATCACCACGATCCAAGGCGAAGCGTAGAACAGAAGAAGGGGGAATGAAAGAACCTTTCTCAGGCTCTAACTCGATTTTGGGAGAAGGAACATCGGGATTAAAAGGAGCAACTTCGGATGGATCATTATTTGTGCCATCACAATCGATCAGATCATCCATGATAGTCTCGCAAGCATGAAAGAAGGGAGCAGACCTCCAACAGTTGGGTGGAGGAACATTCGGAACGTGATCTTTAGATAAAGGAATGTTGGCCATTACGAATAAAACTATTCGGAAACAGAAGAATTTCAACGAGAACAAATTTTTATCAATTTTAGGGTTCGTTTGGTCTGGGTTTTTTTTCTTTTTTTCTTTTTTTCGACCGACCAATGAAGACGTAGAAAACTTTGAATGATGAAAAACCAGTACCTACATATTAGGTACTGTGCAAAAGGAAGTATCGAAGTAGTAGGAGAGAAGCGGGAAACAAAAGTGAAATAAGAGGTGGCAGAAGATGTAAAACAAAAAAATTGTTTAACGCATCTCCCGCAAAAATGGACTTTTAACTTGTACAAGTGGCACAAAAAAAAAATTCTTGCTGGAGGACTCTTAAAAAATATTGTAAAGTAGGTAGTAAATTTATAGTATTAAAATTAAATAAGGGTATGTTATTTTCACGTGATTTACGTAATTTGAGACTCTAGTAGAAAAATAATATAACTTCAGTTGTAAAAATTTTAAAAAAAATTTACAAAAAAAAAATGCTAGGATTGATATTCAACATGTGTTAAAATCTTATCATTTTAAAATTTACATTACCATTGGATATGCACTAAAAAAGGAAACAAATAAAGGTTGGGTGCTCACGCGCCCAATTACAACGGGCCCACAACCTGACATAATCACATAAAAAAGCTAGTCGTCTCAAAGAAGACAGATTGGGTGCTCACGCGCCCCATTGCAGTCTTTGCATTTAATGCAAAGATTCAAAATCATTGCGCATATCTGCCTTTCTAATTTTTTTTTTTAATAAGATATTGATATATTGGGACCCACCGGAAAAAAAAATGGTGGTGGCAAAATTGGATGGGTCATGGGGTCCCAATAACAAAACGGCACGTGTCCATTATTATTATTATTTTTTTAATCTATTTCAATCAAATGAACAAATGAAAAAGAAATTAATTTTAACCAAAGAGTGGACACCCGTAGAAGTGATTAAGTATTGTGCATGTGAATTTTTTATTAAAAAATTGACATCAACTTTCTTTCATTCATTGACAGTTTTGTTTTTCTTTCTTTTTTATTCAAAATAAAAAGTTTAAATTTATATATTTTTCTGAAAGAGGAAAAAATTCCTCCTTATATTATATTTTACTAATTCGAGTGTTAATATCCAACTCCTTATTTATATTGATTCAATATTTTATTTTTAAACTTTTCTTAAATTTAAAGTGTAAAAACTAATATTTTGTTTTTAAGATTTGTAAATATTTATCATATCTAGAATTTATTTTTCTCATGATCATATGGAATTTCAAACCAAAAATTATAAAATTGATGTTAATAAAAAATTATTGTGCTATAGGCACAGACAAAGCCATCATTAAATTAGAAGTCGTTGATAGGTGAATTGAAAGGCAATGATAACCTACGCGGATGAAGTAACGTTACAGGAAGCCCGTATGACGGTTACACAGGCAGAATTAATTTAATTAATTTACTGATCTCCTCTTGGTTATCGTGCATCTCTTCGGTTTCCAGAGTGACACCCTAGTATATAATGATGGCCCTAGTATATAATTCCGACTACCATTCACAATTCAAACAACCCACAAACTTCCTTCTTTTCTCTACTTTCACTTTCTCTCTCCCCTAAGATAGCGATCATGTCAACAAGTCCAGTCACTCCTTCGGATATTCATGTCAAGCGTGCCCAGTATATAAAATTTCTCGATGGACTTTCGGATGAATGGGCTTCCGAAAACAAAAAACTTCGAGAGCTAACTGAGAAAGAGAACCCGAATGCTTCAGACGAAGAACGTGACGAGTTCGATAAAAAAATGAACGATGTCTTATTGAAAATAGATGGGCTGATTCAGAAGAGGCGGAAGAGAACAGACGAGATGGATGCATTGGAACTCATGTGGGAGAATAGTAGGAAAAAATAAATGTTTTTTTCTTTTTTTTAATGGTCCGCTATGTATTACTTGTTTTTTAATTATTAATGAAAATTATCAGTAGTTTCGAGAATCTCTGGTTAAGGAGGGTGAACATCTAATTCAGTAGCCTGCAGCCATTTTGTCCGAAATTGTTTTAAAAAACAAAAAACAAATGTTTCCCAACCATGAACTTATAGGAAATGCTTTTCAACCCACTGAACATCGTTTTACACAATAATTTTAGGGTGATTTTATTTCTGTCCACCATATCTCGAAGTTAATCCGCGTTATTAAGTTAATCCACGTAGCCTATTAAATTAATCCACGATTGTGGATAAACTGAAAAAAAATATATTATTGATTCAATTTTATAAATATTATTTATTAATGATTTCATTTTAAAAAATCCACTAGATGTAATGCTATAAATTAATTCCGCCCAGTTTTGTAATATTGTATGTTTTTGATAAATAATGAATGTAAAGTACTTGTATCAATACAATTTTAACAAATTAAGGAAAATATATTCTAATTAGGAAACTACTTTTAAAAGTAAATATATTTAAAGGAAGTATATTCTAGTTAGGAAACTATCTTTTAAAATAAATATATTTGAAGGATTATTAATTGGTGGATAGAAATAAAATTACCCTAATTTTAAAATAGTAATAAATGTAAACTTGTGAGTTCCAACAGTATTAATTAGTTGCAGTATGCAATAGGTTTACATGCCCAATCAGATATTACTAACTTAAATCGTTGCTTTCGATTAGCCACACAATGGAAACGGTTCGAAAACCCATAAAAATCATCGGGAACGGTTGATGGGGACTTTAAAGTCCCAATATAAATCCCTGCGCATTAAAGTATAGCCTTCCACATTACGTACATCATTAAATTACTAGTCTTTCCTATTGTATTTAAATAGATTCTACAAGCAATAAAATTATTTGCAACACATATACCTCTGATACGAAAAACCTGTTTCCAATGGCTTCACCAATCAAAAAAGCCAAGTTTGATCAAACAGATGCTTTCTCAGGAGATCATCCAAAAATGAAGGCTGACGTCCAAAATCCTCCAACTTACTACAAATCCCCTCCCCCACCACAAACTGCAGCAAAAGATATTCTTAATGATTGGCCCGAGAACCTAGCAGAGCCGTATGATCCAACGGCTATAGAGGAACCGGACGGAGACACCGATGAAGCAAGCGATGAAGAAAGCGATGAGAAGCGACGGATAAAGGCAATGATTACTATCTTTATGGAGACAGTTGATGACCATCAAAAGGGCATGGTGCACTGCCCAGTTTGCTACGCAACTGGCAACCGCAAGCGCCTCAACGGGTTAAGAACTTTATCATCCCATGCAGCAGGGACAAAGAAGAAAATAAGATTCCACAGGGATCTGAAGGGCCGTCTCGATGATCTTCTCTGATGGCAAGGGGTTGGAAGAACGAGGAATAGGTGTTGATGAATGCTTCATAAGAGGGAAGTCTTTTTTTTTTTTTTTTGGTAGGGTTGTGAAGTTTTTTGGGTGTAATGGCTTAATGGCATTTTTAACTATGGGTTTAATGGCATTTTTTAGAACTGAAGAGTACACTATGGGTTTAATGGCATTTTTAACGAATGTAAATATTTTATAAAACATATATTTTCCTTAGGGTTGATCCTTCGGCAAACCCATAGTTATCCCACCGAATGATGGGTGCTCCTTCGGCAAGTAGAGTCTTTTTTATATACATTTGCAAAAACAACGGTAACCTATTAAATAATAGTTAAGAAATGACTGGAACTTAATGGAGATTCGAACTGACTTTAAGCATTCGAACTTAAAAGATTACACTACGGGTTTAATGGCTTTTTTAACTAAAGTAACTATTTTATTAATGTCTGTTGTTCCTGCGGGTGGGTCCTTTGGCAAACCCATAGTTATCCCACCGAATGATGGGTGCTCCTTCGGCAAGTAAAGTCTTTTTTATATACATTTGCAAAAACAACGGTAACCTATTAAATAATAGTTAAGAAATGACTGGAACTTAATGGAGATTCGAACTGACTTTAAGCATTCGAACTTAAAAGATTACACTACGGGTTTTATGGCTTTTTTAACTAATGTAAATATTTTATAAAATGTCTCTTGTTCCTGCGGGTGGATCCTTCGGCAAACAATTAGTTATCCCATCGAAGGATGGATGATCCTTCGGCAATTAGAGTCTTTTTTATATACATTTGCAAAAACAACGGTTACCCTAAATAATAATAGTTCATAAATAACTGGGACTTTAGCATTGGAACTTAAGATTACACTATGGGTTTAATTTTAATTTGAAAAAAAATGAAGAAATGACGAAGTAATATTGTGCAATAAAAATGTAATGTAGATATATAAACAAAATAATGCTTTCTCAAAATGTAATATACATAGATGCATTAACATGTCTACGAAAAAAAGAAGGCGCTAAATTAAGACGAAAAAAAAATATTATTAATTTTTGTTTGACTTCGTCCCTCCTCCATTGGTTGGGCAATTTCTTGAATCGTGGCCTGTTCCATGACATCTCTTGCAATATCTTGGCTTAATAGTCGTTGTACTTTTCCTTTTTCCACGTTGAGATGATTGAGTAGGTCTGCCTTTGGTTGGAACAATTGCTGGGTCTTTAATACCCAATGTGGCAGAGTTTTGGTCCCTTGATATAGGATCATCTCCTTTTTCTTTCGCCATTTTTTGCAACTCAACTACTAACCCAGTCATAGCCTTCATTGCCATATTGAATGCTTTGCTTGATTTGGTAGCGTAGAATGCGACCAAATTACTCTGCGTGCTAATGCCACCATACCTGGTGTTCTCTACGACATCCGGATGAGGGCATTTTCTCTCCGAACCTACTGATGACGGATCAATGATTTTTGCATCCCTTAACCACCTCCTCTTTACTAAATATTCTGGGAAGTCAGCCTTGTTCAAATGCTTCATGACTGAAAAAATATGTCTACATGGTATTCCTTTAGTTTCATACCAATAGCACTCACATCTGACGTCATCCCCATCATGAGAGTAAAGAACCTTACGCTTTGAATCATTGCGCATGTACTTTGTCACTACGCAAACATCGTAGTTAGGTAATTCTGTCCGTTCTAAAACAATGTATTTATCAGCACGTAGAATCTGAGCCCTCACCCGATGAAATATCTCTCTAGTGAAAATTGAACAGGCCTGTTCCTCAAGCAACTCCATGTTGGTCCGATCAAGGACAGCTTCTGTCATGTTTGTTCTAAAGTCTTCTCTCATATCATGGTAACGTAAAGCAGCTAAACCATTGTCGCAATGTCTAAGAAACATCCACAATGGTATATCCTCTTCTAAATCCTTTTTGAGAAAAGCATTCATAGACTCACACCTGCCGGTTGCTCTACTCCCACCAAAATAATGACCACGAAGAAAAGAATCTGCCCACATATGCCTAGTCATGTACTGTGCCTCCAACCAATCATTCTCAAGTAATTCGTGTTTGGCCTTCATTTTGTTCCACTCTTCTTCCCACTGATTATCTGAGTAGTACCTGTTGAGAAGACAGAATGAAAAAAAAAAAGTGTAAATATATTGATCGTTCGGAGTAACAATTATTTACCTGAATATTAATCTCTTGAAATCTTCGCAGAATCCAGCTTTATGTATATGTTGTATCGAGTTTTTTATTATGTGCCATGAGCATATACGATGCACAACACCTGGCATGGTCTCTTCTAGTGCCTTGTTCATGGATCGACAACCATCAGTTAAAACTGTATCAGGTTGCTTTCCATCCATACATTCTAAAAATGTCTCTAGTATCCATGTATACGTTTCAGCCAACTCGTTTTGTAGTAAAGCAAAACCAAATACACAGGTTCTATCGTGATTGTTTGACCCCAATAGAACTACCAATGGTTTTCCATACCTACAAAAAAATTACAAATTAAGAAAAACGTGTGGATTTTATTATGAATGTAAATAATTTGGCATGAGCTTGGAACTCGTACCTGTTAGTTTTATATGTGGAATCGAAAGATAAACAGTCACCAAATAACTGATAGTCGACTTTACACGCTCCATCCGCCCAAAACAAATTTGTCAACCTCCCTTCCTCGTCAGTGGCATGCTTGTAGAAGAATTCAGGATCTGGTCCCTTTTTTGATTCTAAATAACCCATTGCCGTAGATGTATCACAATCACTCCAAGCACCATATTTTTGCCTCACCCCCTATACAAGTCAGGTTTGATACACCCTACCTTCTGCCAACCTCCGTGTTGTTCTACCATATATTGCCAAATGTGGCAAGTCCTTATTCCAGACCTTTTCATCAACATTGCTTGTTCCCTATCTGCTTCATTTAATTTTCGGCTGGATCTAAGAAATGGTTTTTGGTGGGATAAGGCTAAGGAATGGTTGTGATGTGTCCTAAGACATTTAACAAACCATGTGCCATCTTCTTTATTTCTGTTTATTCTAAATGAAGCCCTGCAACCTGTCCTAGTTATATTTCTTGGCTCCCTAGTCCTACGTTCAAGATATTGATATTTATTCTCTCTATATCCTTCATTTGAACACACCCAACTTCTAATTATACACTCACCTACTGAGTTTCTCCTTTTAATTTTCTTACGAATGCTAAACCCCATTATTTTTGAGTACATATGGTAGAATGTTTCAGCTTGTTCCATTGTAACGAACTCTTTATCGACTAAGTCATCATCTTGTATGTCTTCCGGTGCTTTATCAATGCACAAATACGTCATTAATTCTTCCCACACCGTAACATCTGGATCTGTCCATTCTAATAACTGTTGCTTATCTTTTTGAGGTTGATCTTCACCATCTTCATTTTCACCTTCAGCTTCCATGTTAGAAGATTTATCTTCTGAAATCTGTTCTTTTGCCTTTTCGGTTTCAGCAATATGCGTCAACACTCTGCTGTTGCTTAGAAAATCATCATCATCTTCACATAAGTTAATGGCTCCCTCATTTTGGTTTAGAAGATTGAATGTAGATGCAGAACTAACTGAATGTTCCATTCACAAATTATGATGATGCAATATTACTTTCTTATAAAGCAATATGATTACTGATGACTGAATGGTGGAGTACTTGTTTAGGTTTTAAGTTTTGTAATGCCCACTTTCCCTCCTAATTTTTAAGTTTTTAAATTTTAAATAAATGAGCATTGGAAAACAGCAAATTACTTGCCTAACAATCAATGGCCATTGGAAAACTAAAAATAGATAACGAATTGTGCGTAGCCAAGTTTCATGATTTTCAGAAGGCATGCGCAGTAAATGACAAATTTTTTATTTTTTTTTTGCTATTAGTATTGTGCACGTTTTAATATAAATAAATAAATATATGCACGCGTACAACGTAACCAAAGCATCACTGCATTTTCAGTAATACTTCTCTTAATACTCAACATGTCCTTGATTATACTGTCTGATTCTGAAGAGCTACCAAAGATCACAAATGATTTTAACGAGGCAGAAGAATGGTATATTCAGTACGAAGAGGAGGAACAGGTTCAATCCCCCCTGAAAAAGATTAAGAATCTCCATCAAGATGAGGTACAATCTACCCTGACGAAGGTCAACACTCGCCAAGAGGATGAGGTTCAATCCCCCACGAAAAAGATGAAGCCTGATGTCTCTTGTCCTAAAGAGTTAAATCATAACCAAGATGGACAAGTACTGACGGATTACCAGAATGCGGAGTTGACCCAACTGCTGCACAAGCTGCTACAAAATTTGGAGAGATATGCCAAAAGGAAAGCCCTTCTCAATGCTAGCGTGTCCAACATTATGATTATCAACGTTGCAACCGAAAGCCTGGAGAAAAAGCTCAGAGAGTTATTGAAGCCTTCGGACGATGTCTGATTATTACCTCAATCCTATGGTAGTTCTAAGCTTGTTTTGACTAAGCATTATTTTTAGATATATTGTAAAATCTGAAATTCATATTAATATTTAATGTCAGTTCAAATTCTTCATTAAGTTAATCGTATTAGGGTTACCGTTGTCTTTGCAAATGTAAATATACAATCAATATTGTGCCGAAGGAACACGCATTATTCGGTGAGATATATATGGGTTTGTCGAAGGAGCCACGCGCAGGAACCGCAAACATTTTATAAAAAAACTACATTAGTTAAAAAGTCCATTAAACCCAAAGTGTAATCATAAGTTCCAATGTTTAATGTCAGTTCGAATGCTCCATTAAGTTCAATGTATTTCTGAACTATTACTGTTGTTTTTGCAAATGTAAATATATTAAAGCAATATTGTGCCGAAGGATCACGCATCATTCGGTGAGATAACTATTGATTATTGAACCGTCCATCTCTTTTATTGTAGGTGCACACGTAATAATAACTGTTGGAATGCACGCACCTGTTGGGGTTTCCAAACTGACAACCCTTCATATTCCAAGAGACTAGTATATAAACATGACTGCCATTCACAAATCAAATCAAACCAACCATCAAATATCTTATCAACTTTCAATTTTCTGTTTCAACATGTCAACTCCTCCAAAATCTCCATCGACGTCGAGCCCACCAGAATCTCCATCGACGTCGAGCCCTCCAATATCATCGTTAAACTTCACTAAGATGTGCATCGACAATTTGATTTATGCTGAACGATTGACAAAAGAGTGGGAGGCTGAATCAAAAAAATTTGAAGAGGCCTATAGGAGGATGAAAGAGATACTGGAGGAACTGAGGAAGGCAAACCTCGAGATGGAAGAAGCGGCGGAGAGAGAGAATAATGAGAAGAGGAGGAGAATTTGAACTTTTTTTTATTACGAATTGGGTTGGTTTCCTTAATGTTAACGTAGTAGTGTTGTTTTTGCTTTCTGATGTTAACGTAGTAGTTTTCTTTTTGCTTTCTAATGTTATCGTAGTGCTTTTGTTTTTGCTTTGTAATGAATATTACTACTAATTAATATTTTAATATTTCTTCCCGAGTTCAATGACAAATTAAACATATTATATTTTTTCCTTTTTTCCAATACATGTTAACATTTGGACTTCCAACTGAGATTGTATGGACAGAGAAACTTAATTAAAGTACTTGAAGCATACACACCAAATTTACTCTCCAACCGTGTTTAGAGAGAGGAGGAATACAAATATTTAATCATAACTATTGGCATGCATATTGATTACCGTGCATCATCATTGTAAAAAATAATAATAACTCTTCATTAATCAAATCCATTGGCATGCAAATTGAGCACCGTGCATCATAATAATAACTTTTCATTTTTTCTTACAAAAAAATTCAAAACAGTTTACATGTTCATTTTCAAATAAAATTCTCGAACATCGTTCATCAATATATCTCTGTGCTTGTTGTAGTTAGAATTCGCCAACCAACATGCTAGTCTACACCGATCTTCATTTGAGTCGAACTACAAAATAATTACAAAACAATTAAATAAAGGAAACAACGATTGAATTAATTAGTAACGCTAAACAAATAGAAATATCTTACCACAAAGGATCGAGAATCGACTTTACATCCAGATTGCATAAACAAAATAACAAACATGCCGCAATCAAACCCGTTAGGTTGCCTCGGAACGAATGATGCACGAACAATGCGAAAACTAGAAAAACTGAAATTTCCAGGCTTCTTTCTAATCTCTCTCTCAAGTCCCAAGTCCAAATTACGTAGCTGGAATATATTAGGAACATTACAGGAAAAAAAATGACATTTTATGAACCTTTGAAAAACAATCAATGTGGAATAGAGATCCCGTAATTTTAAACTTACAATATCCTTAATTCTTGCAGAATAAAGAATAGGTTGTGTCGCATCCGATAGAGAGTCCCAAACTTCAACAACTTTTGTCTTCAACAACACTCGTGCAAGAATGTAGTGTCTTGAAATTAAAATTGGAATGAATACCTAATGTAAAACACATTACCAATTAGTTAGATATAGAACGTAAAACGAATTACGAAAGAGATAATATATACTTGCCTCCTCGCACTTGTCCATGCATCCCATAAACGTCTTATAGTAATTCATTGTTCCCCAAACTTTGTGTAGTGTTAGATCACGATGTGGCAGATGATCCTTCTGCAAAAAGTATAAATTAATAACAATAACTAAGTTTTTTAAGTAAGTGATTCAATCAACGGCATACTCACTATTAATCTCGCAGGAAGATACCACTTTCTTGCCTTTTGGCTAGTTCTGGATCTCTCATCTTCGGTCAATATTTTGGAAACCATAGTAATAATCTATTTCATAAATAAAAAAAGTCAATACGACCACTACGTGAATGAAACAGTACTTGTCTTATTTTACTTTAAAAATAAAAAATATAACAATAAGAAGAAGAAAAACCTCAGATTCTATTTCCTCATTGGGACCGAGATATCGAAAATCAGAACGCAAAAGGCTATGATCACCACTCGCCACGATCAATTGGCTGATACAAACAAGAAAAATAAATTAGTGTAATTCAAACAATATATTATATGAAGAGTTAATATAACTCACTCTTGCTTTACAGATTTCGAGAATATGTACTCCAACAATTCTCTTTCCTTTGCCCTGAACGTATTTTTAAGTTTGAAATCTTTGAACAAACAAATATTCACTGGCGTCGTAC
Organism: Lonicera japonica; assembly: GCA_021464415.1. Taxonomy (NCBI): domain Eukaryota; kingdom Viridiplantae; phylum Streptophyta; class Magnoliopsida; order Dipsacales; family Caprifoliaceae; genus Lonicera; species Lonicera japonica. Next base: position 72,050,101 of record CM038471.1, on the reverse strand, counting down.
AAATACTTCTACGAACTTGATGTGTTATTATTTTAATACTATCGTCATTCGATGACTTGAGTTTCTTTCGAGACATAAAGGAAAACTCGTCATCATCCCCGTAACAGTTATCATCAGAAGAGTTTCTCTCTCTCTTGATAAACTCTTTATCAACCATCAAACTTTTTATCAAACTTAATTCGTTCTTCACTGTTTTTAATTCTCTCTCCATGCGTATTCTCCATTCTTTTTCACCTACCTCCTTAACCTGATCACTAGAACTCATTTTCTTTAAAAACTATTCAATGGATCGAATAAACCAATCCAATATAACTTAGTTTGTGGTCCTTTGTGAAACTAGCTATCAAGAGTTGTAAGTAGAAGAGATACTATATATCAGATCTACGGTGTGATAATACAAACTTCGTGACTAGTGTAGTATTAAATAATTAATTACTTTGGTTCAATAATCAATGTGTGGTGTTTGGCAAATAATATTTGAGATCATATTTTACAAGGGTAAAGAATAGGGATATCCCGGATTGGAATTAGCAAATCATGGAATGAATCTCTAATTTAAGATTCCTTAAAATTAAATGGAAATAAAAATAAAAATGCCATGTCATCAGGTAACAACAAGTTACCCACTTAACCTGGCACTTAATGGTTTGTATTTCTTCAATGTGCATTAATTATGTTAGCCAACTACTCATTTGATCTCAACCATTAATTTTTCATCCAACGGTTAATATTAGAATAACCATCCATGGGTAAAAATAGCGGTAACCATTGAAACCTTACCCATATATATATATATATAAAGCTGCACATATACAATATTGATGATTCATAACATGGAAGATTACAATATTTATCATGCGATGAAAGATGTAACAATAATGAATGATCTACGTACATGTGAGAAAAAGGTTCTCATTGGTATATGGAAAAATAGACAAATAAAATTTCGAGGTCTAACATCATATTAAAGAAAATTTGGAAGTGTTTATTAATTAAAAAATTACAAAACGACAACGTACTTAGGTTCTTACTTATATAACTTTTTCAGAAATAATACATCAACTATTTACGTAAATTTTGTGACAAATATAATTACATTTTATTTGCCAAAAACACTTTATCAATATGTTGCTCCCAGATTATACATAACATAATAACATATAGTATCAACAACAAACAAAGAATATACAATCTTTTTAAGCAAATGATGACTAAAAAGTTCTTATAAATATATTGATCATTTGATGCAACAATCCTCATTCATAAAGTACATACACGGGAAAAATGCTCCTCACAAAACTCAAAGGTTCCAAATTAATGCCACCTATGACCAAGTTGAGGTAGACTTCTTTTCCTACATTTCAATGAAGATTAAGAAAAAGGCAGTCAAAGAAAATAAAAATTAAGAAAGATATAGAGTTATTATTTATTCCATTCTTGATAATCTATTTGACAACTGAAGAAAAAAGTAATAATATTGTTCAAATACTCATACTTTTATTATTTAACAATTTGATAAAAAGTAAGTTATAATACATACATTTGGTTTGTAATTAAACCAATTTGGGAAGGCATCCTCTAAATAGAAGTAATGACCAAATCATTAAACCTTGTGAAAAAGCTTTAATTATTTGAAAGAACAATATGAGAAGAAAGACAAAATTGAAGTGAAATTCCACTAAATAGAAGAATAAAACAGATCAAGTACAAAAGTTATTTACATCTTTATACATTGCCTAACTTGCCTTTTTCATTCTTTAACGTGTGTAACTAAACACAAAATATTTTACAATAAAAAACAATAAAAATTCTAAAATTAATCTTCTAGGCTCCATGCATGCATTCATTTTTATAGTGATAAGGAGTGAACATTTATAGAAGAGATTAATTATACAATAAATAATTACATACTTTATAAATAAAATGCATGAAGAAGAGAAAGAGACATTAATGAAATTGTGAAAATACAAAGAAAATTATGTATATAGACAATTAAGGAATTAATGAGGAAAGATAAGGAGAGAAAATAATTAGATAACATAATATAAAGAGTTGTAATTGGTTCTTAATGGAGAGAAAATAATTAATGTTAAGAGAAAAAATTGTTAAAAAAAGAGGATATTTGAAGAATTAATGAAGAGAGATAAGAGATAAATGGATGCTTACAGAAATATAAAGAACACATACAAATTAGATAAATAATGAATTAAATACGAAATTAATAGTCATACTTCCTTTGTAAATTGTAATACTTATAGTATTAAATTGAACATTAATTAGGAGAGAGAAACATTATTACGGAAGACTTCCTCCGTAATACTATTATAGTATACGATGTGTCTACATGCATGTTGTGTCTTAATTGTTTTTATTAAGCAGTTTAATTTCCTTAAATATATATGGACTCAAGTCGTCTCTTCTCTCTCTCTCTCTCTCTCTCTCTCTCTCTCTCTCTCTCTTTTATATACTTAAAACTTGTTTTAATATGTATATATATGGCTATAAGCAATACAAGGATCAATATATACACTCGGAATTAGATTTGGGGAGAAGAAAAAAATAGATTTTTTAAAATATTAATAAATTAAAGAAATGGAAAACTTGGCAGAAATGTTTAAAGACCGAGTTGAGTCACTAATACAAAGGGATCGAGAATCTTTACGTGATGATTGACTATCTATTTCGGCCCAATTTTAAATCCTCAAATGAAACACTTGTCAGTTTCTAATGGGAGTATTTTTGTCAGAGGGAAAATTTATCTCTAATATCGATCAGAGGGAGTATTTTTAGAAGCACCCATTTAAAATTGCGTCAATCGCCCCTCGTCGACTACGAGTCCATTTGCCGCTTTTTCCCATCGTCTCTTCTTCTCTCTCTATATTAGTTTGTTTTTCAGTATCACATGCATGAAGAAAGAGTGATTGGAATTGGTTAAAATGTTAGAAGAATGAGAGTTTGCTTTGGGAGGGACATGCAATTTTTTTTTAAGAAGTAGAGAACTCAGTTAGGATACTACTAGAGATTATAATTATACACTGCTAACAACTGATTACTTAACTCCAAAATGAAGAAGATTAGGGTTTTTAGATAGCAAGAGATGACAAGTATTATCAAGGGCACATTTGATTGGATGGATTAAGTGGTATAAGTCTCGGTTGTTAACCAAGAGGTCTTGCGCTTGATTCTTGAAACTCCCATACTGTTCTCTTCCCCCAAGATCAAACAATTCCCTCCCTCTCAATTAAATATAGACTAGCTAGAAACATGGTTAGTTAAAAGAATTTTTTAAAAAAGATTTTCTTTTTTTTAAGGCTTAAAGCTCACTTGTGTGTGGGGATCATCTATATCAAATGAAGAGACGCCTTTTTTTTTTCGGAATAATAAATATTTATAATAAATTGATTTTATTCTTAACCATTATTATGTCAAAATAGCTTCTTCGATATTCTTCTTCTTTTTTTTTTTCTAGATATGTAAAACTAAAATAGTAACTATGAATTATATATAGCTGTTTTAAATCACTATACTGTTAATAAAGAGGTTAATTAATTAACCTTCATATTTTTCACCAATTCCACGTGAGATTCTCAATTAATTTGATTTTATATAATTATTGAAATTAAGTTAATACTTTATGAGCCAGCTAAATAATCCCAAATGCTTAACCAGATAGGTCCAATATCTTCAATATCCTTTGCACGTCCCAATTAAGTCCACCATCTTTTAAAATGCCATACCATTGAAATTAGTCATGAGCAGACGTGCATATTTTAAGATCTATTAAAATACTTGATTATAAAAATTAATCGAATTCATCATAATATATAACTATATATATTTGGAAATATTGCGAAGATGACGTTGAGTTGAGGGAAATATATATATATATATATATTATGTAATCCTCAAAATTAGGAAGATACATGAGCAGCTAGTGTTATCCGCTAAATATTAAATTTAGTGTCACTCACCTATAAATACATAAATCCACAATAAACACGTACATTTGAATCATTGTCTTTATTTAATGGGTGTTGGTAAATTGTATAGAGGGGCAAAATTAGAAGAATCTGTAAAATATTGAGAGAGACAAAGTTGACTGGTTTAACGACCAAATCCCATCTAAAACGGCACCCAAACACTAATTTTGATAAATTTCGTCATCCAAAGTCTAAATTACCCTTAAAAAACAGTAACTTAACCATAATCAACAATTAAAAGCTATAACTCATATTTATTCTAAAATTAGGTGAATAACTATATCCTGAAAATAAAACAAAATTAACCTGCTTGATTTGACCTTAGTATTTATTAAATTTTTTTAACACCAAGGCGGGTTTAGCTTTTAAACTAAAAACTAGGTGTTCGAGTTTGCACAGATCAATTTAACCTGTCTGATCTCACATGATATAATTTTTTTCTTTAAATACGCTAATAATTATCTCAGTTGGGGGTAGGTATGAGTTTACACATATACCATTGGGGGCTGGTTCGAATTTTTTAAAATAAAAAATGAACCGACACTAGTTGAACTTCGATCAGTTGGATTTATAAAGAGGTCGGGTTTAGCCAAATTTCACCCATTGCCATCTGTATATTTAAGTGATTTCAACACTCAACTTGCATGCTTTTATTTTTATTTTATTAGATGAGATTAATCAATTACAATGCTGGGTTGGCAATGACATATATAAGAGCATCCACAATGACAAACTTTGGGGTCTATATAGTAAATATAGTATGTACTTGGCTTTTGAAATAATGGTATGTTAGTGGTATGATAAAATGAGAGAGATAAAATAAATATTATATTATATTTTAAGAGAGAACTTAAAGAGATAGAGTAAAAATAGAAGAAGTAAGAGACGGAGAGTCACATCCAAACGCATTTAAGTATTGTGTCCACCTTATGCATTTAAGCAATGCTTAAAGTAGTGTAAATTTATCTTACTTACCCTAATTACTTGCACCATGAGTGCTCGAACAAGTAAAGCTGGAGGCCATTCAATTGAGGCTACTTAAGAATAATCATCCCAGTATAAATTAAGACAGATGAAAAGTAACACGTACATTCTTATATATAAACCTGTATATATAAATGTGGAAGTTGTAACTCTTTGATTGTGATATCTTTTATCTTTTGATTTGGTGTTTGTATCTAGCTAACTCAGTCATCCGTTTGAATTGATTATTCAAGTTAATCTGTATATTTTAATGAATTGAACGCCCCCAATTACACAAATACGTACATACTAGGTCTAAAAAAAAATACAGTCAATAATTAGAATGTCAAATAAGGATAACTCTTTTCCTAACAACTGTTCCTTGAAAATTTTGAAATGGTCTGTCATCAGATTTCAACCTAGCCCTAATAGGAGTTTGAGCCTATATCTCCCTGCCCTTCAATTCCCTAAAAATTAATTTGCTTCGCTAGCTATGAATCCACAAATTAAATCTTGAAAAAAATAAGTAATTTTTAATCTTATATATCACATGTGAATCATTGTACGTACCCACTTACCACCAATATGTATATGATATATCAAAGATCTCAAAAACTAGGAACGGAGTCTGTATTGATATAAACATAATTAATTTAAAAATAGTAAAATAAAAATATACATACATGTGGTTGGTGCTTATATTTAAAATCAACACGATATATATCATCCAGATCTCAAAGTACGTGGTCTTCACAAATGAATTGAATGATTTCTTTGTTTTCTTAAAATTATTTATTTATACTTAAAGACGTGGAATTTTATAAATTGACCCAGCTGTATAGTATAATACAATTATTATTTTAATGACTTGATAAACTAGCGCGCGAGTGTATTGTGACTCTATAAATAGCAAAGGCAAAGCGAGTTGCATGATGGACTTACACAAATTAAGTTATTAAGTTATATAACTAGAAATGGGCAATAGAGGAGGTTTGATTCTCTTGTGCTTTTTAGTAGTGATTATTCAGTTTTTGGGTACTCATTCAAGTGCACAAAGTACAACTCCTCCTGCCCATTATAGACCTCCTTTCAATCGGTCTGCTTTTCCTGATGATTTTGTTTTTGGGGCAGCCTCAGCTGCTTACCAGGTACATATATACTAATTATTAACAATTCACATTAGACATACATACATATATATATATTTTGATGATATAAACAATTTATAAAGGGGTTCTGAAACGGACTGATCGACCTGGTTTATTTGTTTATAAATTGTGTTTTAAACTATACTAATTTGAATTGAATTCTTTTAACAATTTTTTTTTGACAACTTTTAAACATAAAAATTGATGAGCTACACCAAATTTTACTTTAGAAAAAAAATGAACCAATTACTTGCAAAATTTGGGGCGGTTAATTAATTAGAGGACGTGCTTCTAAAAGCGTTGAAAAAAAAAAGGAAAGAAAGAAAGAGTTTTCAAAAATTGCGATAAATACTTGTTACTAAAGTGTTTTTTTTTTAAACCTTTGATTACTAAATGCTAATTACTTAATGTTAGGTGTTGAATCTAAGCTCTAAAAGTAATGTTTGTTTTTTATTTTGAATGAATTTTTGAATATAAAATGTTTGTATAAAAAAATGATTTAAATTCAACATTAAGCATCCAGCGGAGCTAATACCACTTAACGTTGAATGCTTAATCATTAAAAAAGATCTGTTAGCTTTTTAATGATTAAAAAAAAGAAAAAAAAGCTTATTGCACATCTGAATGCTTAATCATTAAAAAATATCCTTTAGCATTTTAATGATTTAAAAAAAGAAATAGCTTATTGTATATCCGAATGCTTAAAACTCTCCCAGTAAACATTCAGAGGCAAAAATAAACACCTCCTAAAAGTGTATATGCTGGCAAATGGTCGGCCAGCCATGACAATGTTAATGTTCCTCTATCAACATGTTACGTATTAAAACGGTATTGCTAATGTATATAAATATGGTTTATACATTAGATCGAAGGAGCAGCAAACCAAGGAGGACGAGGACCTAGTATATGGGATACTTTCACTCATAATCATCCAGGTTCTTTGTCTATTTTGTACATGCATGTATGTTTGATTCTAAATTAAGCAACACATTAATTAGTGGGACAAATTCAGGAGAAACATGTGTTATTTTTGGTTATAGTACTATGAATTAATATTTTTCTTTTTATACGACCTACATCTGGACGCGCATTCATTGAGGGGGAAGGGACAAGGGTTTGAACCCCTGGTGGATTCGAGAAATCATACATTTTTTACCATAAACTAAGTTTAGTAGTTTTTAGTTACCTAAAGCACTAATTTTAACGTTTGGAGTAGTAAAAACTTATTTACTAAATAGATCTATATAGTGTGTATATATGTACATTGATTATGTTATAAAAGGAAATGAAATTCTTAGTTTAATGTGAAATGCGTATTAACAAGTATAACTCCTAATAAAATAAATAGATGTACTCAGGGGTGTCCCTACATAGGGGTAAGGGGGGGCAAGGCTCCCCCGTTGGATTTTGTTGATTTTTTATAGTATATATGGGGTATTTTTTGAAAAAAAAATATATATAGGGACTTATGTGCATAACGTTATACTTGAGGGTACCTGAGTGTAAGGAGAAAAATTGTAAGGTTCATTACAAAATTTCCATTTTAAATTATCAAACACACTACTAGGCGCCCAGACCGTCCATTTTTTCATTTCTTCACACTCTCGGGTTCTCTCTCCTCCCATTCTTCACTTGTCCATCCTATTTCCTTCACTCTTCCATAGTTCCATTTATTCACATTCTCTTCTTCTTCCGGCGATCGGCTAAGCGGCCATTGCTCATCCTCCATTCGGCCATCCCTCCCACTCTACACTTCTCGTTTCAACTTTTCAAGGTATTTATTTTCTTAGATCTACTTTTTAATTTTAGGTATAAATTTATTTCTTGATTACTTGCATAATATGAGTTGTATTTATTGATTAGTTGTATAATGTTAAGTGTATTTCTTGAAATATTGATAAATTGTTGAATATTTGGTGATTTTGGAATTAGGTCTAAATCCTTAATTTAAAATATTAGTTATATTAGGTGTATTAAGTTATCTTTTTGGCGAGATATTATATTATCTTTTTTATTCATGAAATTTATTATTAATTTAGATGGTACATTTAAAGTTTATTATTTGAAATTGTCAATAAAATTAACTAGTTTTCTAATTAATTTATTACTTTAACAACCAATGGGCCAAAAGGGTTTTGTTTGATACAATGTCAATGTTAGTTGATTTATGTACAGTTTTAAGATACATTAAGTTTAACATCATCAATAATATTAGGTGTATTTATGCTATACAAAAGGGTTTTAAGATACGCAATTGAATGGAAGATGAATTTATGAATGACTGTTTGGTGACATACATTAAACAAGACATTTTCAATAATATTAATATGGAGGACTTGTTAAAATGCTTTCAAAATATGAAGCCTCGTAGAATTTTATTATAATTTGTAGACATTAAGTATGTAAGACTTTTAATTGTATCAAGTATTACTATTAATGCGATTATGTCTGTGGTTAAATTTTTATGGCTTTAAATATACTTTTGTGTGTTTTAAATTTTGCCTCCCATTGGTTAAATTCCTGGGTCCGTCACTGGATGTACACAATGTTCTATGCAATTAATTAAGAACTGAAGTTTGCTTAATCATTGACCTCTTTAGTAGATAACAAATTAATTACTATATATATACAATTTTTTATATACTTTATGTGTAACGTTTTAAGTTATCGAGGAATTAATATAGCTAATTACATCTATCGACAAAATAATTAAAACTTTATCAGGGTCAACTGTAAATTTATAATGGCACATTAATTTGTTAATTAAATAGCCATATACAGAACCAGAAAATGGGATAAATTAAACTAATCAATATGAGTATTAACCAAACACTTTCTTGGACATGAAGTCACCGTTTCGCCTACGAGATCCACATAGCGATTGGATCTATTCCTATTTTACGACCTTCAAAAAGATATTTCTTGGCATCTTCCTGTATTATTTTATATAATAATTAGTAAAAAAAAATAAAAAATAATAACAGATATAAACTATGGGAAGCGGTTCAAGAAAAGTATACGTTGTTTCAAATAATTTAAAATTGAACTATTGAAGTACGATTATTTTCTTGATAGTCCAATTTTACTATTAATTAACTAAAATTGTTTTATATAAAATCTATAAAATAATATCATTAATTCCCTTTGTATAGACAAGGGACGTTTCCTGGCCCCGGGCTGTACTTACGCGACCATCTAATTGATTTTATGGAAAAGCCACTCTAACTTTTGTAAACTAAAACATATTTAAGACTTCTCCGGTCGATAATAAAAACAAAGCTTGGATTTCATGTTTTAAAATTAGAAGTAATGCTGGATATATAAAAAGTATAAAGTGTGTAAATATAATTGGTTTCGAAAACAAATAGTTAAAATAATTAACTGTTGATTGGTGCTATAATTGATATCGTTCAATTTTGTGTACAATATTTTATATACTTTGTGTTTTGCCTATGATATTGTAAAATTTATTTTATGCATAATATATATATATATATATATATATATATATATATTAGCCAGGATATGGTATAGATCGATTTTTAGTAACATATTTTATTAATAAAATATAGAGAGATATTTTTATTGCTAAAGGTCAATTTGTATACATGTCAATTCGTTCCAGATCTAAGATTTATAAATATATAAGTGCCAGCCAATATTCGAACTTGCCATTGTATTTCAATAGTGAGGACATGAGAAGATTGTTTTATCCACTATTCTACAATTCCCAATCTCAACACTATGGTCTCACTTATAATACAAGGAAGCTATCTTATTACTTGTGACGTTACTTTATAGGCACCTTGTCGTATTTAATTTTGGTCGTTGACTGTGTGGTGATGAATTGGTCATTCTGCAGTAATTTTAATAATTATATAACTTGTTAAATATACACAGAAGTTATGATCAAATGCCTTAAACTTGATCAAAATATATTATATACATATATAAGAGAACTGATAATTAAATTGCTTGTATATATCTGTTTACTTAGAGGAACCAACCATGTGCTTGTCTTTTAATGGTATTGATTTGGCTTGATTAAATATTAAGGAGCTATTTATCCTTTCACTTTTCATTTTTAACATATAGAAAAGCATAAATTAAAAAAGCTGTATCGTTTATTTTTATTTTATTTTATTTTTTTATACAAACAATAGATACATCAAAGATGGTTCGATTGGGGGAAGGGGTAGAGGAGAGGACTTGAACCCTGGTAGTCAATTTTATATTACTATCTTGCCATCTTGGCTTATTACTTTATTTACTATTCCGTACTTAATAAATCCAAAATATATGTGTTATAACTAAGTGGGCAAAAAAATAGAAATTAATAAACATTAAATTTATGAAAAATAAAATACTAATAACAATAATAATAATAATAAATGCGCGTAAAGATCATAAATTAAAAAGTCTTACATTAGTAATTAACAAATTGGACATCTTCTCCAAGTTTAATTTTAGTGTATTATATCTTAATTTTTTAAACAATTAATGCGTGTACTTGTGCATGGCAGAAAAAATTTGGGACCGAAGTACAGGAGATGTAGCCGTTGATTTTTATCATCGATATAAGGTGTGGTTTATACATTCAAAAATATTCCTTTTTCACACTTTTTTATGATGTTTAGAATTTCACCATAACAATTTAATACGCTAGTGATGAAACGTAATCTCTATTTTTTATTTTTTTTTTGTGAAAAAAAATTAATTTAAATAATAATTGGATAATGTTGTAGGGGATATAAAATTGCTTAAGGAACTTGGCATGGAGGCTTTCAGATTCTCCATCTCATGGACAAGAATATTACCCGTAAGATTACAATTCTAATAGATTCATTTTGTATTCGTATTTAAATGTTTTTCGAAAAAGATAATTTAATATTTATCTAATGATATTGTTAGTATTCTTTTATTGATAACGCGCGACCCATTTTTTTTCTTTCAATTTCAGGTGGGAAGATCAGTGGAGGAGTGAGTTTAGAAGGAATAAAATTCTACAATAATGTTATCAATGATGTTTATCCTATGGTAATTATTTAATTTTCTCGTTCCCTCAAAACTTTCATACGGATGATCTTATATCGAATATTACTATTACGTACAGGAATTAAGCCATTTGTCACTCTTTTCCACTGGGATTCTCCACAAGCTCTTGAGGACGAATACGGTGGATTTTTGAATGCTCAAATAGTGTACGTAATTAGTCACACTAATTTTTAATTTTTGTATACATAAAATGTACGAAAAAATGAGGTCACCTACTATTTAGCTAAAAATTTTAAAGTTGTATCAGATTTTATTTTCTCGGTGGAGGAGGATCCCGACTTCTTATTATGCCCCCTCCGATTTGCTTTCTTAATTAATATAGTTTTTATTTTCCTTCTTTTTTTTCAAATTAATTTTAGGAATGATTATCGTGACTATGTTGACCTCTGCTTCAAAGAATTTGGTGACCGAGTCAAACACTGGATTACTCTAAATGAGCCGTTGTCATTTAGCATGTTTGGATATGCAACCGGGACCTATGCACCTGGACGGTGCTCCAACTTTGTTGGAAACTGCAGCAAGGGTAACTCAGGGACAGAACCTTACATCGTAGCGCACCACCTAATTCTTGCTCATGGAGCTGCAGTCAAAGTTTACAGGGAAAAGTATCAGGTATGTTGTTTTCCTCTTTTCGTGAAAATTAATTTTTAGGCTAGCTGGTAGCTATATATTCCGAAAGCAAAAATTGCTTTAGCCAAAACATGCAAATTACTGCTCTGAAAGCATAATGTACAATTACTAGATCTAACATTTGCTTTTGAAAAATCCAATAAGGTTAATTAATTTCATGTTGCAATTGACTAAATTAAGTTTAAATGTATGCAGAAGTATCAAAAGGGAGAGATTGGGACGACATTAGTAACTCATTGGTTTGTGCCCAAAACCAACACACTTGCAGCCCTCAAGGCTTCATATAGAGCAATTGATTTCTATTTAGGATGGTAAGTAATTTATAAACAAAAGCTGTGTTCCCATTATAGCTAAATAATACAGAAAATAAAAATCTTACTCTATTTTTGTACAGAAATGGATTACATACAGCCTACTGATATCATCTATAAAGAATTAAAACATTTATCAACGAATTGAGTCAAAATAGAGGCCAAAAAATTAACTTTTAGCTAACGATGATTTTTGGTTACTAAATTTAAATTTTTGTTTGTGAGTGGAGGTTTCTACATCCCATGACGTACGGACACTATCCGTCGAGCATGAGAAAAAATGTGGGCGACAGATTGCCCAAATTCACAGAAGAGGAATCAAAGATGTTAAAAGGGTCACTTGATTTCTTGGGCGTAAATTATTATACAACAAATTATGCGTCTCCACTGCTATCTGTGAATAAGGTTAACCTGAGCTTTACTACTGACAATCATGCTGCTCTTACAAGTGAGTTCATAAACCTAAATATGTATAAATACATCAGCTATACAGGACACGCAATTAAAATTAAAACGCTAATTTTAATTTGATAAGTACGTACTCAAAGGTTAAAATTAAAACTTGTTAACTATCACGAAATTTGTTGCTAATTTTTTTACTTTTTTTTCAAAAGCGCACATAACCAGAGGCGGACCAAGGAATTTTTCGAGGGGTGGGCTATGTAGTAACAAAAAAATAATCTAAAATATAACTATATAGTGAAAAAAAATTAATAGCATAATTTAAATATTTGAATTCATACATAATGAAAATTATTTAACAAAGTTGAGCTCTACGAGTTTTTAATGATTTAAATTCATCTATTACAGACTCTAGGTCTCTAGCTAATATATATTTGAGTTGGTTAGGGGATGGGCTAAAACTTAGTAAAGGGGTGGGTTTAAACTATTTTTTTTATTTTTCTTTTACAAGTGCTAGTAGGTTTTTCAAAATTTTCCCCGGTGCTAAAGCCTGCCCTGTCCCCCCTAGGTTCGCCCCTGCACATGTCTAGGGATGATCCAATATATAAAATGAAACTCTCCCTACTTTTTCTTTCATGAAATTTTAATTACTTTGAAGCTTAATGAAATACTTTTTTTTGTTTGGCTCAGCGGAAAAAGACGGGGTCCCTATTGGCACACCGGTATGTACTCTCTCCTCGTTCTTGATGTGTACACAAGCTTATAATTTGGTAAAT